>CM072527.1:15199952-15277452 GCA_036898135.1 Oncomelania hupensis
CATCTCCATGCTTTGTATTCTTCGTTGGAGATCTGCTGTGAGGGTCCATGCTTCGCAAGCATATAGGAAGATGGAGATGACAAGGGAGCGCAGCAGCCTTACCTTGGAATGTAGACTGATGGTCATGTCTTTCCAAATTGGCTTCAAAACATAAACAAACATAAATGTAACGAAAATTAATATTTAAAGAATTTGCATGTATGTATGAGTGAATCTGCGTGTTCTCCGTCTCAACTTCTCTAACTCGTAACAATAAACTAATTGTCACACCCTCTATTAAACAAGAATGATAAATCAATACAATAGCACAAATACAAAATTTACAAGAATCAATCGGAATAAATACAATTGCTTCTACGCACGTCACGTATGGGGCCGGGTAGCTCAGTTGGTAAGAGCGTCTTGCTAGTAACCGAAAGGTCGCTGGTTCGAATCCCGGATTGGTCAACGTGTGATCATATTATTTTCCCCTTTACCAGGGGTCAGTATAAATCGGTCCAGTAGTCACCTATATGCGAAAGTGTCGTGTGACTATAATCTACAAACAACAACAACAACAACGTCACGTCGCAGAATAAATCCGTTGAAAGAATTTATATAAGAAATAGGCGGAGGACAGGAGAACGAGGAGGAGACTGAGGAGAGGAGGACAAGGAGCAGCAAAGTAGAGGAGGAATGAAGGAGAAGGAAGAAGGAGAAGGAAAGTGAAGTGGAAGAAGCAGAGGAAGAAGAGGAAGCAGAGGACATAAATAAGACTAAAGAATGAGTTAACGCCGTGTCAGACAATAAGCGGTCCAAGGGGAAACATGACTGCGGTGTGACTATACATCTATACATACGTGTGTTGTAAAGATAATGTAGATGTACACATGTGTGTTGTAAAAATAATGTAGATGTACATATGTGTGTTGTACAGATAATGTAGATGTACACTTGTGTGTGTTGTAAAGATAATTTAGATGTGCTGTACACATGTGTGTGATGTAAAGATAATGTAGATGTACTGTACACACGCGAGTGTTGTAAAGATAATGTAGATGTACACGTATGTATGTTGAAAAATAATGTAGATGTTAACATACGTGTGTTATAAAGATAATGTAGATGTACACATGTGTGTTGTAAAGATAATGTAGATGTACTGTACACATGCGTATGTTGTAAAGATACTGTAATGTAGATGTACATATGCGTGTGTTGTAAAGATAATGTTGATGTACTGTACACGTGCGTGTGTTGTAAAGATAATGTAGATGTACACATGTGTGTTGTAAAGGTAATGTAGATGTACACATGTGTGTTGTAAAGGTAATGTAGATGTACACATGTGTGTTGTAAAGGTAATGTAGATGTACACATGAGTGTTGTAAAGGTAATGTAGATGTACACATGAGTATTGTAAAGGTAATGTAGATGTACACATGTGTGTTGTAAAGGTAATGTAGATGTACACATGAGTGTTGTAAAGGTAATGTAGATGTACACATGAGTGTTGTAAAGGTAATGTAGATGTACACATGAGTGTTGTAAAGGTAATGTAGATGTACACATGAGTGTTGTAAAGGTAATGTAGATGTACACATGAGTGTTGTAAAGGTAATGTAGATGTACACATGTGTGTTGTAAAGGTAATGTAGATGTACACATGAGTGTTGTAAAGGTAATGTAGATGTACACATGAGTGTTGTAAAGGTAATGTAGATGTACACATGAGTGTTGTAAAGGTAATGTAGATGTACACATGAGTGTTGTAAAGGTAATGTAGATGTACACATGAGTGTTATAAAGGTAATGTAGATGTACACATGTGTGTTGTAAAGGTAATGTAGATGTACACATGAGTGTTGTAAAGGTAATGTAGATGTACACATGAGTGTTATAAAGGTAATGTAGATGTACACATGAGTGTTGTAAAGGTAATGTAGATGTACACATGAGTGTTGTAAAGGTAATGTAGATGTACACATGAGTGTTATAAAGATAATGTAGATGTACACATGTGTGTTGTAAAGATAATGTAGATGTACTGTACACATGCGTATGTTGTAAAGATACTGTAATGTAGATGTACATATGCGTGTGTTGTAAAGATAATGTTGATGTACTGTACACGTGCGTGTGTTCTAAAGATAATGTAGATGTACACATGTGTGTTGTAAAGGTAATGTAGATGTACACATGTGTGTTGTAAAGGTAATGTAGATGTACACATGTGTGTTGTAAAGGTAATGTAGATGTACACATGTGTGTTGTAAAGATAATGTAGATGTACACATGTGTGTTGTAAAGATAATGTAGATGTACACATGTGTGTTGTAAAGGTAATGTAGATGTACACATGTGTGTTGTAAAGATAATGTAGATGTACACATGTGTGTTGTAAAGGTAATGTAGATGTACACATGTGTGTTGTAAAGGTAATGTAGATGTACACATGTGTGTTGTAAAGATAATGTAGATGTACACATGTGTGTTGTAAAGGTAATGTAGATGTACACATGTGTGTTGTAAAGGTAATGTAGATGTACACATGTGTGTTGTAAAGGTAATGTAGATGTACACATGTGTGTTGTAAAGGTAATGTAGATGTACACATGAGTGTTGTAAAGGTAATGTAGATGTACACATGAGTGTTGTAAAGGTAATGTAGATGTACACATGAGTGTTGTAAAGGTAATGTAGATGTACACATGTGTGTTGTAAAGGTAATGTAGATGTACACATGAGTGTTGTAAAGGTAATGTAGATATATACATGAGCGTGTCAAGTTGTGTGTTGAAGTGTTGGTCATGTTCACTGTTCGTGTTCAAAGAAAACGCAATCTGCCCTGCTTTTGATCGTATTAGCGAAGTTTTGCTGTATATTATAATGCCAATCTTTTTACTTGATCTTTTACTCCATATTTTTTAACCAACGCCCAAAGTACGAAGGGAACAGGCCTGTGTTTCCCCAGATCTATGTTCCAGCAGGAATTTCTCTGCTGAGATAATAAAGTGTTCATATTCAGGTTTGTTCCCAAAGGCCTATATTCCACACAGTCTTTGATCCCCCCCCCCCCCCCCCCCCCCCAAAAAAAAAAATCATAATTCCCAGGTCTTTGATCTCTCAATTCTATAATTCTCAGGTCTTTGATGTTTGATCCCCGAATTGTATTATTCCCAGATCTTGGCTTTTCTCCGGGTCTATGTTCTGCAGGCCTTTGTTATCCCACCTCTATGTGTTTCTCCACATATGTTGGTGGCAAACCTGTTGGTCCTAAGGAGAACAAGGACCTGGGGGAAACGTAGACCAGGGGAACATTAGGCTGATCCCAGGAAGACAATACATGACCACAGTGTACTGTAATAATCAGTGGTTGTCTATTTATACCATGCATATAAAAACCACTTTGTCAAGGGTCACTTATATAAAGACAACACTTATCGTGCGCGTTGACGATTGAACAATTCCATATATCGCCATGTTGAAACTGATCACCGTCGTCTGCGTGGTTGCTGCCGTCTATGTAAGCTTTTGTTGGTTGTTGACTTTTGGCTTGATACTGGCTTGTTTATCGCTTTCTTTCTTTGTCTTTGGTTTCTTCTTTTCTGTCTTTTTCTAGCACCAAGAATTCTGTCTTATTTATTTCTCTGTCTGTCTTATTTATTTCTCTGTCTGTCTTAATTCGCCTTGCGCTGATTCTCTTTTTTCTTTAAATTTGTTTACATTACATGAATGTATATAATAATAATAATAATAATAATAATAATAATAATAATAATAATAATAATAATAATAATAATAATAATAATAATAATTATTATTATTATTATTATTATTATAAATACAAACATTAAAAAAAAAATAATTTTACCAATAATAATAGAATATGAATTAGCAATGTAGCAGCCGATGTTCATAGAGAGCCAATGTGTGCGCACTGTCTACAAGTGCACAAGCGAGTGTGCATGGGTGCACCGTGTGTTGAAGCAGGAACGAGAAAGAGAGAGAAAAAGATAAAAAGAGAGAATTTGACAATTTGATTCTTTTATGTCTTTAGCAACACATCCCTCAGACAGAGTTTAAAACACTGTATCAAACATATTAAGAACATTTCAACATTTATAATAATTAGCTAATGTTAATTTTTAAAAAGTAAATATAAATGTACAATCTATGCATGTAGCCTATGACTAACAATGATCCTAAAATATAATAAAAGGGTTATTACATTATTTTCAATAATAGTGAACAAAACAAAAACTAAATTTATTCTTCTACAACAAACAAACATATATTTGTTCAACCGGGACAAAGTGACCAATCTCTCATGTTATCTGTTACATCATACATCACTCAATCTGGACAGGCAGATACACAGTTGAAGAGAGAGAACGAGAGAGAGAGAGAGAGAGAGAGAGAGAGAGAGGATATTCTCTATGACTGATGTAGGCATGAACATTGTAATTAATTGTTCATTTAATTATTTTATGGAAAGTTTTGTTGCCACGCTTAAGGCAATTTTTCACTTGTATGTATGTAATGTGACAGTTGGACAATAAGGATGCATTGTATTGTATTGTATTGTATTGTATTGTATTGTATTGTATTGTATTGTATTGTATTGTATTGTATTGTATTGTATTGTATTATATTGTACTGTACTTTTGGTCCAAACCCTACACCCCCAAACAGTGTTTTGCTTGGCGACCAACTCTCTTCCATCACCACCACCATTGTTCATATACTCCAAGTGCATACAGGCATTTTTAAAGAAAAGAAAGGAAATTTATTACCCATGTATAAAGCTAGCTAATGACAAGCGTGTGCTGCCTATATTGCGATGCTGACTCCAGTTCCTATCGCCCATCCCCCTCCGCCTTCTGGCATCAGCCCAGGTAAAATTTACAGGTAACATCAAGAAAGTTAAGAAAAGAGATCAATATTGTTATTTTATGCGCTGGCCCGGAGAAAAATGTGGCACTTGCGTGTTGCAGGGCCAGCACCACGGAGATTTCAACCTGAACGAGTTCCTGGCAGCCAACAGGGTTGACGACATCCATGGATACGCCGTGGAATACGACGACCAACACGTGAGTGGACTCCTTTAACAATTCGCATTAGAGTGTGAGGAATGACTAAGCCCTACATCACTATACAAAGTCTTCTTAACACACGTTGTTCACCTTACATCACTATACACAGTCTTCTTAACACACGTTGTTCACCTTACATCACTATACACAGTCTTCTTAACACATCTTCTCCACCTTACATCACTACACACAGTCTTCTTAACACACCTCGTTCACCTTACATCACTATACATAGTCTTCTTAACACACGTTGTTCACCTTACATCACTATACACAGTCTTCTTAACACATCTTCTCCACCTTACATCACTACACACAGTCTTCTTAACACACCTCGTTCACCTTACATCACTATACATAGTCTTCTTAACACACGTTGTTCACCTTACATCACTATACACAGTCTTCTTAACACATCTTCTCCACCTTACATCACTACACACAGTCTTCTTAACACACCTCGTTCACCTTACATCACTATACATAGTCTTCTTAACACACGTTGTTCACCTTACATCACTATACACAGTCTTCTTAACACATCTTCTCCACCTTAAATCACTACACACAGTCTTCTTAACACACCTCGTTCTTCTTACATCACTATACATAGTCTTCTTAACACACCTTGTTCACCTAATATCACTATACACAGTCTTCTTAACACATCTTCTCCACATTAAATCACTACACGCAGTCTTCTTAACACACCTCGTTCACCTTACATCACTATACACAGTCTTTTTAACACACCTTGTCCACCTTAACTTACAACACTACACACAGTCTTCTTAACACACCCTGTCCACCTTACATCACTATACACAATCTTCTTATCACACCTTGTCCACTTTACCTTACAACGCTACACACAGTCTTCTTAACACACCTTGTCACCTTATCAGTCTGTTACGCTTGGGACACCAACCTTTGCTGTCCACTTGCAGCCTTTGGGCGCATAGCCTGACGCCCAAACGACTGAGCACCATCCTGGGAGAGCGGGGATACAGAGAAGGAATAGGTGCTGGGTGGATTTGTGTAGCCGACACTCACCAGTATTGGACGTGAGTGTCAGGATCTTTAAAATCCATGCCATGGAATGCGTGCGTGTCCAGACTAGATCTCGGTTTATACTCTAATCCGAAGGGGTATAGAATAGAATAGAATAGAATAGAATAGAATAGAATAGAGGTGAGGGTAGGAGTGGGGTTGGGGGGATAAGTCAGGGATTGAGGAGAGAGAGTAGTAGTAGTAATAATAATAATAATAATAATAATAATAATAATAATAATAATAATAATAATAATAATAATAATAATAATAATAATAATAATAATAATAGTAGTAGTAGTAGTAGTAGTAGTAGTAGTAGTAGTAGTAGTAGTAGTAGTAGTAGTAGTAGGATAGTGGCTATGGCACATGTTAGAATTGCTACAAGAACGGTGTAGACAGGAGCGGCTAGTATGCCTACATGGATGCAGCCCTTAAATGGCACAAAAAGATGACTGCAAAGCAGGACTGTTGGGGACAACTTGGACCTTTGACGTACTTACAATGCTCGCTAGTCATGCACGGCCCTGCTGCTCCTTATAATACTGTAATAACCTGTATTCTGCTATAATATTACATCTTGTCCGTAGCTTGAAAGTGTAATACGAAGATTTGTCATATTATCGCACAAGCAGCGAAGGTTTGTTTTGAACAGACCGACCGAGAAACGTATATTTTGGCTCGTGGTGATTTCTATTTCAAAGTACTTACCCGTAGACCTGGAAATACTTAAATTGTTGGTGCACTATACAATCAGTTTATTAATAACGATTTCACTTTATTGTTTCATTTTAGTTTTTAAGGCATATGTGGGAAGCATAAGGCGTGATAGGGTCAGACAAATGATTGAATCTCTCAAATTATCCTTATATTTATTATTATTATTATTATTATTATTATTATTATTATTATTATTATTATTATTATTATTATTATTATTATTATTATTATTATTATTATTGTATTATTACGTTTATTTAAATGTGAGTGTCAGTTTTTAAGAATTGTTGTTTATTTTGCGTGCTTTTATTTATTGAAACGCGACACGGACACAGATGGTTGTACATAATTCATGTGACGATAATAAATATTTCCGGTCCTGATTTGGCTCGGAAGAGTCCGCTGGACCTAAAGCTACAATTATGTAATGTAATGTAATGTAATGTAATAAATATTTGTTGAAGTAAATGCAATTGCAGTGCCAGTTGAAAGACGGTGAGTTGCTTTCAACCCAAGCATTAGGCCTTTGAATATGTTTGAACTGTTCACTTTCGGTGTTAACCACAGGACCTGATTCTGCTGTTGGGATCAGCCAACTGCTACCTCATCTCTGCCCCGGACAAGACCTGGGACACCATCATCACCCACCCAGATCACATCACGCCAGTCACCGTCAGTGTCCTGTTGACTTTTCATTCATTGTACTTTTGTTTGTTATGCCGTCAGTTTGTGGTTTGACATAGTTTTTTTTTCAAAATTTCTGATAGAATCAATTTGGGATTTGCCATGATAGTGAGTTTAGAGTTTGCCATGATAATGAGTTTAGAGTTTGCCATGATAATGAGTTTAGAGTTGGCCATGATAGTGAGTTTAGAGGTGTCCAGGATAGTGAGTTTAGAGTTGGCCATGATAGTGAGTTTAGAGTTGTCCAGGATAGTGAGTTTAGAGTTGGCCATGTTAGTGAGTTTAGAGTTGGCCATGTTAGTGAGTTTAGAGTTGGCCATGTGAGTGAGTTTAGAGTTGGCCATGTTAGTGAGTTTAGAGTTGGCCAGGATAGTGAATTTAGAGTTGGCCATGAGAGTGAGTTTAGAATTTGCCAAGTTGCCTACTTTTCTTTGTGGCAATCAGTTTCGACTTAGTCTTATTCTTTTCTTTGTGGTAATCAGTATAGAAGTAGCCTTGTTCTTTTTTTTTTTTGGTAATCAGTATAGCAGTAGCCCTATTCTTTTCTTTGTGGTAAGCAGTATAGCAGTAGCCCTATGCTTTTCTTTGTGGTAAGCAGTATAGCACTAGCCCTATGCTTTTCTTTGTGGTAAGCAGTATAGCAGTAGCCCTATTCTTTTCTTTGTGGTAATCAGCATAGCAGTAGCCCTATTCTTTTCTTTGTGGTAATCAGTATAGAATTAGCCCTATTCTTTTCTTTGTGGTAATCAGTATAGCAGTAGCCCTATTCTTTTCTTTGTGGTAATCAGTATAGCAGTAGCCCTATTCTTTTCTTTGTGGTTGTCAATTTGGAATTTGCTATGCGCATTTCCTTGTATGGCCGTAATATTAAGAGTTACTAATACGAAATGCGTAAAATGTACTAATAAGAAATGTGTACAATGAATTAACGAACTCATAAGATTATAAACCACAAGTTCAAGTTCAAGTTCAAGAATACTTTATTATCTCAACAGAGAAATTATGACATAGGCCTACAATTGCTGATCGGTATAAAACATTAAAATAATACATACATCGATAAAATAAGTATACGGTAGGCTACATTTAAAAGACATCTCAAACATCAAGATCTTATATACAAAAATATTACTTAACACTTATTTACAGGCGGATCCACCAATTACGTCATTACATTTTTACACTCAATAATAATAATAATAATAATAATAATAATAATAATAATAATAATAATAATAATAATAATAATAATAATAATAATAAATACATACATACATCCATTGTAAATGATGATAGCGTAGTGCAATGACAAAGATGATAGGATGCAACCACGATGATAGCGTAGTGAAATGACAAATATGATAGGATGCAACCACGATGACAGCGTAGTGAAATGACAAATATGATATGTTGCAACCACGATGGTAGCGTAGTGCAATGACAAATATGATAGGATGCAACCACGATGGTAGCGTAGTGCGATGACAAATGTGATAGGATGCAACCACGATGGTAGCGTAGTGCAATGACAAATATGACAGGATGCAACCACGATGGTAACGTAGTACAATGACAACTATAAGCACTGTAAAGACGCAGCGTTAATGACGACAGGTGCTATAAGCTAGCTAATGATTTAAACATTATTCTTTTATTACTTCAGGAGGAGTTGTACCACCAGGTAGCGGGTAACCACGGCGTCACGCTGATCTCGCATCAAGCAGCAGAGGACAAGTACCACAGCCGTCTGGAGGAATGGAGCTGCAGGAGCAAGGACGTCTACGAGGTCGTCTACAAGCCCTTATCAGCCAACTCCACCATCGCTCCCGTCTCCCCACACTAAGCACCAAACAAAGGTTAGTCAAGGCCAGTAAGCGTCCCCCCACACTAAACACCAAACAAAGGTTAGTCAAGGCCAGTAAACGTCTCCCCACACTAAACACCAAACAAAGGTTAGTCAAGGCCAGTAAACGTCTCTCCACATTAAACACCGTCAAGGCCAGTAAACGTCTCCCCACACTAAGCACCAAACAAAGGTTAGTCAAGGCCAGTAAACTTCTCCCCACACTAAACACCAAACACAGGTTAGTCAAGGCCATCAAATGTCTCCCCATACTTAGCACCAAACAAAGGATAGTCAAGGCCAATAAACGTCTCCCCACACTAAGCACCAAATAAAGGTTAGTCAAGGCCAATAAACGGCTCCCCACACTAACACCAAACAAAGGTTAGTCAAGGCCAGTAAACGTCTCCCCACACCAAGCACCAAACAAAGGTTAGTCAAGGCCAGTAAACTCTCCCCACATTAAGCACCAAACAAAGGTTAATCAAGGCCAGTAAACGTCTCCCCACACTAAGCACCAAACAAAGGTTAATCAAGGCCAGTAAACTCTCCCCACACTAAGAACCAAACAAAGGTTAATCAAGGCCAGTAAACGTCTCCCCACACCAAGCACCAAACAAAGGTTAGTCAAAGGAGGCACGGTGGCCTAATGGTAGAGCTTTGGCTTGCGGATCTGAAGGTCCCAGGTTCGAGCCCATTGTGTTGTGTCCTTGGGAAAGACACTTTACTCCCGTTTCCTACTCCTTCGGATGAGAGTATAAACCGAGGTCTAGTCTGTGTCGCATACATTCCATCGGACTTTAAAGATCCTGACGCTCATGTCCTAGACGGGTGAGTGCCGGTGACAAGAACACACCCAGCATGCACTAAGGTCCTTCTCCCCCATCCCTGGCTGCCCAGGATTGTGCTCAGGTGTACGGGCGTCAGACCATGCGCCCAAAGGCTGCGGGTGGGCGTCTCGGGCGGCTTGAGTTAGATCCTGTATCGGCCAGCGCCTTGAGCAGCTCTTGAGCTGGTAAAGCGCTATATAAGAACGAATAAATAAATAAATAAATAATAAATAAACCCAGTAAACGTAGACTGCAAGATCTGAAAACAACTGACCAGTCAACAGTTGTACAGTGTTTAGTCCAAGCGTTGTTAACCCTCTCACTGCCATCCAGTGCGTGTGCCAATCCATGTGTGTGAGTCAGTCCACGTGCTATGCGCTCTCTTCTTGATGGAATATTCGCTGATATCTTTGATTGTCAGTGTTAAAGGTAGGCTTGCTGAAAATCATGTAACTGATTTCCAACAGCACCAGAAGATTCCTGACTGAAGTCTTTTGGGGAAGAACATCTTCAGTGAATATATTAGCCACAATAGGGCTAACTGGCAACACAAATTGGAAGGGACCTAATATTTTGAAGGAGAATTCGTAGCCAAAAGTATTCCCAGCCCAGTTATTATACTGAGGAGTTGGGAACACCGCGAATTGGCCATTTGCAACTTGCTCCAACTCGCCAGCAATTTTAGGTTTTTATTACAGAAAATCGTGGTTGTTGGTGTTGATGATGGTGATAGTGATGGTGATGATGATGATGATGATGATGATGATGATGATGATGATGATGATGATGATGATGATGATGATGATGATGATGGCGCAATGCCAAGGTTTAAACTTTGAGGTCTGAACGAAGGCTGAGTGCCCACAGGGTGAAGCGGAGCAAGCAGATGTAGAAAACTCACCCTTTTCCTTTCATTGTTGTTGGTGTTCAGCATTTTGTTATTAGTCTAATGCCATGTTCATTTCCCGTTTGGTTACAGTCCTACGAAGGTCTAGCTGCCAGTTTAAGAGGATTTGTTTGGGGTGAAGAAGCGTCAACAGCAGACTGCAGTGACGACACACACAAACCTGAGGGGGCATCCCCGTTACTTCTTAACGACAAACAGAACAAATGTTGAATAAAGATAAAAATGAAACCACCACAAACAAACAAGTTGGCATCATCGTTTGTACACTTCAAACAAACAATATAAGAGTAAACGTCATATTAGCACAAATTATGCGCGCGTCATCAGCCCCAATGCTTTTGAGGGCCGCGTAGGGAGCGTTGTGTAGATCTCTACAGTAAGTGACATGACGATAGTTCATCGTATTTTCACATAATTGAACATCCACGTTTGCGACAACATGATCTTCTTTTGTGTATTTCCAAGTACTATCTGAAAATATTTTGAAATAGACGGGATTCAGAACGAGACGAATCTCGGTCGGATACGCCGCGTTGTATGTTTTGCACAGATCGTCTCGTAAGAGTTAAATGAAACATGGAACAAATTTTAATCCCGATGGATAAAGAATTATGACGCAGTTCCTGTGATTGCGTTATTAATGGCAGCGGGGTCGGTTACAGGCCAAGGACACCTATTACGGTTCTGAAATCAAAGTTGATAGAAATTGCCGAAGCGAGGTTTATTTCAAAGCAAACATCTTGAGAATACCTAAAATGCCCACAAAAGAGTAGGTCACGCCGTGCTAACTTTTTTCAAATGAGAGCATTTTCTGAACGGAATGGTGGCCTACTTTGAGAGAACAACAGTATAACAGTAAAGAGCTGTACAGAGATGAGGTTGTGACCATGAGAAGCACTAGCAAGGCAGATCAAAGTCGTATTCATGCCAGTCTTTGTTCTTCAAGCTCAATCATCAATTATCCCAGGCCTTCTTTCCCCTAGGATCTTTACATACCAAGTTGTTTATTTGTACGTGTGTGTTTGTGTGTGGGTGTAGGTGTGTGCGCGCTTGCGCTTCAGTGTGTTTGGGGTAATATTATAGGCCTGGAGAAACAGACCTGGGCGAATGTAGACCTAGAGAATGTAGACCTAGAGGAATGTAGACCTAGAAGAATGTAGACCTGGAACGACCAAAAGTATGGCAGCTAACCCCCATCCAAATTCATTTTATTGACAACAATGGAAACCATAAGACGAGAATTCACTGATAGTCTACAGGCAATCATGTTTAGTCGTGCATCTTTCACACAGTCACAATAATCCACAGGAAACTAGAAGGGCAAAGCCAAAATGACTCACATGCTCCTTATGGAATTTGCAATATTTAACATGAAAGTTAGCGCCCACAAACAAATTAAGATACATAAACGGTGGCATTAAAATGCATGAAAACCTTGCCGATGATGTCCAACGCTACACTCCCTCTCGCAACTTGCGCTCTTCATCCGTCACACTCCTTCTCAGGATACCCTGCCACAAATTGTCCTCTCTTGGATCTAGATCTTTTTTTTGTCTTTGGACCAAATACCTTGAATTCATTACCATTTTCTCTCCCCAGCATACTAAATATGAACACATTCAAAGGCTAAACCGAAGGCTGAACTAATGACAAACATAGCGTCCAATTATTATCGATTTGTCGTCCCATACGCGTTTCACAAAGACTACATCTCCAATATTAGTCTTTATCATCGTTGTGGGAGATCAAACAACATAACCTAGCATTCGATAAACACAAATGTTAAAGTAGTGTTAATGACATTAACTTTCTTCATTTACTTTTTGTCGTGATTAACTACAAATCAGATTTAAAAAGACAAGTGTTATAACTGACCGACATTCCCTTGTATCCACAGGTTCTCCTCATAGACTACAACTATGGTACAAGTCAAGGCCTTTGGCCTATTCATGCCCACATTATACAAGCAGCTCGTGCCTATATGCATCTTTCTGTTATTTATTAATGGTATAGCAAAGATAATATTTTTAAGTTTCACAGCATTCCACTGACGTCAGACTGACGTGGTGACATACATTCTCGTGGGATATTTTTTCAATGACTTCAGGCATCGCAATTTCAAGTCAAATCAAGTCAAGACACTTTATTACCCAATAAATTCAAAATGACTGATTTTGTTTAGGTGATGCGGTATAAAATTCAGTCACTCAGCAACAACAAACATGCTTCCACTGGACGTTAAAAGTTGTTTAAGAAGTAAACCATGCACGCCCACACACACACACCCACACCCACACACACGCACACACACACATTCACTCGTACACAATTATACTTGGGTATATAAATTGAGGCATAAACATAATATATACTATGCATTAAAACTCATACTGTGAACAACTGAAGTCACTGGAACTAAGAGGGCAGCCTCGTGAAAGAAGCTGTGTCTAAACCGACTAGTTCTAACTTTTAATTTCTGAAGCGGTTGCCTGACGGGAGAAGTTGGAACAGGTGGTTGGCTGGAAGAAATGGATGGCCAATGATGCTGCTGGCCCTTCTAACCAAACACGTGCTGTTATAGTACTACTAACGCGAGGGATGTTAAATCGCAACCAATAATTTTAACTGCGCGGTTTACAATTCTTTCAAGTTAGACCTTCTCGCCCGAAGTGGTGCCCCCAAACCAGACCGCAAGACAAAGCGCGGGATGCTGTCAATCACTGCGAGATAGAAGTGCGTCACTATCATCTTTCACTCACTGATAATTTGGCTTGATTCCCTATATCTCCGGTACAGTGGATTTATTCTTGCACGTGAAACTAACTGTACCCTCCATTAATCAATCTAAGGTTTAATTTCAGGCCCCAAATTAATTAAGAAAGGAAGCCAGCTCGAGATGCACAATAAGGTCTGAAGTAGGTCTCGCGCCAAAGCAGCGCGTGCAAGAAAATGAACGCCTGTATGTAAGAATTTTCTCCCGTAAACGTTGGGAAAGTCATTGATCTTATTTAATTATATTTATGGCGTATAACTTCACACGCGATTCTTATGGAATTCCCTATTTAAATATATTTATATTCACCACTTTCAGGTAAATTAAATCTGTATTTTGAAACATATTTTTTCAATAATCATTTGTTTACAAACAATGTAATATTTCTCTAAATAATAAATTTTCTCCGTAAATAACGTATTATTTACCTAAACAATATATTGTTTACGTAAATAAATCATGATATATGTAAATAAGGCATTGTTGCTAAATAACGAAGTATTTACCTATATAATGCATTATTTAGCTGAATTTGTTAAATAATATATTATTTTAGAAGATGTTGCTAAATAATGCATTATTTACGTAAACAATTCATTGTTTAGGGACAACAATTTTCATTATTTAGGGGATTCGCAGGTACATGTCGTATTACTGTGAAGTTATGTGGTAGTGATACAAAAAATTGCAAATCGTGATTTCAGGCTGTTTTGCGATTCAAAATGAAGCAACTACTTTATTTCACTATTTTTTATTCCGCCGCAATAGTATTATTATACGAGACTGAAACGGTGACGGCTCCAATAAAGATGGAGCCATCATCGTTTCTGCCTTGGCGTCCTTGTCTTCAGAGTACTTCCGCCAAATCTCTGGTAGTTTCGAATAAGCTGAAACTTTCCAATTCAAAGAACAAACGGAATCACAGTCTCAAATCGAATTTTGGTAAATAAATACAAAAAGAAAGCTTTTTTTTTTTTAAATTCTGACAGGATACAAAAAAAACTGAAAACTCGCGCACAAAAACTGACCTTGACCTTTCGTTTGCGTTCGGTAGGTTACAGACGTTTTATCTTCGAATTTGTATTTCAGAATTGGCGTGCGTGTATGCGTGAATCTGCGTGTTCTCCCGTCTCGCAACTTCTCTAACTCGTAAAAATAAAGTACGTTGTCACAACCTCTGTTAAAGCATAAATATAAATCAACAAAATAGCCTAAGTACAGAATCAACAAGAATCAAAGAAATAAATGCAATTGTTTCTACTCTCGTCATGTCGCAGAATAAATCCGTGGGTGAAAACTACTTTCTCTGCTCCTCAATCTCCTTCTCCTTCTGCTCAGTCTCCCTTCTTGCCTCCTCGTCCTTCTCTCCTTTCTCCTCCTCTTCTTTCCCTTCCTCGGCCGCCTTTCCTCAGTCTTCTTCTCTCCTCCTCCCTACTCCATCCTTCACACTAATATCAACATTCTTTATTATTGCTTTTATGACATAACCAATATAATATCATCATTCAATAATACTATTACAGTTATAATGCAACACTTCAAATAATAAACAATATATAGCCTACCTACTGACACAGCTGCAAAACGTCCAGACCAACTATCTCTAGTATAGTCAAGAAAAGAATTAATAGACTTTTGAATATACATTAGTTAACTTGTCATGTGACCAGCTCAACCATTCAAAATGTAGCTCTCATAAAAAAATTAATGTCTTCTCACAAGGAAACTAACTCACAATAATATAATGCTATCGGACCCTAATAAATATAACCCGGTCCGTGACAGTCGTCTCAAGATCAGGGGCATAGAAAAGTCAAAGTCGGTATTAATTTGCACTTTAATGCCACCCTTTCATTTTGTTTGTTCTGGGCACTCATTTTCATGTTAAATAGTGCGAGTTCCATAAGAAGCACGTGAGTCATAAATATGGTTTTTGACTTTGTAGTTTTTAATTATTTATTTTTATAATTCGTGAAATTTATACATAAATGTTATCGGCATCTTTGGTGTGAAATATGACACTATTATGTCCAACTCGATCGAATCAAAGTTTCTTTCGCCTTCAGCTCGTGAAAACATTGAATAGATTTCGATAGACATATTTCACATTCCACGACAAGATACCGACAACGTATTATATCATGTGTTGATTCCAGAACATACATAGTATTTGTAATCATAGCCTTATATCGGTAGAAGAAATAGGTTTGCATGAGGCTACAAGTGTCTGAGTATTGACAACGTTGTGTTGTAGATGTGTTACAGTATGCTGTATGTGTTTTTTGATGATGTGCTGCAAAGGGGTTGGTGGTTGGGGGAGGGGGAGTGTTGATTTAGAATTGTGTTTAGCAGTTTTGTACTTCATCCCTCACATTTTGTACAAGAACTTTGTATTACACACTTCACGCAGTAAAATTGTATGTTGGCCTGCTCATTGCGGTTTAGAAGCAGTCAATGTTGGCTTTGGATGATCTTCAATGTGTGTCAGTTTGTATGTGCGCACGCGCTTTCGTCTATATGTGCGTCTAGGCGTGTGTGTGTGGCTGTTTGTGTGTGTGGCTGTGGGTGTGTGTGTGGCTGTGTGTGTGTGTGTGTGGAAGTGCGTGCATGCGTGTGAATGTATGTGTTTGTATGTGTGTGCAAAAATACATTTGATCATAATCAATTCAAAGTCCAATTTGTACAATGTACTACAAGATAATAATAGAAAAAATAACCAGCATTATTCTTAGTACTGATTTAAGAAACATTTTTTAACATTTCTATATGTATATGTGTGTGTATGTGTATATATATGTATGTACATATATATTTGTATATGTGTGTGTGTATGTGTGAGTGTGAGTTCGCTGTTGGTTATGTGTTTGTAATTTCGTGACTGTCTAAAATCATTGAACAAATGAATAGACTTTAAATAAAAGAACTGAACTGTCCAATTTGTATTCGTTTCATAAAAAAAAACAATATCAAAGAATATTCATATTTCCATAGACTCAAAGAAATGCAAACATATTCTAAGATAGGAGAGAGAGATAGATAGATAGATAGAGAGAGAGAGAGAGAGAGAGAGAGAGAGAGAGAGAGAGAGAGAGAGAGAGAGAGAGAGAGAGAGAGAGAGAGAGAGATAAGATAAGATAACCATTTTATTTTGCAAGGGTAAAAGAGTAAGCGCTGGATGCGCTTTTTTACATCTTGCCCTTGGGGCTTGTAACAAGAACTATTAAATACAACAAATGAATGTTATAACATTAACATCATGGAACAATACCAAATAAACAATATCATCATGGAATAAATATTTTAAATATTTTTAAAAAAAATATTAAATCATATTATTGTTGTTAATTTTAACAACAAATAACGTTTATTTAATTTTTAATGTGTTTTAAGAGACGTGTTCTAAATGATGTAATTTTATAGTCTGGAGTGCGAAGATCGTCAGGAAAGTTATTCCACAGAGTTGAACCAGAATAAGCTAGACTAGTTTTGAAAAGATCAATTCTTGGAAGTGGAACATTTAATTTTGTGGACGATCTGGTTTTTTGGGAAAAAAGAGAACAAAGATAGGAAGGTGCATTGCAAGAAAGGATCTTGTGCATGAAAACCCCTTTATTAAATTTTAGTCTGTTGGCAAGAGGTAGAATATTAATCCGTTTATAATCATCTGGAGATATTTTTTGTTTAAGAATAATTTGTTTAATTGCACGTTTGTGAACTCTAATTAAAGGCTTCATTGCATTGCCACTAGCAGAATCCCAAATAGTAGAGGAATAATCAATAAATGGTTGAATATGACCAGAATAAAAAAGTTTACGAGAATGTAAATTTAATAAATGTTTAATTCTTGATAACTGATAAGTCCTTTTCGAGAGAGAGAGAGAGAGAGAGAGAGAGAGAGAGAGAGAGAGAGAGAGAGAGAGAGTATACGTTATTATACAATTAACGAAAACGTAAGACCAACAGTTTTCTTTCAGTGGTTGTTTTATTTTATGTTAAGGTTTGTTCTTATTTCGTTAGTTTGGAAGTAATGGAGAAGACCCTCAGTCCTGTGTGGCGACCATTTTGTACAAATCCCTTCACCCTGTCAGTCCATCAACAAGCTGCTGCCTGTAAGGACACAAAGAGAACCACGCAATTATTTATTGAATTTATTTAATCGCACTCATACAGCGCTTTTCAACATAAAGAACTGCTCAAGATGCTGGTTGATACAGCACAACCCTGGGCGACCGTGGTGCTCTATTACTCGTCTGATGGCCAGACGACTGAGCACAACCCTGGGCGACCGTTACTCGTCTGATGGCCAGATGACTGAGCACAATCCTGAGCGACCGTTACTCGTCTGATGGCCAGACGACTGAGCACAATCCTGGGCGACCGTTACTCGTCTGATGGCCAGACGACTGAGCACAATCCTGGGCGACCGTTACTCGTCTGATGGCCAGATGACTGAGCACAATCCTGGGCGACCGTTACTCGTCTGATGGCCAGACGACTGAGCACAATCCTGGGCGACCGTTACTCGTCTGATGGCCAGACGACTGAGCACAATCCTGGGCGACCGTTACTCGTCTGATGGCCAGATGACTGAGCACAACCCTGGGCGACCGTTACTCGTCTGATGGCCAGACGACTGAGCACAATCCTGGGTGACCGTTACTCGTCTGATGGCCAGACGACTGAGCACAACCCTGGGCGACCGTGGATGGAGGAAAAGGGACCTAGTGCTTGCTGGGCGGACGCATCTAGCTGGCACTCTCTTGTCTAGAACATGAGCGTCAGGATCTTTAAAGTTCGTGCTGGCACAGACTAGACCTCTATTAATACTGTCATCCAAAATAGGAAGGGGTCGCTTGCATGAGTGGTATTTAGTTGGTTGGGCAATCTAGGCCTGCCGTCCACCAGCTAGTGTAATAATAGTAATGGCATAACTAGCCTGAGCAGAAGGCAGCAACGACATCGATTCCACATCTCCTGCCCTCCTCTCCGCGGTGCAATTTGTCAAACATTTCATCAGCTTTGGGTAAAAACGGTTATGATAAATTTGAAAGCAGCATTGGCATTGTTTTGGGAAGCTAATACAGACTCCACCATCAGAAAAATCAACAGCATGGCTATTTGAAACACCAGTCAATGTACACTCTCCTGCACATTTAGTCAGATGTGCACAACTAAAAAGAGAGTTCTAAAATGAGAGTTCAAAAAATAAAGTAATAAAAAGAGAGTAATTACTAGAAAGTACAGAAACGAGAGTAATGGGGAGAGAGAGTAATTACTAGAGAGTACAGATACGAGAGTAATGGGGAGAAAGAGAGAGCGAGCGAGCGAGAGAGAGAGAGAGAGAGAGAGAGAGAGAGAGAGAGAGAGAGAGAGAGAGAGAGAGAGAGAGAGAGAGAGAGTACAGAAAAAGGAAGTGTTTAAAATACCGATCTCATCTTCTGTCTGCCCATTACAATGACACATTTGTAGTGATCTCCCGTTGCCTTACCCTGTATAAACGACCTTGAACTATATTTATGTATTTTTTAATAAAAGTGTTTTGCGGATGAGACCTTGACCTACCTTGACATAGAGCTTATTTTGCTGGCGAAACGATGGTCGATAGAAGAGATGGGCTGTAGACAACCTCGTAGATGTTCTTGTCTCTGCAGCTCCATTCTTCCACACGGCTGTGGTACTTATCCTCCGCAGCGTGTCGAGAAATCTGCGTCACTCCATGGTTAGCAACGATCTGGTGGTACAACTCCTCCTGACGTCATAAACAAATTTACGTCAGAACAGTGACCTTATTGCAGCGCCTCTTTGGCGTCATAACACCAGTGACCTTATTGCAGCGCCTCTTTGGCGTCATAACACCTCTTTGGCGTCATAACACCAGTGACCTTATTGCAGCGCCTCTTTGGCGTCATAACACCATAGGCAGTGATAGTGTCATAGTGATGGTCATGACAGTGACCTTCATTGCAAAAACTGAATGTAATCACTTTTCCAAGCACCGGGGAATTATTCAAGATCCTAATATTATCCTCAATAAAACTCCAATAAAGACGGTCCAACAAGTCAAATTTTTGGGTGTTATTTTTTTTTATCAAAGGTTATTCTTCCTTCCTCATCTGAAAGATTTAAAAACTAAATGTCAACAGGCCTGCAATTTGCTCAAGGTTATCAGTGGTACAGACTGGGGAGCTGACAAGAAAAATTTACTGCTGTTATATCGTTCTTTAATTAGATCCAAGTTAGACTATGGTTGCATTGTTTATGGTTCTGCTAGAAAATCTTATCTTAAAATGTTAGATCCAGTGTCATCAGGCACTACACATTGCTTTGGGTGCGTTTCGCACCTCCCCTTGTGAAAACCTTTACGTGGAAGCTAACGAACCCCCGCTGGAGCTGAGACGTACAAAATTGTTACTGAATTACTATTTAAAATTAAAAACTGATCCCATTAACCCCGCTTATGACTGTGTTTTCAACCCAGATTTTGTTCAGAAATTTGAAGCCAAACCTAACACAAATCCTCCGTTTGGCATCAGAATGCAGGCTCATTTGGTTGTTGTTGTATCAAATTTTATTCATCAGATTAACATAAGTTGTACTGATAATCTCATTTGGAAAAAGCAGGCATCGATGTTGCTTCCATCAACGATGATGAGCTTCGGACTGAAGCTCCTCCATGGAAATTATGTACCCCAAACATTAATTGGCAATTGTCCGCTTTCCTCAAAAACAATACATCTGAAACCGTTTATAACCAACTTTATTTAGAACAGTGTGCTTTATACCCAGGATATAAAAAAAAAACTGTTTACAGACGGGTCAAAGAAAGGAAATTCAGTTGCTGCTGCATCGGTCTCTGGGAGATACTTAGACCAGCCTTTGCAACAGCGTTTACCTGATTTTTGTTCTGTTTATACAGCTGAGCTCAAGGCAATTCTTCTAGCTCTGAAACAAGTTTATCAATCCAAAAGAACCTCGTTTTTAATCATGTCTGATTCACTGTATGCACTTCAGGTTCTTTCCACGAGAAAGATATCACACCCTTTTCTGGCAGAGATCCATGACCTCCACACACAACTTGCTTCTGAGGGTAAAAAAATAGTTTTTATGTGGGTGCCTGGTCATATGGGCATCCGCGGCAACATTGCAGTGGACAAAGCGGCTAAAGAAGCTCTGCATCTTGATTTCCCTTCAGAGATTTTTCAGTTTGTGCCCTACTCTGATCTGCGTTGTATGACTGCACAGGCGGCGGAAGCTGCTCAGGATTGGGGGGGCACACACACATTTTATTCACTGACATCAGGGCCGGACCTTGGAAAAGTCGAGGGGGAGGTTACAAATTCAGCGAAGGCGCGAAGCGCCGAGCCTTCTAGGGGGGTCCGGGGGCATGCTCCCCCGGAAATTTTTTTTTCAAGGATGCAAAATGGTGCAATCTGGTGCAATCTGAACCTTGAAAAAGCCATTTGTGATGGTCTGGGACTTTGAGCTTTTTAAACAATTGAACTGACAAACTCTGGGGTACAAAAATTATCCTCTGCCCCTCCGTTAAAAAAACAACACACACACACAAACATTTATTTATCAGCAGAGATGTTTTGTATACTATTATTATTCACTACTTTTTGTTGATCGTTAACGGTATAAAGCTTTACCTTGTAGTTTATGAACATCACCGCCCTGCTTTCATTTAATTCAGTCTTGCTGCACTAGGTTCCTCGGCATTAGTACCATTTGTGAATTGTATCTTCTGGCAAAACAGTTCACTGCCTCTTTGAAGTCAATATCAACATCCCTGTGCACTTTCAGTAGAGCAAGTCCATTGAGTCTCTGTTGCCCCATTGTAGAGCGCAGGTAGTTTTTCAGGTTGCGCAACTGACTGTTTGAACGCTCACACTCGGCAGTAGTGACAGGCAGGGTGCAAAGTATCTTTAGCATGATGAACAGGTTGGGATAAAAATCCCTGTCACAATGTTTCAGTGCTTCTCATGCCGTGGATGGGATGATAGCTGTCGCATTCTCAGCAGCACTTCGCCATTTGCAAATCCACCGTTGGTATTCTGCATCAAGGGTAGCGTTGTCTGGTTGGTCAGACTCCCACAACATTGCCAGTGTCTTCACCCCTTCTGGAACCTGCATGAAACCATCCTGGTTGTCTATTAAAGTGCTTGGCACCAGACAGAGACCATCAACTTCTAGGCCAGCATTTTTGAACCTCGAGTCCAATTCGGTTGACAGGTGTTCCAAGAAAGGAATGGCATTGCTAATCTTGAAATATTCTTCTGGAGTGGCCGCAGGTTGGTTGTCACTGAGAGTCTGTCGGGATGCTTGACGAGGAACAATAACACCAGTTGTCAAAGCATTTGCCATTTTGCTGACTTCACCAAACCAGGCAACGAGCGCTGTGTCGACATCTCTTTTAACATGCAGTTACTGACCTCTTTGATTTCCCTGTAGGCATCGACAACATCTTTTGTCCTTTTCTGCAGCTTCACTATCAAGGGTTTCCATTTCAACGATGTTTTTGGACGATTCAGCGATGGTCGTTTCAATGGGTGTTCGTTACAACGAATTGTCATAATTATTAACTTAACATCTTAATTAATATTTCTAAAAAGTCGTTTTTGGTGGATTAGAGCAGTATCAAGGTGAAGGTGCTGGAAGAGGCTTGCGGCCAGAACAAGAAAATATGGCTGCATTTACTAATTTAGGCTTAGGGGTTGGGTTACTTGGTCGTTTCAACGGAAAAACGCTTTGGACGTTTCAACGGATCCCTTGAAATGGATTTCTGTTGAATTGACTATAAATAACTCTTTGTACGTTGGACCAAAAGTGACTAAAAACTGCAATGTTTTAAAAACAATTTTGAAAAAATTGAAACTCTTTGCATTAAAATAAAATTCACTTTTTTTAAATTTGGAAGGGGGGTTCCAAAACCCAGGTATCCCCCCCGCCTCCTCCCCCCCCCCTCTGGGTCCGGCCCTGGACATTTACTCCAAATAATTTGAACTATTTTCATAGACACTATGTGAGAGAGAGAGAAAAAAGATATATCATATATTTCTACGACTGTGCATATAAGAAAGAGAGAGAGAGAGGGGGGGGGGGTTAGAGAGAAAGGGACCTGGCAATGTTGATCCATCACAGTAACAAAAACAGCAGTCATGCATGTCATTTGGCATGGGAAATTACACAGTTAATTTTTCAAAGTATGCCTGACGGCGTTCATTTGTATTGATAAATTCGTAAGCAGTTTGCGCTAGGTCTAGTTGATATAGGCTTACTTTGTCTTTGAACACATGCATTATAAGACATTTATTTAGACGCTCCTGCGTCATCGTTGCCCGAAGGTATGTTTTTACCCGCTTTAGGGCTGAAAAACTGCGTTCAGCCGTTGCAGTTGTGGTTGGGATGGTGAAGTACATTCTGAGAAGTTTATCCACTTCACTCAGCATCCGTCGCACAGTGTCAGAAGCTTTTAGTTCATCCGGCAGTGCTTGGAAGATGGTGATCCTAGAGTTAGCCGCCTTCCTGGTGTCACCCAGTGCATGTGGGAGGAGTTCTAGCTGGGTTTTGAGTCTGTCCAAGTCGATGTCAGCGGAATATGTATCTTTGATTTCTTGAGGAATTTTTGGTCTCTTCCCTGCTGCTCCATCACTTAGAAGAACTTAAATTTTCCTTGGTAAGTCGAGAGCTATTTGATCAAACCGGTTCTTTAAATGTTCTTTGGTGTTGTCAATATCCTCACAGTATTGCTGTCTGTAGTAAGCAGATGGACAAGAGTAGCTGTGACCCTGTGAGCCATCGTCCAGTCTTCGTTGAGGCTGCTTCTGTGTAGGAACGCAGGGCTCATCACACAAATTTGCAGCTTTCGTTGTGATGTCAGCAAAAAATGTCTCATAACAATCTTCATACTGCATGCTTTCCAGTGTTCCCAGACAAATGTCAGCAGCGTTTACTGCGTCATCACAAGTCGTTTGTTTTCTTTGAAGAACTGTCGCCAACTCTTCAGTCACAACAAGGATCTCATCTTTAAATCTTTTTGCAACTCCTGACACATGACCCTGAAAATTACTCGCCCCGTCGTAGGCCTGGTCCCTATAGTTTTGCACTGGAAAGTCAAGTCTGATCAAGCAGTCCTTCAGTGCTTTGAAAATGGTCTCAGCACAGATATTGTTAACTTGCATCAGTCCAGAGAAAGGGGAGAAATATTGGTTTGAACCTCCAAATAATGTTTTTTGAGGGGCTGAATATTGGGGGGGGGGGGGGCAAATGTATAGGTTTGCCCCCCCCAATATTTTTCTGGAGGGGGCCAGTGCCCCCCTTGCCCCCCCCCCCCCCCGCTTCCGCCGCCTGTGGACTGGATCTTATTCTAAACGGCTGTGGCAAACTGACTGGTCTAACCATATCAACAACAAATTATTTGAAATTCTTCCCGATTTGTCAGCTTCTTTGCCTAACTTTGCATCCACTCGCAAAGAAGAAACAGTTTTATCTCGCCTTCATATTGGGCATACTTATGTAACCCACAGTTTCCTGTTAAAAGGAGAACAACCACCATTGGTGCTTTGCATGTGATCAATCCTTTTCCGTTCGCCATTTCATGTCTGAGTGTGCTGACCTGCTTGATAAAAGAGAAAATTATTTTGGTTCAATATCTTTCAAAGAGATTTTTAAAGTATGCAAAGGTCAACACCTGTTTAAATTTTTACATGATGTTGGTTTGTTTTATCGCATATAAATCATGTCGTCATGTTTTGTGTTGGTTAGATTATATTGGTACAAATAAAATTTAGTGATTTGATTACAGAAAGAGAACGTATTTTTAATACATCAGTTTTAAACAAGATTTTTCACGAGGTTGCATGTGAAAGTTTGTTTGAGTGTTTAAGAGTAACAGGCCTGTTTTTTAAGATTTGAATCATTTAAAAACATTTTAAGATAACGTATCTCTGGTCCTGATTTGGCTGTGAAGAGTCCGCTGGACCTAAAGCAATAATCATGTAATGTAATATAATGTAATGACCTTCATTACAGCACCTCTTGGCCTCATAACACCATAGATATATACGTCATGACAGTGACCTTCAGTGCAGCGCCTCTTAAATATGTAATAAAACATAGTTACGTCAGCGCCTCTTAATATGTAATAAAACATATTTACGTCAGCGCCTTTAAATATGTAATAAAACATATTTACGTCAGCGCCTCTGGAAAGGAGGAAGGGGAAAAAAATAAAAGGAAGAAGACAGAAACGAAACGAAACGAAAAAAGGAGGAAAAACTAAGACAAAAGGAGGGAGGTAATAATGGAAGAAGGAAAGAAAGACGGATAGGAGGAAGAGTGCATAAAGAAAAATGAAGCAACCAAGGGAAGAGGGCAGTAACATAAGAAAGAAGGGAGGAAGAAAGAAGTACACATGAAAGACGTATAGAAAGAAATGGATACCAATAGGTTGATGACTATAATCAATGCCAAATGTAAAGCCTTCGGTAGCACAGTCAAATTTGTTTTATACCCGAAACTTATTTATCATATTTAAATGTACATAGCAAATAAACTAACGCTAACGGAATTTAAAATATTAAAAAAATCAGGGCAAATACGAAATTAACGCTAACTGAATAAGAACTGCATGGGAAATACGAAACTAAAGCTAACAGAATATAAGGTACATGGCAAATAGGAAACCGACGCCAATAAAATAAAAAGTGCATGGCAAATACGAAACTGACGCTAACAGAACACATTTGCATGGCAAATACGAAACTGATGCTAATTGATTTTTTTAAATGGCACGAGCGGCTTGATTTAGATCCAGTATCGGCCAGCGCCTTGAGCAACTCTTGAGCTGGAAAAGCGTTATATAAGTACCATCAAATTAAATAAATAATTTTTTTAAAAGAAAGATTGGTATCAGACTTTTTTTTAGTGACCGAGAGTTGTTTTCTAGGTACTCCGGTTTCCTCTAGTCCTCACCTGATATGGTTATTGTTTTCCTTAGATCAGACCCCAGACAGTAGTAGTAGTAGTAGTAGTAGTAGTAGTAGTAGTAGTAGTAGTAGTAGTAGTAGTACTTTTATTATTATTATTATTATTATTATTATTATTATTATTATTATTATTATTATTATTATTATTATTATTATTATTATTATTATTATTAATGTCGTTATTATTATTTTTAGTAGTAGTAGTAGTAGCAGTAGGTGTAGTAATAGTAGAAGTAGTACTTTATTATTATTATTATTATTATTATTATTATTATTATTATTATTATTATTATTATTATTAATATTATTATTTTTATTTTTATTATTATTATCAATGTCGTTATGATTATTTTTAGTAGTAGTAGTAGTAGTAGTAGTAGTAGTAGTAGTAGTAGTAGTAGTAGTAGTAGTAGTAGTAGTAGGTGTAGTAATAGTAGAAGTAATACTTTATTATTATTATTATTATTATTATTATTATTATTATTATTATTATTATTATTATTATTATTGTCGTTATGATTATTTGTAGTAGTAGTAGTAGTAGTAGTAGAAGTAGTTTTAATAATAATAATAATAATAATAATAATAATAATAATAATAATAATAACAATAACAATAACAATAACAACAATAATAATAATAATAATAATAATAATTGTTTTGTTGTTGTAATGTTGTTACTATGTTTAATTGTATTATTATTATTATTATTATTATTATTATTATTATTATTATTATTATTATTATTATTATTATTATTATTATTATTACAGCTGGGTACCGTGGGTCAAAGTCGTACCGCGGTATTTTTTAGGACGTATCAGTATTTCGTACCGGCATACTGCGATTTTAAAAGTTACAATCAAATGGGATATGGCACCCGCAGTAGTCTTTCCTATCCTATCCTATCCCGTAACTCGGAAGTCGTAGGGGCACCACAGATGATCGTTTAACCAACGTACTCCATCTTTCGCTGTCCTCAGCAACCCTGAAGTTTTCGCTCAGTGTCAAACCAGTTCATTCTCGAATGTTGTCCTCCCACCTCTTTTTCGGTCTCCCTCTTCTTCTACTTGCACTGTGCCTTGCAGGATGGTCTTTGCAAGACCTGATGATATCGTGACGTGGCCATTCCATCGGAGTTTCCGTTTTTTCACCACTGTGAGCAGGTCATCGTGTTGTCGATGTCCGATGGCTTGTATGATGGTCTGTTGGATTTCGTCGTTGGTGATGCATTGGGTAAAAGAAATGCCCATAAGTCTTCTGTAGCACCTCATCTCCATGCTTTGTATTCTTCAGCTGTGAGAATCCATGTTTCGCAAGCGTATAAGAAGATGGTGATGACAAGGGAGCGCAGCAGACTTACCTTGGAATGTAGGCTGATGATCCTGTCTTTCCAAATTGGCTTCAACCACGCCAGGCCAGCAGTTGTTTGTGCGATCCTGGAGAGGACGTCCTGATATAATGGCTCCTAAATATTTAAAGCTATGCACTGTGTTCCGAACCTGAATACAGTTACGTATCGGTAAAACCGTCCAGCCCTAATTATTATTATTATTATTATTATTATTATTATTATTATTATTATTATTATTATTATTACTTGTCAACAAGAAACTCACGGAGATAGGGTTGATTTGGTCTTGGTGGGTGATGATGGCATCCCAAGTTCTGTCAGGGGCGGCAACCAGGTAGCAGTTGGCCGATCCCAACAGCAGAATCAGGTCCTGGATAACCATGCATGGATTGAACAACAACAAATCTGGGACAACACCGTTGCTTACAACTGACATACAATGCATGTAGCATCAATTCCTTGATTTAAAGCTGCCCACTTCCAAAGATTGGTCTACTTTTTGTGAAAATTAGTTTACCCCAAACTTGACATCCTTATCACAATAAGACCTTAAACCTTTAACGAAAAACCTTACGTGCAATTATTTTAACAGATTCTGTTTCTTACCGGCTTTGGTCGCTGCTATTTTAAGATCCAAAATGTGGGCCGGCTAGCCAAAGGCTGTAGCTATTAGTAGGCACACAAACTACAGAATTTATTTATTTAAAAATAATATACTTTCGAAAGGTTTTTTAAAAATTATAATTATTTTAATTTTGTTAGTCAGCTTATTATTTTTAGTGTGGTCAAAACTCACTGTGAATGTTAAAAGGATCTGTGGTAGAATTGAAGTGGGTTTCTTTAAGACGTATGAACAGGCTTAGCCCCCGTTGTGACAAACTGAACACGCGGAGAGAGAGAGAGAGAGAGAGAGAGAGAGAGAGAGAGAGAGAGAGAGAGAGAGAGAGAGAGAGAGAGAGAGAGAGGACTACACAGTAGATAATGATCAGTGAATCCACTCACGTGTTGGTCGTCATATTCCACAGCGTATCCGTGGATCTCGTCAACATTGTTGGCTGCCAGGAACTCATTGAGGTTGAAGTCTCCGTCTCCATGGTGATGCTGGCCCTGCAACACACATACATTGCATTTGTTATCATGGTCGGCTGAGCACTAATCTAAGAGCTGTCAAATTTGTTTATATTTTGCAGCAACATACTTCCACATCAATTGTTAGTAGGCTTACTTTCAACTGTGAACAAATATACCTAAGTGTGCCAGGCAGTGTGTTTAGATACCAAAGAACGAATAAATACGAAAAATGAAAGAAAGAGACAAAGGAAGGAAGGAGGAAAGGAAGGACAAAGAGAACAAAGGAAGTGAGAAAGAAAGGACAGAGAGAACAAAGGAAGTGAGAAATGAAGGACCAAGAGAACAAAGGAAGTGAGAAAGGAAGGACAAAGAGAACACAGGAAGTGAGAAATGAAGGACCAAGAGAACAAAGGAAGTGAGAAAGAAAGGACAAAGAGAACACAGGAAGTGAGAAATGAAGGACCAAGAGAACAAAGGAAGTGAGAAAGAAAGGACAAAGAGAACACAGGAAGTGAGAAATGAAGGACAAAGAGAACAAAGGAAGTGAGAAATGAAGGACCAAGAGAACAAAGGAAGTGAGAAATGAAGGACAAAGAGAACAAAGGAAATGAGAAAGGACGACAGAAAAAAAAGAAGAACAAAACAGGCAAACAAAGAAAGAAGCATAGAAAGACTAAAAAAAACAAGAAAGAAAGAAAATAAATTATAAAAAATGAAGAAAGGCTGGAAGCAAGATGAAAAGAAGAAGAGAGAAGGAAACAAAAAACGAATGTTAAAAAAAACAACAACAACAACCAACAAACTAACAACAATAGATAAATGAAATCAATCACACAATCACTCCCACACACGATAGCCCAACGAAACACCCAAACAATCAACCAAACAGCCAACAAGTCAACCAAGCAAAGATGAAACAGACAAGTGAAACTTACATAGACGGCAGCGACGAAGAAGACGACGGTGATCAGTTTCAACATGGCGGTAGTATATAATGTTCGATAGTCAGCGTGAACGACGTGGGCTGTCTTTTATAAAGGACTCTTGACAAAGTGGTTTTTATATCAGATATAAATAGAAAACGGTTCTTTCAAGTTTGTGGACTCCTGACCTTCATTCTTCGGGCAAAAAACAATACAAAAGGTTTTGCTGAGTAAGGTAGCGAGAAAGGAACGACGAAATGCTGGAACTCCTTGCTGAAGGCGTAGTCACGTTCGTGTGTTCGTTGGGGCTCAACGAAACCTTTGTAGTAACAGTATACAAAAACATTTTGTTTTAAAAGGTCCCAGTAACAAGGATGTTTTATACTTGTGACATTGCATTGAGTTTATACTTGTGACATTGCATTGTCGCGCATTGAGTTTATACTTGTGACATTGCATTGTCGTCACGTTGATTTTATACTTGTGACATTGCATTGTCATCGCATTGAGTTAATACTTGTGACATTGCATTGTTGTCGTATTGAGTTTATACTTGTGACATTGCATTGTTGTCGCATTGAGTTTATACTTGTGACGTTGCACTGTCGTCGCATATAAAGGTGATACTTGTGACATTGCATGGTCGTGGCATTTAAAGGTGATACTTGTGACATTGCATTGTCGTCGCATTAAAAGGTGATACTTGTGACATTGCATTGTCGTTGCATTTAAAGGTGATACTTGTGACATTGCATTGTCGTGGCATTTAAAGGTGATACTTGTGACATTGCATTGTCATGGCATTTAAAGGTGATACTTATGACATTGCATTGTCGTCGCATTTAAAGGTGATACAATCGACAATGGTTGTTCCACCCAACCGCCAACCTTTGAAATGTAGGTGTCTTTTCCTTGCTATGAAAACAAACAACTGTGCCTTATGCACAAACTTTCTCGGAAATTATTTGTGTTGCTTTGTGTGTGTGTGTTTGTATGTGTATGCATTTTTTGGTCTGTATTTTCAATGTAATTTGTACTGAATGATGTATGTTATGTGATCTGCATTCCATAGTTCAGCAAAGAAGAATTTTGTATGATTAACACTTCTTTTGCTACTTAGCCTTTTTTTTCTTTTTTTAAAGGGTTAATGTTCTTCCAATGGCATTTGTGTGTGTGCGCGTGTGTGCGTGTGTGCGTATATGCGTAATTATGTTGAGACTGCGTTTTTTGACAATTTCATGAAAACCTACGTTGTTGTTTTTTTAAAGGACATTGTTATGTTGACCTTAGTGTTAGGGTAAGTGTTAGGGTTTGGGTTAGCGTTACAGACTTTTAGGTACTTTAATAAGAAGGGGACAAATTATTACCTACCAAATGTCAACACAACGTATGTGGCGTTTCATGAAAGTCTCAATATAATAACGCCATTTAAACAAGTATGTGTGTGTGTGTGTGTATGTGTGTGTGTGTTTGTGTGTTGGAGGAGGGTTCGAACAATGGTATGTAATTAAAATCAAATAATATCTTTTATTTGTAGTTATATTTTCCTGTTATAATGTTAGTTGTCCCCACACACTTGTTCAGTTGGTTCCTATCCTATCCTGTCCCGTAACTCGGAGGTCGTAGAGGCACCACAGATGATCGTTTAACCAGCATACTCCATCTTTCTCTGTCCTCAGCAGCCCTGATGGCTTCGCTCAGTGTCAAACCAGTCCATTCTCGAATGTTGTCCTCCCACCTCTTTTTCGGTCTCCCTCTTCTTCTACCTCCTTGCACTGTGCCTCAGTGGTTAGTCATTGTTTATAGGGTCCAGCGGACTGCAAAGCGCCGAATCAGGACCAAGTTGGCTAATGCGCGACATGTGTTTCATGCGGAGTGGGAACTGTACTGAGTGAAGAACAGTACTGTTGCCTGTAGACAATGAATAGCGTTTAGATTAATTACGCCCCGTGTTCCAGCAGAATGCCTCGATTCTGGTTATCTTCATCATTTTCTCTAAATCGGGTGATGTCTCATTGTATTTATAATATGCATCACAAAACCTCAATAAATTTGCAAAATGCGTTTTATAAATTAACCTTGATGCTAAATTATCACATAAATTAAGTGACCGGCTTACATCAAATCCGCTCTTTGAAAAAGATAATTTTCGACTTAATAATATTTGTCCTGTGGGTCAACACTCACCGTGAATTTGATAAATATATCTGACGCTGACATTTGTGACGCAGACATGCGTGATGCTGACATGTGTGACGCTGGCATGTATGAAGCAGACATGTGTTATCTTGAGCGTCTTTAATATAAATTACAAGATCTTTGCTTTTGGCATAGTAAAAATAGTGTTTGTAGTGTGTCATAATTATAAGTAATCATAATCAACAGCTATCCAGACATCACCCGATTTAGAGAAAATAATGAGTGTAGTGTAAGCGTAGCGTAGCTTTATATTCTTCGTTGAAGATCTGCTGTGATGTTTCGCAAGCGTATAAGATGGAGGTGACAAGGGAGCGCAGCAGCCTTACCTTGGAGTGTAGGATGATGGTCCTGTCTTTCTAAATGGGCTCCAAACTTGTCAGGGTAGCAGTTGTTTGTGCGATCCAGGAGAGAACTTTCTGTCGGGACCCATTGTCTGATACAATGGCTCCTAAATATGTGAAGCTATACACTGTGTTCAGGGATTGGCCTTGGACTTTGATGTCAGTGTTGATGCCATTGGTGTTGTTGGTCATCATTTTGGTCTTCTCTGCTCTTATTTCCATTCCAAAGTCTCTGGAGATGGTGTAAAGCCTCAGTACCAGCTGTTCAAGTTCTTGATCATATCCAGCCAATCCATCAATGTCATCCGCAAAACGGAGGTTGGAGATTGATATATCCTCTATGCTGACTGTGTCTTCGTGATCTGCAAGGCCATCTGACATGATGCGCTCTAAGACGATGCTGATGAGTGTTGGAGAGAGTACGCATCCTTGGCGCATGCCGATAGTTGATCTGAACCAGTTCCCGATGCGCTTTTGTGGGGGAATGCACTGGTAGCCTTGTCATATAAGCTTTTGATGGCCTCAATAATGTCAGGGCTGATGTTGTACACTCTCATGGTTGCCCACAGAGCTGCATACCAGACTCGGTCAAACGCTTTCTTGAAGTCTACAAACACATGATATAAATGTTGTTGGTGTTGTAAGTATTTCTCGCAGATTTCTCTGAGGTTGAAAATCTTTTCAGTGGTACTTCGCATTGCCCTGAATCCTGCTTATTCTTCAACTATGATTTGTTCAGCTTGGGGTTTCAACCTGTTGAGTATTATTTTCAGGAGGACCTTGCTGGGATGACTGACGAGGCTGATGGTGCGGTAATTTTCCCATTCCTGAAGGTTACCCTTTTTGGAAAGAGTGATTACAAGCGACTGGGTCCATGGCGCAGGCCACTCCCCACTCTGCCAGATCGTGTTACAGATAATGGTGAGGGCGTTAATTATCGCTTCTCCCCCTGCATGAACAATTCTGCGGGCATGTTGTCCACTCCCGCTGACTTCCCCCTCTTCAGCGATTGCACTGCTGCCTCAACGTCTTCTCGGAGAAGGTTTCTTCCTCTTCTCTGTCCTGGGGACATGCTAGAACTGATGGGTCTCCGTTTGGTATGAGGTTGTAAAGGCCAGAGCAATACTCTGTCCATCAATCCAAGACTTCTTGTTATTCTGTAAGGCATATGCCAGACTTTCTTTGGATCGTGGGGGTCTTAGGCTGTTTAACACTTGTCAGCCGCTTTACAGTCTGGTAGGCAGAGGAGAACTGTATAGAAGATAATGCCAGGAAATATATAACAGTCTGAACAAGAACAACGGCAGAAAGGCCAACCAGACAAAGACGTAATACAAACATGAAAAACAATATTTACAAGTAAACTAAAAAATACGAGAGAGAGAGAAAGAGAGTTCCCCTATACGCTTCTGTGTCCGGGGACGGTAATCTACCTAACGAAACGAACGAAAGAGAGAGAGGTGGAAGAGGAGAGCAGCTAAGGAGTGAGGGGACTGAGGGCGTGCGATGTGAGGGCGGTGGTCTGAAATAGAAAATAAACGATGCTTGTGGCGGGAGACGAGATCAGACATTTTTTAAGGAAGAGATGAGTTTTTAAGTTGGATTTGAAAGTGGCTATGTTTGGAGAGCTGGGAAGAGAGAGAGGAAGATAGTTCCAAATTCAAGGACCAAGCATTGAGAAGTATAGTATAGTATAGTATAGTATAGTATAGTATAGTATAGTATAGTATAGTATAGTATAGTATAGTATAGTATAGTATAGTATAGTATAGTATAGTATAGTATAGTATAGTATAGAGAGGCACGGTGGTCTAATGGTAGAGCTTTGGCTTGCGGATCTGAAGGTCCCGGGTTCGAGTCCTGTCCGGGCCATTGTGTTGTGTCCTTGGGAAAGACACTTTACTCCCGTTTCCTAATCCTTCGGATGAGAGTATAAACCGAGGTCTAGTCTGTGTGTCGCATACATTCCATCATAACGGACTTTAAAGATCCTGACGCTCATGTCCGAGACGGATAAGTGCCGGTAACATGAACACACCCAGCATGCACTTGGTTCTTCTCCCCCATCCCTGGCTTGCCAGGATAGTGCTCAGTTGTCCGGGCGTCAGACCATGCGCCCAAAGGCTGCGGGTGGGCGTCTCGGGTGGTTTGAGTTAGATCCTTTATCGGCCAGCGCCTAGAGTCTGGTCAAGTACGGCGAGATAAGTGCGCTATAAAAATCATCAATAACACTATGTAACAAATTTTCACTTTTGTTCTGTTCCTGGGTTGAAAGTGTGTTTTCCTATCCCGTTAGGTCTAGAACAGAAAGGAAATCGCTGTTATTCCAGAAAAACTTTGCTTCTGTGCCCGGGACAATGAAATTTGGAAAATCGCGTGTGTTCGAGAAAATTATCGATTTGCTTTCAATGCCGAGCTTCCTCCCTGAACTGCTAGAGTTGTCCACATGTTTCTACAATTCTCCTGAACACTCTAGAACGTTCAAGAAACTTCCAGAACTTTCGAGAAACTCTCAGAACTTTCTAGAACGTTCTTGAACGTTCCAAAAGTAGCTGTACAAGTATAAAAGCACACGACCACTGTGTCCTTGAGTGTCTGGCCCTGGAGCCTGACTTCTCCGCGGTTAGGATTGCCTGCCGCGACGTGCATCTGGACTCCATGGCCGATCTGGTAGCCTACTCCTTGTCGACTAACTTTGGACTGCTGTTCATGACCGCGGTGTGCACCTACCGCTCACGAGTGTCTGTACACCTTTAGACCCAACCGCCTGGCCGGTTCTCTCCCCGGAACTCGTCTTGGGTTCCTTTGTCTTACAACTACTAATGATGACTATCCCCACTCAGTTACCTGTTTGTAACCTATTACCCCACCTGGCCCATGGGCCTTGGGTTCGACTCTACCTTCTTGGGTCCTGGGTATGCTCTACTTAAGTGACATGTTCCCACTCAGCTACTACTACACGGATTGTACCCTCAGCTGACCCATTGGGTCCTGGGTATTACTACCACGTACTGACTTATATCGCTCAGCTACCTTGCTCTCATACCACATGGCTCATACCTCCAGTCGACCCCATGGGTTCTGGGTATCCGTTTCCATGACTGACCACTCCCCTCACATGACTCATACCTTCAGTTGATCCTTTTGTCCTGGGTATTAGATACCACTACTGACATTTCTCACCACATGACTTATACCTCAGTTGATCCCTTGGATCCTGGGTATTTGTTTTCATGATTGACTCCCATACCACATGGCTCATACCTTCAGTCGACCCCACGGGGCCTAGGTATCCGTTTCCATGACTGACCATCCCCTCCACATGACCCATACCTTCAGTCGACCCCACGGGGCCTGGGTATCCGTTTCCATGATTGACCATCCCCTCCACATGACTCATACCTTCAGTTGACCCCTGTGTCCTGGGTATCCGTTTTCATGAATCACTTTCCCTATCTCACTGTACCATTTTTTCCCCTCCTTGTTTTATGGGTCCATTCTTGATTGTTTATAGCTTTTACCCGGCCCTCCTCGACTTTTAATGTGGTCCTGAAGGATTTTTATCTACTTAGGTACGTTCCCCTCCCCCCACCCTCCTGGTCACTGCTAGGCCCTCCACCCTTCCCCCTCTGTGCTTGCCCTCCCTTGGCCTTGGCGGCCTCCCTGGCACCCCGGTCCTACCCCTGCCGCCGTTCGTTCGTACTCCTTCCCCTCATGCCTGCCATTGATCCATCTCCGTCTTTTTCCGGACGTCGTAGCAGCGTCCCGCACTCCCTCTTCATATGACCTCTTACTGCAGCACGACCTCTTATATCAATGGACATCATAATACCAAAGTCTCCTATACGCATACTGTGTTGGGGACTATAACTGTATAAACTGAACTGAGAGAGTGATTCACAGTACAATCGTAAATCTAGAAAATCTACACATTTCTGAACCTTGTTGAGTGGTTTCCGACTGTGTTTGTCTATTCCTTGTGCAATTTTTGTTTTTACCTGATCATAATGACGAAAAAAAAAATCGTTCTATTTTCACAAAAACTAGTTTTCTTCGTGCTGTTGTCGTGTAAGCAAAGTTTGTGCTTAATGAAGTCATTTTTTCACGTACTTTAGACATAAGCAATTGAAATATAACACTTAGAAGCCAGGAACAAAAATTGTGTTACATAGTGTAATAATTATAATAATAATCCAGTATAGTATAGTATAGTATAATATAGTATAGTATAGTATAGTATAGTATAGTATAGTATTGTATAGTATAGTATAGTATAGTATAGTATAGTATAGTATAGTATACAGCCCTGAAAATGAAAAAAAGGTCCCACTAGCCTTTGGCTAGTAACTTAAAAATTATACTAGGCAAACTAAAAATTTTACTAGCCAAACTAAGAAAAAGTTCATTTTAGCGCACTCGCATTTGGCGACTAAAGTTTTTTTTTTAGTCGCCAATTTTTTTTTTCCACTAGCCATGGCGACTAAATTAGTCGCCATTTTCAGGCCTGGTATAGTATAGTATAGTATAGTATAGTATAGTATAGTATAGTATAGTATAGTATAGTATAGTATAGTATAGTATAGTATAGTATAGTATAGTATAGTATAGTATAGTATAGTATAGTATAGTATAGTATAGTATAGTATAGTATTATCTTCTCTACCTCTATTGTGTGAGTGGATGTGTGTGCGCGTGGGTATTGGGTGTGGGTGTGGCTATTTTTAATTTTTTAATTTTGTAGTGAGTCACCACAGGCTTTGAATAAGACAAAATGACATACTTCACCTGCTCTATGTAGACCTTAGAACGAACCATTACAGACTAACAGGCTGTTCATATTTCTCTATAGACCTTTCTACCGTGATTCACAGAGAGATAGCAAGGAGTCTGGGACCAACACCATGGCTTGCAACGCCATTTGAGCTGAGACAGCTGTGCTGTCTAGCACCGCTTAATGCATCATTCCTCTTATCTGTCTCTGTTCGCAGGTCGTCCGTCCTGATCTCATTTCAAACTGCTTTCCGTTGACACCCATGCGGAAAAGGCCACTCGTTTTAAAAGGGCGTCCTGCTTGTGGGACATTGGCTTATCAACATTACTCCGTCACAATAATACTACTAGGCAGTGGCTAACTAGGAAAATTGTCACCGGCAGTGCAGCGAACTTTGGTTTGGATGCTAGTTGCTATGATCAAAGAACGTACAGCTTCACAAAGAAGGTGCATAACTCAAAAGTGTGCAAAATCGAAAGCACCTTGCGCCCCCAAGCGGGGGGTCTGAAGCTTTGCTAGCCGGCTAGTGTTGATAACATGGCGGACAGCATGTGTGAAGCTGCAGGAGGTTGCAAGCATGCGAAAAGACCCAAATATAGCACTCACTGCAGCCTGTAGAGGACAAAATTATTATTTGTGTGTATTATTGTTTTTCACACAGTGGACGCGGGGTCATATGTGTCACGAAGTGACTTGATAAATATTTACATTTGTGTATACATCACATGTTTATAGAGTTAGGACACGAGCGAAGGCTATTGACATAGGCCCGTGGCATATGTATTCGCTTTGCGTGGGTACTATATTTCCTAGTTCATTAATATTTTGGTGATGAGACTCGCAGGAATTTTATTAATTAGTAACTGTGTGTACATATATTTAATTTTACAAAGAGCGATATAAAGCTGACACTGTGCACATGGCGTGAAAAATGAGTTGAATGCAGTTGTATGTGCATAGTATTGTGCTTGTATTGTTATTTTATAGTCATAATTGTGTTGTCATATCCTGCTGTTAGCGTTTAGTGTAAATAGGCGCAAGCCTCCTGCACTTTAAATGGAATAAAACAACAACAACTCGCCTCTAAAAAGACTGGAGAACAAAAGGCTGTTCACGTATGCATCTCAGAGTGTCTGTGACTGGACGGATGAAGTAGGGCTAGGATAGAAAAGTTGGAATGAAAGATAGACTGTGAAAAAAAAAAAGAGTGAATGCTATTCTTTGCGACTCGAAAATATTGTGGTGTATGCTATTTCTATTTTTCACTGTGGTGATTCTGGATTCTGTTCATGACAGACACGGTAATTTGAATATTTATATTTTTATGATTTACTTGTTCAAAATATAATATTGAAACTAAGTTTGTAACAATGTTTTCATATTTTCATAAACGTAATTGTCTGTCAGACCGGAACGGGGTTGTTTCAGAGAGAGATAAATTCATATTAAAGTTCAGCTACTTATTATTTTATTACTATAAGACCTATAGTTTTCTTGAATATAGTTTTTTTGAATTCCGTTTTAATTATTATTCTATTATCTTATGTGAGGAAGAAGAGAACCATAAAATTAGCAAAACGTAAATTGGTGTTGCGTTCCAACTGTTGTGTATTTTACGTCTTCAGTGTTTCTAGTTTATCTCCCTGTCTTAACTTGAGTAATTCTATAAGAAAGGCCTTTTGATGAATGCGTGTATATGTGAAATTGAAACATTAAAAACAGTTTACAAACTAATATCAAGTTTGTAGGAATCTTAAAAGTGAAGTGAATTATTAAAATCAAAATGTTTCTTCAGAATCAAGTGTGTGTGTGTGTAGATTTCCTAATAGTTCATATTGCTTCTCTAAATTCTTATCAATTAACTTTGGGCATGTTTTTGTGCTTTGGCACTTTACATGGATATGTTTCAATTTGTTGCATGTTGTATTGTAATACAATTAAATGACATGCAAGTTCAGTAATGCACTGTTTTTGTTCATTTTCACTTGCTTGTCCGTCTTCTTAACTGTCTGGTCACTGATTTCTTTTCCCTGTCCTATTATATGTTTGGTCACCGATTTCTTTTTCTCGGCAAATATGCCTATTATACAGTTGCACACATACAGGCCTGAGTAGGCTACACAGGAATGCATTATGAAGTTATTTCATAACAAGTTCAGACAAAAGTTATAAATGCACTCGAGCTTTCTCAGAAGAAAAAACCCCTGTTGCATGTGTAGGCCTATAGCACAAATTAATACACACGCAGTCATGCACTCAATTAATAGGCAGATTCACACTTTCATATAAAGGAGAAAACAAGGCAATAACTGCACAACAAGAGCAATTCAGTAATACTGAATAATTGCATTAATTAACAGGTTTGTTGCCAAGTGGTTGCGCACTAATGAATCTATAATAAAGGCAAGCACCGTGTTTGTTTTTAATGTCACACTTTTTTGCTGGTCAGTTACTGTGTGATAGGTCTGCATAAAATCATGATTCGAACAGCTTTGGTAATTAGTGTGATTTAAAAAAAAAGTATTTACTTGTATAAATAAAACATTTTTGAGTTCGTTTTACTACAAAAGGATAATGTTTAGGGTTCAAAAAAAGTCCTGCGGCAAGGTTTGTTTACGTATTGCTAAGCAGAGGATTACGTCCCTTGCAACGAGCGTTCAGACCCTCCGCTTGGTGCGCGCCAAACGCAACTGTCATCACTTTTTATATAGCGGTGTGGCGTTATGATCCTTCTTTGTGAAGCTGTACGTTCTTTGCTATGATTGGCATCTCGATGCTAGCTGCTATGATTGACATATCGATGCTAGCTGCTGTTGTCATAATAGTCTGGAATACAAACTAGCCAGATAGCGGTTTATCGGTTGGTCGGTCTGTAGGCTTGTCCGCTTTAAGCCATGTGTTAAGAAATAGTAAAGATTTTTGTTCAAACTTCATAAAAACATTACAGGGTTAGTGACCAGCTTCCTGTGCCATCATATTTGCCCTATCTCAAAGGTCAAGGTCGCTGGGGGTAAATTCTTTGATTTGCATGTTTTACTCGATATCTAATCAATGACTGAAGCTATTTTGATGCTTGTTTGGTATACAGAAATTTATGTTGGCTGAACCGACTTTGATAAATGTTCTCTGAACCGATTTGGATAAAAGTAGGCTTTCAGATAGTTCAATGGGTGGTCCATCGTTCATCTATCGCGCGCGCTTCACACATAATATCGTGCACATTTCACACGCACCAGCGCAGTTCTCACTCGTTTGTACTTAACGTTAACATAGAAATACATAGGAAAAGAAGTGAAACAAAAACGAGACTCAAATAAACAATGCAAAGAAACAATCCTATCCTATCCTATCCCCTGTAATTCGAAGATAATCGTTTAACCAGCGTACTCCATCGTTCTGTCCTCAGCAACCCTCATGTCTCGCTCAGTGTCAAGCCAGTCCATTCTCGAATGTTGTCCTCCCCCCTCTTTTTCTGTCTCTCTCTTCTTCTGCCTCCTTGCACCGTGCCTTATAGGAAGGTCTTTGCAAGGCCTGATGCTCTGGTGACGTGGTCATACCATCGGAGTTTCCGTTTCTTCACCAATGTGAGCTTGTCATCGTGGTGATGTGCTGGGTATAGGAAATTCCCAGAAGTCTTCTGTAGCACATCTCCATGCTTTGTATTCTTCGTTGTAGATCTGCTGTGAGGGTCCATGCTTCGCAAGTGTATAGGAAGATGGAGATGGCAAGGGAGCGCAGCAGCCTTACCTTGGAATGTAGACTGGTGGTCCTGTCTTTCCAAATGGGTTTCAACCTTGTCAGGGCAGCAGTTGTTTGTGCGATCGTGTATAGAACTTATGTCGGGACCCATTGTCTGATACAATGGCTCCTAAATATTTGAAGCTATGCACTGTGTTGATGCCATTGGTGTTGTTGGTCATCATTTTGGTGTTCTTTGCACGTATTTCCATTCCATAGGCTCTGGAGGTGGTATCAAGCCTCTGTACATCGTTTATGGTGCCGACAAATTATTTATTTTAAGAACATTACATTGTAGACTACCATGTCTTTAATTTCTCCCAGACTGCGTTCAGGTACTGGGTCAGTGACAATCCTGTATTCTGGTTGTGATTGCCAATGGCTGTAAGCTTACCTAGATCTCTATCCTGCAAGGCGTGCCTTGTTTTGAACACATTTCTTCAGACAGCGCCCATCATTGCGTCGTGTATGTGACCTATCGTCGCCTGCACTCTTTCTGGTAATCTTATCAAGGGCGTTTGTTTGTCACGCAAACCGCAGTTTGGAAACAGCAGTTTTCTCTCTCTCTCTCTCTCTCTCTCTCTCTCTCTCTCTCTCTCTCTCTCTCTCTCTCTCTCTCTCTCTCTCTCTCTCTCTCTCTCTCTCTCTCTCTCTCTCTCTCTCTTTCTCGAAGTGTGGGGTGGAGGGTAGAGGATGTTTTGTTTTTTGAAGTTGTAACCATTGTCGGTGTAGTATTGTATTGCTGTTTTCGGTCTTAGTAGAAATGTTTTATTCATGGTGTCTTTTACCATTTACCATTATTCCCCCACCCCCACCCCACGCTGTGAACATGCCTTGTATGTGGATAATGTGTATGTTGTATGATGTGTATATTATATGTGGATAATGTGTATGTTGTATGATGTGTATATTATATGTGGATAATGTGTATGTTGTATGATGTGTATATTATATGTGGATAATGTGTATGTTGTATGATGTGTATATTATATGTGGATAACGTGTATGTTGTATGATGTGTATGTTATATGTGGATAACGTGTATGTTGTATGATGTGTATGTTATATGTGGATAACGTGTATGTTGTATGATGTGTATGTTATATGTGGATAATGTGTATGTTGTATGATGTGTATATTATATGTGGATAACGTGTATGTTGTACTAATGAAAATCAGACTAAACTGCTAACATTTAAATATAATAAAATATGTAAATAAATCCAAACGTATTATTAAACTGTAACTACGAATAGAAACAATGCGACATGCGATAAAACAAAACAAAACAACATCATGTAAAAATTGAAACAAGTGTTGACTATTGCAAACTTTAAAAATCTCGGTGTCGAACCAAAATATCTGTCTCTTTCATCAACCAGATCAGCACATTCAGATATAAAATGGCGGACGGAAAGGACTTATCACATGCAAAGCACCATGGTGGTTCTTATCCTTTCAAAAGGAAACCATGGGTGACATAAGCATGAAGGCGAGCCCAAACAGTTTCTTCTTTGCGAGCCCAAACAGTTTCTTCTTGGCGAGCCCAAACAGTTTCTTCTTGGCGAGCCCAAACAGTTTCTTCTTTGCCAGTGGACGCAAAGTTAGGCAAAGAAGCAGACAAATCTGGAAGAATTTGAAATTAATTTGTTATTGATTTGATTAGACCATTCAGTCTGCCACAGCCGTTTACAATAAGAGCCAGTCATACAACGCAGGTCAGAGTATGGAACAAACTGGAAAATCTCTTAAGGTAAATCTAGATGCAGAGCTTCTTTAACCGCTTTGTCCACTTCAATATTGCCGCGGATGCCCATGTGACTAAGGTACCCATATAAAAACTATATTTTTACCCTCAGAAACAAGTTGTGTGTGGAGATCATGGATCTCCTCCAGAGAAGGGTGCGACATCTTTCTCGTGGAACGAGCCTGAAGTGTTGACAGTGAATCAAACATGATAAGAAAGGAGTATCTTTTGGATTGATACACCCGTTTCATAGCAAAATGAATTTCCTTCTCAGCTGTATAAGCGGAACAAAAATCAAGTATTACGCTTTTGCAAAGGTTGGTCGAGGTGTCTCCCAGAGACCGACGCAGCTGCAACTGCGTCTCCTTTCTTCGACACGTCCGTACATTTTTTTTAATATCCTTTATACAATGAACATTGTTCTAGGTAAAATTGCTTATAAACAGCTTGGGAAGTTTCGGTCTTTATGAAGGATGTGAGAGTGAAGTTGATGACGTTCCCAGGTGGGAGTACAGTTAGCAATTGGTCATCATGACCAGAGTCAATATCTGTCCCTGCAGTATCAAAGTGAGGACGTATTCTGATACCAAAAGGAAACATCTGTCGGTTTGTTGCAGTATTTAAATGTAAATAACGGGGTTAGAACACAATCATAAGCGGGATTTTCACGGTTTGCTTTAAATTTGAGAAAATATCACTATAAGACTACTACTACTAACTACTACTACCACCACTACTACTACTACTAACTTCTACTACTACTAACTACTACTACTACTAAGTACTACTACTAACTACTACTACTACTATTAAACCTAAACATTTCTACAGCGTCCTTCCTCACCAGAGCTTTCAGCATATTGCAGCAGAGGAGAAAACTAAGGCAAAAGCATTAAATTCCAAATCAGATCACACACACCCACACAAACACACACACACATTTAAAATTTTTACAGTTACACTTTCTAAACATTGTGTCACGGGGTTAATAAATGATCCAATCAGGGGAGAAAATCTCACAATTTTGCATACGTAAAAAACACAGTTGTTTCCCTTGCATCGTTTCTGTATTGAAATTCTGTCCGTTGTTGTTGAATTTGTTGTCGTTGATGAAGTTACTCATTTTGTCTTCTCTTGAATACATTCACTGCATCGTTCGTTCTCACCAATGCGCTGTGAAATTAAAACTTATCATTGTTTAACTGTTCAATACAACACCCTGCCCAGAAGAGGAAGGGGTGATTCCGTAATTCGAAGGTCGCTGGGGCACCACAGATGATCGTTTAACCAGCGTACTCCATCTTTCTCTGTCCTCAGCAACCCTTCTATGATGCACACTATAAATACAATGAAACACTACCCCATTTTGAGAAAAGAATTAAACAACAACAATCAAGGCATTATGCTCGAGCTCGGAAAGTAAGTTAATGATTCTAAACGCTAATCATTTGATACAGGCAAAAGTTCCTGATCACTTCTTAGTTCCCACTCCGCATGAAACATATGTAATATAAACATGTCCTGCACTTACTAACTGGACAAATGTGTGGTAACAATAACATTATAACATCAATATATAAATACAAATGAAAAAAATCATTTGATTTTAATGACATGTACATACCATTGTTTGAACCCTCCCCTATTTCTCCCCACCGCTAACCCCTAAAGGTAGGTTACTGGTGTAGCGAAGAAGAAGATAGTATAGCAGATTGATAGAACAGATAAAAAATGAGAAAGAGCAAATGAGAAAGACAGCGACAGTGGGAATTTATATGTCCCCGGACACATAAGCGTAAAGGGGACGTGAAGACGAAATTCGATGAATAAGAATATCAATGTTTATAAAGTCTGTGTGAGAAAAACTCATGAAGAAGAAGTGTAGAGTGATGAGATGTGTAGGAACGGCGCGCTCGAGGCTGCATCTGAAGTTTAGGTGGACTCGGTGTCGGAGGAAAAGTAAAGCTCACAAGGTAGCAGTCAGTCAAGGAGCCGAGACCACAGTAGGTGGGATCATAATACAATATGGAGTAGGGTGCTATTATATCCAAGGAAAAGGCTTTTTAAATGAAGGCAGACCAGGTCTGCCAACCAAAAAATAAAGACGGGCATTCAGAGATAAAAGCAAGTTAAAAAATAAAATCCTTCAGGACCACGGTTAAAATCCTATCAATATATACAAGATAAGTTTTAAAAAGAAAAACTGGTTATAAATTAGTCCTACAGGGCTAATGAAAAGGGCCAGGAAGGCCAAGGTGGAATAAAAAGTAATAAAAATCGAGGTGGGATCATAATACAATATGGAGTAGGGTGCTATTATATCCAAGGAAAAGGCTTTTTAAATGAAGGCAGACCAGGTCTGCCAACCAAAAAATAAAGACGGGCATTCAGAGATAAAAGCAAGTTAAAAAATAAAATCCTTCAGGACCACGGTTAAAATCCTATCAATATATACAAGATAAGTTTTAAAAAGAAAAACTGGTTATAAATTAGTCCTACAGGGCTAATGAAAAGGGCCAGGAAGGCCAAGGTGGAATAAAAAGTAATAAAAATCGATAAGGAAAATACCGACAAGTATCTGGAAGCCCAGAAAACGAGCCCGCCATCTGTCGGTCGCGCACCGAGCTAGGAGACAGCCCCACTCCGGGATCTCGCCGCCATGCCATCAAGAGCGGCACTCTTGAAACCGATTTTATAGTGTAGGATGAGATCATCCAGTTCCTTTTGGCTGACGTGAGGGCCTATCTTTTCAATAATCCCCTCCGTGATGCGGCCCAGTCTTTCTTTAGACGACACGGGTAGGGGTCGTACCTTATTTGACTGTTCAGGGGACGACTGAACCGACGCGTCACTCAAACTTTTAACCGACCAGACAGCGGCGTCCGAGCCGACCTGAATGCCGACATCAGAGCCGGTCTGGCTGCACGAGGAACTGGAAGTAGAAAGTTTACGACCGGCCATGCCGCGGACCGTGTCCGCGAGCTCAGCAACAGTGTGTACCAGTTTCTCCACCATGGATTCCAAGCGGTTTATGGCTACCCAAGGGTCACCGCCGCCAGGGGAAGGCGCAGGGAACACCTTGTCAGGGTTCGAACTCCCAGAAGGAACCACGGTGGAAGCGGAAGGAGGCGGGCCTGAAAGGCCCACTGTGGGTAGTGGTGACAGATCATTAACCACCGCAGGGGTACCCGGGGCACCAGGTGCACCGGAGACTGGAGCATTGGGAATCCGTGTAGCCCCCCAAATGAACTGAGGTCGCACCGGGATCGGCGCGGCAGAAGCTATGTGTTTCCGTGCCAGGCCTAATGCCTGAACACGGGGCATGTACTGAGCGGCCCTGAGCTGGTTCGCGAGAACGCGCTCCCTCAGGGCCGGACAGTTAGGGTTGGAGGCCGCGTGCTCGCCTAGGCAGTTAAGGCATGACCGCCGCTTGGCCTTGCACTGGGCGCCGGAATGGCCGGAAACGCCACAGGACGAACATGTGAGATCAGACCTGCAGGACTTCCTAGTGTGGCCGTACCTCTGACAGCGGTGACAGCGAACAACTTCCGCGACGTACGGCCGCACAGAAAATTCCCTACAATTTATCAAAAGGGCAGACGGAAGGACGGGGGCGTCCACGGTAACCCTGACCGAATCCGACGGGGAACCATCGGCGCGAGGTAGGCGACGGAAGCACCTGATCGCACATGGCACAACCAAACCGTCGGAACCGACGGAGCCCCGGCACCCTGAGAGAATCTCCGAGTCAGCCACCGTAGGGGGATACCCCGCACGACCCCCTCCACAACGGGACAAGGGATCGAGCAAGCGACGCGATGCTGACCCAGGACGGCGAGCCCAGCCAGCTTCTGTTGCTGGGTGCGAGAAGCGCAATCCACCAAAAAACCATCGGCAAGCGGGCGGACTCGCTCGACTGGTCCGACCTCCGTGCGCAGTATCTCGGCCAAACGCCAGCCAAGCGCCTTGAGTTGTACTGGGCTACCTCGCCACAACCGGGAAACGACATAAGCTGTGGCTCGGCAGAGGAGGTGGGTGCAAAGGCACCCTGTACCGAGTCCTCCGCTTGCCGGTCACGGCAGTCCAATTTTGGTACCCCGCAGCCGGCGGGTCAAGCACCACAGGCTGGGAAGGGAGCACCAGGTGCTCATCCTCCACAACCTGGCGCCCTGTCACGGTGACTTCGACCTCCGGGACCAGGTCCGAGGAGGGGTCGTCATCGGCTTCAAACATGTCCTCAGACGAGGACCCGGAAGAAAAATCGGTCAGGGTTTCCCTATGTCTCTTCCTACTAGGTGTAGGCGGACCAGCCACCGAGGGGACGACCAAGTCGCCCACCGCGGGGATCGGTAAAGAAGTAAAAGTTGGCGCGGCGGAACGGGCCTCCGAAGCGCTATCAGCATCAATACGACTCAGCACGACCGGGGAGTCGCTCCTAGTCAAACCGAGCGATCTCCTAGCTCGGCGGGATTTCCCCATATCGAAAGAAAACAAAAAGGGCGACCGATCGCCCACAAAAGTTAAAACCAAGCTCCAACGGAACTTGAATAAGACAAATAAATGAAAATAATAAATAAAAATGTAAAGGACAGGGCCTGTCAGGGCCTAGATAAACTGTACACTATAAAAAGTGATTAAAACATGAAAATGTACGAGTCCAGGACTCAGTACTAAAACGTTACAGTAAGAAACTAAAACCCACTAGGAGGGGACACAGCACAGCAGGCTATATATCCCACTCCTATGGGGTGAGACTTCAGTCTCTAGAGGCCTGAATAATAAATATTCACCAAAAGGGGGTCCTCCTGGCGAGAGCGCCGCGCAGCTCGCAGGCAGCAGAAGCTCACAGCAAAGCAGGAGCGCTGTGGGCACGGCCGATGCCCAAAAAGTTCAATAGAGCCCAGCTGCAGAGTCGAGTCGGCGCCCGCACAGTGTCGCAGCCTGAAGCACAAACATCCAGAAACAGCCAAGTCGAGGAGCGACCAGACTGTCTCAAGATGCGCGAGTCCAAAGGAGGTTAAGTGCACCAAGAGGCTCGAAGATCAAAACATGGACAAAGGTCCAAATCGCAGCAGGTATACACCAAGGCGACGTAGGCGCTCTGGCAAAGCATAGAGGCAAGGCCGTCGAAATCGAGAACAGAGAAATCCAGACCCTTTCTCGGCAAGCGCGTGTCCTAAATTTCCAGAAAGTGGGGATACTATTTATACTGAAACCCCCGGCACCCCAAAGGGGGAATCATAGGGTATAAAACGGCACGATATTGACGGGATTATAATACATTATGTTTATTATAACAATATACATGTTTGTTAAATCTGTAATATATTGGGTACAAGGATGCAGAAGAAGAGGAAGACAGAATAAGAGGTGGTAGGACAACACTCGAGAATGGACTGGCTTGACACGAAGCCATGAGGTTGCTGAGGATAGAGAAAAATAGAGTATGCTGGTTAAACGATCATCTGTCGTGCCCCAACGACTTTCGAGTTACGGAATAGAGTAGGATAGGATGGAGTAGGTCTCAAGGTTACCAAACCTTGTTTGCTATTACTAAATGCTACATGTACCCAAGTTGAGTAATGCGGTCCTGTGTGCTAGCCTACTTGCCAATACGCTTGTTTGACCTATACTCTCGTAGGCAGGACGTTCACAAACACACACACACGCGCGCCGCACACTGGCACGTGTACGCAATCACCCACCCACCCACCCACACACACACACACACACACACACACACACCCACACCAAACCTCCCCACAAAACACAAATCCCTCTGTTAGCGCTACCCAACCCCCTACCCCTACCCCAATCTCGGCTCCCACCTTCCCACCCCCAAAAATGGAATTAAAAATATATAAAAATTACTAATAACGACGATACAGGCTGAAGGGCAGTGGATCAGTTGTATGATTAATTGGAAATGGATCGTTTCCCTCTACACTAAACTCATAACGAAATTACTCCCAAAAAAACCCCAACGTGAGACGGTACACATAGCCCTACGTATCTGGCATATGGTGTTCTGGTGTTAAACTAGAGTGAAAAGAAACAACGCATATTGTTATGTACATGTTGGATAGGTAAGCACGTTGCTTATAGTCCAGTCCCAGTAATGAAATAAATAGCCAAATAAGCAACTAATTCCTATAAAAATGCTATGCAGTAAAAAATATTCTTTAAGCAATGAGGAAATACCTATAAAAAGTCCCAGTAAAAAAAAGGGGTCTGAAACATGATTTTTGGTGCTTATGTTTTTTCCCACTTCAAAACGTCAAAAGGAGAGTACTTGAAATAAACATTTAATTCAAAACCATATCATGTTGCATGTCAAATGAAAGCTCTTAACATATACAGTCCGAAAATCTGTTTTAATGCTTTCTGTGTCAGTTTTAGTTCTGACTGTGGATTAAAATTTAATTAACATAGGAGTATAAATGCAAAATTCCGATGATCTTAAAAATCTTGATCTCGATTGTAAAAGTCGACTTCTATTTAATTCACAAGAGAAAAAAGATTAGTTAAAAGGAAGACACACGAAATAAAGAAAAACAGAAAAACCCAGGAAATTGATTAGTTTTCAAGTAGAATATAAAAGTGGTCTACCTTAGTCGCTCTCAGAATCCGACTCGTCATCCAGCTGAACCACAGAGTTTGTGCAGCTGACTCCACGGCATTCTCCACAAGCTATGGTGCACGTAAGTCCGTGCTTTCTGCATCTGCATCTGCCAGTTGAGCAGTCTTTCTAGCAGCAGCAGCGGATAACATTCAAAATATCCTATGGAGAAGCTGGCTTATTAGTTATGATTGGAAGTAGCCCACCCTCCTGTAACTTCCATTCCCAATCCATTGGTGATAGACCATGGTCTCTGTCTAGACTCAGCTACTCCTGGACTTGGTAGAATGTTCTGTAGGCATGGAATTCAGCTGCTGCTGCTGTTGGGGGAGCACTTTAGCTTGGATTTTTATGTATGGCTTGCAGACACTTTTTGCTCATATTTGACAAACCACAGTTTGGTCAAGGTATCAGAACGTTTTTCACTGTACAGGTGAACAAATACCCTCTCACCAGCCGCTGCAACAGCATCATGACTTGACATCTTATCATTGAATACTCTAGCCTCATCCAGGAGCTCTCCTGAATCAAGCTTCTTGACTGTGAGTGATTTTGAGATGTTGAAGGGATAAGATGTCGTGTCGTATCCACAGAATGCATGGGCAAAAAGAATGTTATTACAGACTGTTGTTCCGGTTTGTTTTCGCAGTTGGCCAAGAATATTTCCTTCGTCTCGCAGAGGATCATGTTAGGATCAAAGGCTACATGTCTCCCAACCATGCCTTTGCTTCTTCGAAGATGGGCAACATCTTTGGTACTTGGCCATCAACATAGCCATCGAAAATGATTGTAGCTAGTGTATGTTTCCTAGCAGCAAAGCTGACATACATCTCTGCTAGATCTTTTAGGACGACCCTCTGGGCCATGGAAGGCGATGCAAAAGGGATCCACCATCGAGAATGTATTTCACATTTTCTCTTGGCAAGGATGCAGTTTCATTGACAGCAGACCAGAGAAATCCTGCAAGAGTATGTTTGTTGGCTTTTCTGGGGAATCCTGTCGCATCAAACAAGGAGGCAGGTACATTGGCCAGTCCATAGTAAAACATTTCTTCGAGCCTGTTGGTATCATTCCCAGCGACTTGCACCAACCTTTGAAACAATAACTGCGGATCCACTTGCACCATTTCCTGGCCAAAAGTCACTCCAGTTTTTGTCGCCATTGTGACTGCTTGATTGCTTTTCTTGAACGTCACGTCAGCTGGAGATTGACCCGTCATCCCTTGGAGAATGCCCTGACCAATTTCAACAGCTTGGTCAGCATTGACAGATGAGTCAGCTGCTTGGCCAGTAGCAATAGACCTAAGACTCATGTCAGCGCAAAACGGATGTTTTGATGAAACATAGTTGATGACTGTCAAAGTTTCTTTGTGGTCTTTCTCTTGCCCTATTTCAAAAGAATCTTTGTGCTGTTCACTTGTTGGGAACTCTGTTTGCGTCAAGGATTGCATCCATTGGTTTGCTGTAGCCTGTTGCACAAGCAGGCATAGAGGGAAGCCAAACAAGCCTTTAGTTAGGCCACCATTTGACGTCAGCGTCCTCATCAAAGTTTGCTCAATCACCAGATCACACGACAGACCAGCCCTATAGCGATCGCTTCTCCTTTTCACGTGATGGCCTGCCATGAAATCGTGATAGATTTCTGGGTAGGTTTTGTTCAACTCCATCATTTGCTGTAAGTACAGCCTGGCCGACTTGGTGTAGAGGTTGTGCCCTGAAGCAGCAAAATAGGGCAACATTTTGGCAACAGCAGATAGATGGAGCTTGAAGTCTCCAGTTCTCTCAGCCTATATTGCTGTGTGAAGGAGGTGTACCATTTCTTGAATCCATAGCTTGCTCGTTCTACTTGACCATTGTCGTTTGAAATCTTCCAACGTTGCTTTAATGCGTCCTAATACAGGATGTATTGCAGCATCTCTTGCTGTTGTTTTGCCCTGCATCAGTGATTCAAAAAGAGCCTAATCAAAGTCATCATTGCCAACAGACTCTGTTATGTCAAGATCTGCAGGATTATGTAGAAGTGACTCTTCTTCTTGACAATCACCGTTTTCCTTCCTGGGATTGTAATCATTGGACAAAGTGTCAGGATGGAGCAACAGCCATGACATGTTGAAGGAAGTGCTTACAAATATTGCACTCAATGCTGCTACGACAAGAAAATGTGCTCTAATTGCCCTAGAATAAACCTTTCCAGCAATGATGTGAACTGCAGAATTTGATGCACAAACTGCCTCTTTTGCCTTGTCTTGTCTTGCCGTATATGCCTCAATCAATCGTGTTGATCATTATGGCACTTTTTTACCAAGGTGCATGCTGGGTGTGTTCTTGTTACCGGCGCTCACCCGTCTAGGACATGAGCGTCAGGATCTTTAAAGTCCGTTATGATGTAATGTATGCGACACAGACTAGACCTCGGTTTATACTCTCATCCGAAGGAGTAGGAAACGAGAGTAAAGTGTCTTTCCCAGGGACACAACACAATGCCCGGCCTCGGCTCAAACCCGGGACCTTCCGATCCGCAAGCCAACGCTCTAACCATTCGGCCACCATGCCTCCTGCAAGCCTGCATCAGCCATAAGATGAAAAATACTACATGCATTTATCAACCACAGGCTCTGAAGTCTTTTCTTTCCCCTCCTACATACGTACGTGGTATAGTATGTATAGTATGTAATTAAGGCCTACGAGAGACGAGACTTCCAAGCCTGTGTATCAACAATGCAATTGACATTGTCACCTACGCACATTTCATCACTTGGATGTAGATTCCTGACGTCATGCGGAACAATATCTGGGCGGTAAAAATGGGGGTTCCCCAATGCATTCGCATAAAAAAATAGTTCGCTTTAAAAAGTTAAAATAAACATATTCATGCCCCTTCGATTCCGTGGGACTTTTCTTCAGTTGTAAACACAACTGTAAAGAGTAAATTAGAATATATATCATTTTTATAGGATTTACTTACTTTCAAAAAGCCTGTTGGATTGGACTATTAGCCCACGATTTAGTTCAACACATACCAGTCAAGACTCGTCAGGCTTGCGTTCCGTCGTAAAGCGTTTTCTGCCGTTTGCAAACCCAAAACTGGCGTTCAACTTAAACAAGCGTGAGTCATAGCAACGTAGGACTCTGCCATTTAGGCAAGCAAGGGCATCAGTGGCTATCAGTATCAGCTAACAATTACAATTTCCTGTCAAGCGTTGTTTGGAGACGCTGAGCAGTAGTTCGTTTTTGTACATGCAAAGATCATCTAGTTGGGAAACGCTAACATTTCCTACAGTAGACTATTAGTAAGCTTAATAAAAGTTTCATCTGTTATCGATCTTCAAATGGAAAAAAAACCATCAACAGAGGACTGCGCTAATTATACAATGGATCTCCAAACCAGCAAACCTGTGTTTACGTCTCACTACAATACAATACAATACAATGCAATACAATACAATACAATACAATACAATACAATACAATACAATACAATACAATACAATACAATGCAATACAATATAATACAATACAATACAATAAATACAATACAATGCAATGCAATACAATGCAATACAATACAATACAATACAATGCAATACAATAAATACAATACAATACAATGCAATGCAATGCAATACAATAAATACAATGCAATACAATGCAATACAATACAATACAATACCATATAATACAATACAATAAATACAATACAATGCAATACAATGCAATACTATAAACACAATACAATACAATGCAATACTATAAACACATAACAATACAATGCAATACTATAAACACAATACAATGCAATACAATACTATAAATACAATACAATAAATACAATACAATAATATAAATACAATACTATAAATACAATACAATACTATAAACACAACACAATAAATACAATACAATACTATAAATACAAAACAATACAATAAATACAGTACAATGCAATACTATAAACACAATACAATGCTATATAATACTATAAATACAATACAATACTATAAATACAATACAATACTATAAATACAATACAATACTATAAACACAATACAATACTATAAATACAATAAATACAATACTATAAATACAATACTATAAATACAATACAACATGACAATACATCTTTTTATTCCAATTTTCACATTACATCATAACCTTGGAATTAAGCGAGGCCCCCAAACGATCTCTATAATTTGTGACTACCAAAGTTCTCTCTCTGTTTGGATTGTGCCTTTTATTTCCGGCAGATCTAAGCTTTCAGCTAATCAGCTGACAGAATAACCAATCAAACTGCGTTTATCAAGTACACACCTCTAAAATGGCGACTCCTACACGTTTTTTCGCCAATTCAAGGATGAAAATCCGTCATGTTCATGTCCGATGATCTCCACTTCAAACTGATTTTCAGTGAATATTCTTCCCGCTACTACTATCGAACTCTCGCGAGGTTGTCTCTATTGTGATGCAGTCACATGAGGAAGTATAAATTGGCAATTGAGGCTAGAAAATTTTCATTCCAAGTCGGACATTTTGAATCTGAACAATATCTTCATAGTCTACACACCCTGTGCTTTACCTGGACACTGAAAATAATCTTTCTGCCTGCCGTCGTCTCTTCTTCACACCAGCACCTCTTCCACATCTACAACTACTTCTACACTTCACGCCTGCCACTCTTCATCTCCATCTCTACACTCCTCTTACACCCACTAGTCAACCCTACACTTCAACCTCCACCCCACCTCTCTTTTCAACTGCCGCTTCCTCTACTACTGCCACCGTCTCCATCTGCAATCTCCTACTTTTCTATCCCATAGTCTACTCTATCGTAAGACAAGAGCTTACACTACACCTCTTCACTCCACACCTTAGTCTACTCTGTCGTGGGGCATGAACCCACACTTCATTCCTCCACTACCTACTTCTTCTTTGTCGACGGTACTTTTCTAACTCTATTTCCCACCCCATTGGCTGCCCCATTTGTTTTTGTCCCTCAGACCGCAGATTCAAGATTCATATTATCATTTTTGATTTAAAGTTTATTTTTCATATCCGCCATCTTTTTTTTTTTTTTTTTCCTGGACACCTGGCTATTCCCTTGGGCGAATGCTAGTTAAATTGTTGTCAAATTCTGTAATTCTTTCTATCGCTCATTCGTGTTTACTTCCTTTCATTCATATTTATACATATTATTAGATATATTTTAACTTATTTTATCTGTGCCCGTCCCTCGGACGTTAAACGATGCCCAGAGGCACCTTACCTAGCTCGTCCTCGGAAGAGGAGAGCTTGGCTATCGGCTCCACAGGCACCCCCTTGGGGACCACTAAGCACAACATCACTAAATTCCTAAGAGGAATGAACAAACTTACTAACGAAAGTGCTGATGCTGCCGATCTAAATGATCGCAAAAAACGTAAAACTAAACGACGCAACAATAAAGACAAACGGAAGGCTTCAAGAAGCCGATCCAGATCTTCCTCAGCCTCTGAGTCCAGCTGCAGCCATAGCGCTGGCACTCATGAACATGACCTTGATCACGCAATGAGTCCACTCTTGGACTCTCCTGTCTCTCCCCCGGGGCCTGGTACCCAGGGGAGTTGCACTGAGACCGGTCCGGGGGCCAGTGTGGAGGACCCCGCAGTTCTGCGGACTCCTCCGCTGGCTCCCGTGACCGACCACCCGCCGGCCGCCTCCCATCCTGGACCTGAAAGTGCAGCTGAAGAGGAGGCGGGGTCCTGGGAGTCGGTCGGGAATAAAAGCAAAAACAATAATAAAAGATCTAACCCTAGTGGGCCCCTGAGCTCCGGGATCGTGGCGGGGCCATCAGCTGTTGCCTCTGAGCGCATTGATCTAACTTAACCCCGTAAACTCACTTATGCCGAGAAGGCCAAACAGGGACCTGGTCCCATCAAAGCAAATCGGCCCGTTCGGCTCCCGACCTCCAGGGGCAGGGCCGACGTGGTCGACCACCCGGTCATCCTGAGGGACCTGGGTGGAGGTCCCGCCACGTTCACCGGGCTGGGGCCATTTAGACAACGCATTTTACTGAGGGACCTCTTTGGGGAGGTGACCAATATTCGCAAAACGCCATCGGGGGACTGGTTGGTGGGCTGTGCCTCAGCTGACCAACAAGGCAAAATCTTCCGTACCCAAACATTCAGTGGCATTCCCATGTCCACCGTTATTCCGCAAGCTACCACTGTCGGGGTTGTTCGGGGCCTCCCGGGCGATGGTCAGGACGGCGCCCTGTTCAGGGACATCAAGGCCGAGCTCAGTGGCCAAGGTGTATCGGTGGTGTCCGTCTCTCGACTTCAGCGCTCGGGGGGTCACCCTTCAGCCGCCATCAAAATTGTCTTTGGTCTGAAAGACCTTCCCACCTCAATACTCCTAGGCCGCACCTGGTTCGACGTGGACCCCTTTGTGGCCCCGGTCCTGCGTTGCACGCGCTGCCAGCTTCTTGGCCACGTTAAGTCGCAGTGCAAGCGCAGGACTGATCGGTGCGCCAGGTGCGGCAAGGATCATAAAACTTCCGACTGCGATAGCAAATCTATGATTTGCGTCAACTGCAATGGGGCCCACTCCGCCGCTTGGATGGGGTGCCCTGAGGTGGAGATCCGCCGCAGGGCGAATGGGCTCAGGGGGGCGACGTACATGCCCTTCGCGACTGCTGTGGCAGAAGCGAGGGCTTGCTCCGGCGCCGCCACTGCTCCTGCGCGCCCTCAGGCTCCCCGTCCCTCGACTGGGCCCTCCGTTGTGGCCCCAGCCGTCTCTATGCCAGGAGCCAGAGCCGGCTCCGGAGCCACCACTACATCTCAACCCCGCACCACAACGCAAAGCACTGCGGCTCATTCCGCGCCAACTTCCATCTCCCGCGACACGGTTACACGTGACGCTAATAAATCACAACGTAAACCACCGGGGCCTAAACCCCCGGTCGCTGCTAAACCTGCAAAACCTCTTAATAAGAAACCGACTGAGGGTAGCACGCCTTCCCTCAACCCGAGTGTTTCCCCTCCGGGGGGGTCCACTGCCTCCCCGCGGGACGCATCGGTACCCCCCTCGTCCGAGCCTGCCCGTCGAGATCCCTACGGAGAGTACAGGCAGATAGAAGAGTTATTGGAAGCGGGGATCCAGGATCTCCCCTCGGAGCATGACTCCCTGAAAAATCTGGTCCGCCTGCTTATGGCCTTATTCCAAGTGCTATGCCGATCTATCCATCATGACAGACACTAAAACTACTTTCTTTAGGCTTGCCCGCCTCCTCTTGTTGTCTATTTTGGCCGCCACCATGGTCAGAGTTTCCGATTCTATTTTCATCCTGCAGCTTAACTGCAGGACCGCCAACTCGTTCAACGACTCCGTCCCCCTTCTGGCCGAATCTATCTCTAGGGCAGACGTTTTATGCCTGCAGTCGTTATGCTGCGATAGATTTGGCCTTCCCGTGGTCCCGGGTTTCCACTACCCCCCTGCCTTCACCACTGACGAGCACGACAAAGTGTACGTGGCTACTTACGTCAGGGTGGGGTTGCGGGCGGAGAACCTGGGTCCTGTGGATGAGGGGGAGGGAGGCGGCTTCACCTCCACCATTAGTTTAGACCTGGGGGAGGACTCCCCCATGGGACCCCTTAAAATCTTAAACTATTATAACCCTACAGGCTGCAGGGATTTTGAATGGATTACTCCCATAGTTGAGACGGGATCTTGGCTCGTGCTGGGCGATTTCAATAGGCGCGACAAGCTGTGGGATTCGAACCACACCACCTTTTCTTCTAGTATCAGCGATGCTCTGAGTGAAGCCGGTCTCGTAGTTTTGAATGACGGAGCACCGACCCGTATTCCGGACCGAGCTGATCAGAGCATGACAGCTATAGACCTCAGTTTAGCAACAGTTGATGTGGCCTCCCTAGCTGACTGGTCAGTCGCTGGGGACCCTGTATTCTCCGATCATCTACCTATTTTTATAAATTTACAAATTACTCCGACTATGAATAGTTCGGCCGATCCCACTCCCAACCTCGCCAAAGTTGACTGGGATAAATATTATACCATTCTCTCCAAATTTACTCCTCCTACTACTAATTCCGTAGATATCTTAGAATTAGCTCTTAAAGAATATATGACCAGCACGGTCTCGGATCTCGCTCCTCCCTGCGGTCGCAGTACCGGGGTTTCTAAACCCTGGTGGTCCGAGGCCTGTAACCAGGCCACGCGACTCAAGAAAACAGCCTATAAAAAATACAGAGCAGTAAATAACTCGGTTAACCATTTAGAAATGAAAACAACTAAACAACATGCCAAAAAAGTAATAGCAACCGCCAAGCGTGAATACTGGCTCAAGGTGTTTACCGAAAAACAAACAGTCACGCAACTTTGGAATAATGTGCGGAAATTGCGTGGCAGATATCAACCGATGAACTCTGACCTTTCTGATGGTGACGGCCATACTTATCGTACTGACGAGGAGAAGGCGGGCGCCTTTCTTAAACATTTTGTCTCCGCCAGCGACGGCAGCCAGCTCCCGCCAGGCGAGGCTGAACGTAGGAGCGCATGCGAGGCCAATTTCGGCCCTGTTCCACCGGGGGCACCGTCGGTGCCCTTTACCGCGCGCGAGCTAGCCCGTGCTCTGCTCAGCTGCAAGTCCAGTCAAGCCCCTGGTCCGGATGGAGTTCACTATACTATGATAAAGAGGGCTCCACCGGACTTTAAAAATCATATTCTGAACCTATTCAATCTCTGCTACGCTTCTGGCTCCATCCCCAACTCTTGGCGGATGGCCACCATCATACCTATACCTAAGGGCAATAAATCAAAAAAATTCATTCAAAGCTATCGACCCATCTCTTTAACATCCCACCTCTGTAAAATCTACGAACGTATCATTAAACTCCGACTTGAATTCTTCTGTGAACAAAAATCCATCATTCCCAAGTCCCAGGCCGGATTCAGGAGGGGCCGTGGGATTACCGATCACCTGGTCCGCCTGAATGAGCACATCAGGAGGGCCAGGAACAGGAGGCGCACGGTCCTTGCCTGTTTCTTCGACGTTGCTAAAGCGTTCGATACGGTCTGGCATGCGGGACTCATTAACAAACTAAAACTTCATGGCCTTGACTCAGCCACTCTCTCCTTTGTGGAGTCCTTCCTTAGGGACAGGGTGGTGCGGATCAGGTGGGGCGGGACCCTGACAGGGTCGAGAGGGCTGACCATGGGTGTCCCCCAGGGATCGGTGGTCGCGCCCCTCCTCTTCTCGATCGCTGTCTCTGGGGTGGGGACTCCTTCTGCATCTTCCACAGTCTGTACTATGTACGCCGACGACATTGCTCTGTGGCGGACTACACGTGGGCGCAAGGTGGGGGCAGGACGTTCACTTTTTGTTCAGGACGTTCGCGCCTTCCAGTCCGACATAGACCGTGTCGCGGCTCTCTTAGATGAAATTGGTCTGTCTCTGGCCCCTGATAAGACCGTTTTCATCCCGTTCTCACACTATTTTCATTCTACTCTTAAATCCACCAGTATTTCCGTTAAAGGGACTTCAATCTTCCCGTCCACCCAGGTACGTTATCTGGGTGTGATCTTCCAACAGTCTGGTTCATTCAAACTTCATATTGATAAAATCATTTCCAGCGCCAGGAAGGCCGCCAACGTAGTACGGGCCGTGCAGAGTGAGCCATGGGGGCAGGATCCTAGAAACCTTGTCACCCTGGTTCTATCTCTCGTACGGTCCCGACTACTGTTTGGCTCTGAGCTTCTGTATGACCTCACATCCACGCAGCTGAGTAGGCTAGTCGCGACGGAGTGCGTTGCTCTCCGGCGTGCCCTCTCTCTTCCAAGATCCACCCCAATTAATATGGTCTATCAGCTGGCAGGCGTGCTGCCCCTACCCTACCAAATTAAGCGGAATTGCGCCGCGTACATCTGCAGGGCCCAACGGGTCCAGAACTCTACCAGGGAAGAACTTTCCCCAAGGTTCCTCTGGCCCGAGGGGCACAAACATACTACCGGAATTGGTGAGAGTGCCTCTCCCCTCCTTGGGTGCGGAGACGGGCCCATCGGACCCGTGGAGATGGTTCCCCCCCTCCGTCCGCCGTGGGATCCACAGTACTTTGTAGTACATAATGCTCTTGCGGGTCTGACGAGGGGGGGTGACCTTCCCTTGATCACCCAGCTGGCGAGGGAGAGGATCGATAACTCCGCCAATAACATTCAAATCTTTACCGACGGCTCCGTTCTGGAGGACGGCAGGGCTGGATTCGGGTTTGTCATTTCCTCCGTAGGAACTAGGGCGTGTGGCGCCCCACCTGGCTCCAGCACCCTTACCGTGGAGTTGCTGGCCATCATTTATGCTATCAATACATTCCTAGAGACAAACCCGCCGCCTGGCCTGGGGGTCACTCTGTTTACGGACTCCCAGGCCGCTTTGACGTGCCTGGAGAGGGGCCGCTCTGACGCCAGACCTGGTCTGGTCGATGACGCCCTCAATTCGGTGGCTGCCCTGGCGGCTACCGGCAATGACCTCACACTTTGCTGGGTTCCGTCCCACGTAGGCATTGCCGGAAACGAGAAAGCTGACAGGGCTGCCTCACTGGCCTCGGCTGGTCGCGCTCTCTCCTCGGCACCCGTCCTTCCATCCGTCTCCGAACTGGTGGGGGAGATTAAGAGTAAGGTATGGGGCGGCTGGTCCTCTGAGTTTGAGGCTTGGAGCGCTGGCCGCCCTTCGCCGGTCTTCCCTATCAGTAAAACACCCATTTTATTACATGCCAATATTCCCATTCATATCAAAACCATAGCCTTCAGACTCTGCTCAGGCCACTGGAGGACGCGCTACACACCCTCGGTGTGTGCGTGCGGGCTTCCGGTTGGCTTCGAGCACTGTCTCTTTGGGTGTCCTACTCTGGCAGACTGCTTCTCCCCCATCACCATGTCCTGCAGGGCTCTGGGCCACCCTCTGGACATGATGGGGCTCCGCCGCTCCGTCGAGGCGAAGGGAGTGGGCCTCTTATTTCAAACTGCCCAGCTCATCCATCGGTCCCCCGTTGGCGAACTTCTCTAAGTGATTTAATTAAATGATCCCGAGGGCGGGCACATATTCTCAAGGCTTTTAATATCATCATGTAACGTCTTAATAAGTTTTAGGATGTCAGTAATTGTACAAACTCTTATTTAAAATTATTGACTTATCCAACCCATTCCCCATTTATTTTTTGTCCCTCTACAGTCGTTGATTATTACTAAGCCAAGTTATCTTGTAATTTTAGCATATTTTGAGATGTAACCTGGTTGGCCTGTTAAATTCTGTCCCTCTCCCACATGATGTCCCCATTCAGGCCTATGTACATTAGTTAATTCCGACCTTTTATACTTAACACTCGCTTAATGGCTCTCTTATCCTCCCCATACCCAAGTGTTTTGCTCCACCCGGTCGATGACACTGGAGACGAATTCCGACCTTTTACATAATTTTAATCAATTTAACATGTTTATTATATATATGAATGTTGATATGGCTGCTTAGTCTTTTATATTTGTGATCTGTTTGAATACAATAACGAAAGGTTTATTGCCCAGAACTCTCTGGAGGTGTGAATGTGTCTGGCAACCCGGCTTGACCGGAGGGTTGAATGTGGTCCGCCACCCCCCCATATTGTTCTTTTTTCCCTTGGTTGCTAACACTCCGGCCCTGCGGAGCTTTTAACCTTATAATTATATGTAATCTTAGCAATATTTATTAATGTATTGGTTGTCTGTTGATTTACACCGAATGGTCTTAAAGTTCATTTCGCCAAACTCGTTTTAAATAAAACCATAATTTTAAACCTGGGGTGCACGAGAGAATTTTTTTTTTTTTTTTACCTCCACCCCAACCAAATGTCTTAAATCTCTGTACAGAAAATTATTGTACATTTTAAGGACCTAGTGTCCAGTTAGAATAAATTTTCTTATTCCTTAGTTCTCATTTCATTGCTCTTTTAATTTTGTATGAATGAACCTGTAATAATTCCAGGATCCATTTTAATCTGACTTTTAATTGGTCCTGAAAGGCCGGTCAGCAGTTACTCTTAACTTCTTAAATTCATTTTAATTGTAATTTTTACGTCCCTTATACGCCATGGTGTCCAGGGACTATAATCTACTTAACAAACAAACAAACAAGAAAATTTTCTTAGGCTGTTTCTGTTCATCCAAGCTACTGTTGTCCCGAACCTTCACGCGTTGTAGCCATTCCTCAGCTTATTGAGGACTCTGCAGCCAAATGCTGGGTATGTTCTTGTTACCGGCACTCACCCGTCTAGGACATGAGCGTCAGGATCTTTAAAGTCCGTTATGATGGAGTGCATGCGACACAGACTAAACCTCGGTTTATACTCTCATCCGAAGGAGTAGGAAACGGGAGTAAAGTGTCTTTCCCATGGACACAACACAATGGCCCGGACAGGGCTCGAACCCGGGACCTTCAGATCCGGAAGCAGAAGCACTACCATTAGTCCTGAGCATAGGATTCTGTAGCGTGATGCTTTGAAGCGAGTACTCCCGAGTACGCGCTAGTACACGCAAAAATAGGCAAGGAGTTCCGTTGCACAAAGCGAAAACAAGCAATCCGTCACTTGACTTTGATGAATTAAAACAATATATACCTTTCTGCGAATACATCATGGCCGCCAACATTGTGGACTTTTCCTCCTTTCGATTTTAGCCTAGGATATCATAATGCGCAGGCGCAGAACTTCCTATTGTTGCCAACGTTGCTTTGTGAGTACTGGCATACCAAACAACGCCAGTAAACCTCTCGCTGCAAAGCAACTCGCTACAGGCCAATTCTCATAGGCTTGCCGGAAATAAAACACACTATCCAAATATGTAGAGAACTTAGAGCTCTCAAACCGGGAGTTTGGGGGGACTGCATTACATATATGAAAGTGGAAAATTGCCTTTAGAATGGGTGCAAATCCTATCCTACCCCATAACTCGGAGGTCGTAGGGGCACCACAGATGATCGTTTAACCAGGGTACTCAATCTTTCCCTGCCCTCAGAATGGTTGCAAACTTTGCATAAAATTTCCACGCACATAGTAATCCTATTCATAGGCTCAGCTAAAAATTCTCTCTCTCTCTCTCTCTCTCTCTCTCTCTCTCTCTCTCTCTCTCTCTCTCTCTCTCTCTCTCTCTCTCTCTCTCTCTCTCTCTCTCTCTCTCTCTCTCTCTCTCTCTCTCTCTCTCTCTCTCTCTCTCTCTCTCTCTCAAGCATAATGTAAAACAAAAAGCGCGTCCAGTGCTTACTCTTTTACCCTTGCAAAATAAAATAATTTGTCTTGTCTTATCTTTCAACCTCATCCACGCACACACGTAAATATGTACACTTGCCCTTGAACCTTAATTGCTACCATCGAGTACCACTGCCCAGATAATCACTATGGACCAATCTTTGAAAGCATGTGCACATTATTTCACCTCCTGTTGTTATAGTTCCTACATTGGCGTGTACTACACGCTGGCTCAGCACTGTAGTGCTTTGGGCACACCCTACCAATGTTTTATATTTATCAATGTAGGAGTGGAAGGGGCGGTGATGGAGTGGAGGGGAGGGGGGTAATTGGATGGGTGACCTTGTTTGGAAGGTAGCCACCAAACTACACAAACTGATTTAAACAAGCGCACGACTTACCCCACTTCACCCAGCTGCGAAAGTGTGATGATGATGATGATGATGATAATAATAATAATAGTGATGGAGATGATGATGATGATGATGATGATGATGATGATGATGATGATGATGATGATGATGATGATGATAATGTCCACTTGTATAGCGCAGGTATCCTTCCAAAAACAAATGCTCTTTCCGCCTAAGGAGGATGTGAAAAACCAAATCCAACGATAGGAAAGACAAGTGAAGAAGGGAGGGAAGTGTGGGGTAGGAAAGATAGTGAGAGCGAGAATGGTGCTTGGCCAAATCCCTACCAACAAAGTCACTCTGAGGACAATAAATAGGTCTTCAGTCTCTTTCTGAACAATCCAACAGTCTTCAACGTCTCAGGCAACGAGTTCCAGAGCATCGGTGCTGCGTTTTTGAAGGCTCTGGCACCTGACCTTTTCTTATTGGTTTCTTCAGAAGCAGGGCGGCAGCGCAGGAAGTGGGAGCATGAGCGGAGGTGACGAGGTGGCTCATATACAGCTATCAGTTCTGGAGGTGACGAGGTGGCTGATATACAGCTATCAGTTCTGGAGGTGACGAGGTGGCTCATATACAGCTATCAGTTCTGGAGGTGACGAGATGGCTCATATACAGCTATCAGTTCTGGAGGTGACGAGATGGCTCATATACAGCTATCAGTTCTGGAGGTGACGAGGTGGCTCATATACAGCTATCAGTTCTGGAGGTGACGAGATGGCTCATATACAGCTATCAGTTCTGGAGGTGACGAGGTGGCTCATATACAGCTATCAGTTCTGGAGGTGACGAGATGGCTCATATACAGCTATCAGTTCTGGAGGTGACGAGGTGGCTCATATACAGCTATCAGTTCTGGAGGTGACGAGGTGGCTCATATACAGCTATCAGTTCTGGAGGTGACGAGATGGCTCATATACAGCTATCAGTTCTGGAGGTGACGAGGTGGCTCATATACAGCTATCAGTTCTGGAGGTGACGAGATGGCTCATATACAGCTATCAGTTCTGGAGGTGACGAGGTGGCTCATATACAGCTATCAGTTCTGGAGGTGACGAGGTGGCTCATATACAGCTATCAGTTCTGGAGGTGACGAGGTGGCTCATATACAGCTATCAGTTCTGGAGGTGACGAGGTGGCTCATATACAGCTATCAGTTCTGGAGGTGACGAGGTGGCTCATATACAGCTATCAGTTCACGCCAATACTCGGGGCGGTTGTTCATGCAGGAAAAAGCCAATGACAATATCTTCTAGTGGTGGTTTTTTTATTTTTTTTTTTTTTTAACTTGCAACCAATGCAAAGAATGAAGCAAAGGTAAAATGTGTGCAGAACGCTTATTACGCGTGCGTGGAGATTTTGGCAGCAGTGTTCTGGATCTGGATACCTGGATCTGATTAGAACCGAGAAAGGAAAAGCAGCGAAGGAGAGGAGATAGTCAGTGTCCTCATTAACCTGCCCTACAGAAAAGGGAGGTCCAAATGCGGTGTGGGTGAGCGATAACAAATCCTTCTTGGCCTGAGATAGTCTACCTATTACGCCGGGCGACGTCGTCCCGTAGATGGACCTACCGTCTCCCCTTCTTTTTCAGTTGGGAACGGGGACAGCGATTACGTAATACTTCAACGTGTTTGTGACCAGCGGCAGAGATGGCGGAGAGGTCACGTAAGGCAAGTCTCTGCCGCTGGACCCAAACACATTGCAGGCTTTCTTGAAGTATTACGTAACCGCTGTCCCCCCCCACCCCCACCCCCCCGTTCCGACCTAAAAAAAAAAAAGGGGGGGGGGGGGGACGTCACCCGGCGTAATAGGTAGGCTAGTATGACCCGCGGCACCTCTCCTACGATGACGTAAAACAAATACCATGACGCACATGGAATACAAATGGAACACACACACACAGTTCCAAGTCCAGATTTGCTACATAGGCGACGTATAAGCTTCAGAAACGCCACCACGCCAGTGTCTTACTCCGCTCCTTGCTGTGACCACAAACGTGACGTTCTCTCTATATAGATAAACACCCCTAACCCCCTCCTCTCTCTATCTCCTCCCACCCCACCCCACCCTCTCTCTCTCTCTCTCTCGCGCTCTCTCTCTCTCTTCAACGATAGTCGCTGTGACTACATTTGGTATAGTTGAACGCAGCTAGGTCAGTCAACCGGTTTGGGGCAGTTTACTACAAATGTTGTGTGTATTGTTTACGATCCCATGCCTGGCTGTGAGGGTGACGCAAGATGTTGGCAGTACTGCCATTGGTAGGGCAAGAAGTCTCACTGTATAGGTACATAAATAGGGCAGTATATAGACTTTAGTTATGTTTTACACTTCCACCTTATATCATTAGTATTCAAGTTGTTTATGTGTCTATAACGCTTCCGGCCAACCATAAATGGTACACTAGTGAAACACGGACTCACCTTTAGGGTGACCTTCACACTGATACTGATATACGTGACAAACACGCAGGCAAACACCTCACCCAAACACACACACACACACACACAAACACACACACATACACCTTGAAAATTAGAATTGATTTTTAAACAAGATGGCAAGCATTCAAGAGTGTTCCATGAAAACATAGGAAAACGTTGTTACTATCCTATCCTATCCTATCCCGTAACTCGAAGGGCGTTGGGGCACCACAGATGATCGTTTAACCAGCGTACTCCATCTTTCTCTGTCCTCAGCAACCCTCATGGCTTCGCTCAGTGTCAAGCCAGTCCATTCTCGAATGTTGTCCTCCCACCTCTTTTTTGTCTCCCTCTTCTTCTGCCTCCTTGCACAGTGCCTTACAGTATGGTCTTTGCAAGACCTGATGATCTGGTGACGTGACCATACCATCGGAGTTTCGTTTCTTCACCACTGCAAAAATGTCATCGTGATGTCCAATGGCTTGTGTGATGGTCTGTCAGATTTCGTTGTTGGTGATGTGTTGGGAAATGCCCGTAAGTCTTCTGTAGCACCTCATCTCCATGCTATGTATTCTTCGTTGTAGATCTGCTGTGAGGGTCAATGTTTCGCCAGCGTATAGGAAGATGGAAATGACAATGGAGCTCAGCAGCCTTACTTTGGAATCTAGACTCATGGTCTTGTCTTTCCAAATGGGCTACAACCTTGTCAAGGCCGTAGTGTTTGTTCGATACTGGATAGGCCTTCCTGTCGGGACCCATAGTTTGATACAATTGGCGTTGTTGGTCATCATTTTGGTCTTCTCTGCACTTATTTCCATTCCATAGGCTCTGGAGGTGGTGTCAAGCATCAGTACCAGCTGTTCAAGTTCTTGTTCCGCTCCAGCCAATCCATCAAGTCATCCGCAAAACGGAGGTTGGAGATTGTTCTACCCATAATATGCTGATTGTGCCTTCGTGATCTGCAAGAGCATCTGCCATTATGCGCTCTAGGAAGATGTTAAAGAGTGTTGGAGAGAGTAAGCATCCTTGACACACACCGATTGTTGTTCTGAACCAGTTTCCGATGGCGCTGTTGTGGAGGACTGCACTGGTAGCCTTGACAAACAAGTTTTTGATGACGTCAATTATTTTAGGGCTAATGTTGTAAACTCTCAAGGTTACCCACAGAGCTGCATGCCATACTAGGACAAACGCTTTCTTGACGTCTACAAATACGTGATATAGATGTTGTTGGTGCTGTAGGTATTTCTCGCAGGTTATTCTGAGGTTCAAAATCTGTTCAGTGGTACTTTGCCCTGCCCTGAATCCTGCTTTTTATTTAGCTATGATTTGTTCAACTTGGGGTTACAACCTGTTAAGTATTATTTTCAGGAGGATCTTGCTGGGATGGCTGATGAAGCTGATGGTGCGGTGGTAAGTTTCACACTTCTGAAGGTTACCTTCTTGGGGAAGAGTGATGACAAGCGACTGGGTCCATGGTGTAGGCCACTCCCCTCTCTTGCCAGACCTTGCTACAAATAATGGTGAGGGCGTCAATCATAGATTCTTCTCCTGCTTGAAGCAATTCCCCGCACACTGTTGCTTCAACTTCTTCTCGGAGAATTGAGAGGATTTCTTCTTCTCTATTCTGGGGACATGCTAGAACTGATGGGTCTCCATTTGGTGTGTGGTTGTAAAAGGTCAGAGCAGTACTCTGTTCATCTATCAAAGACTTCTTGTTTTTCTTTAAGGCATATGCCAGACTTGCTTTGGATCGTGGAGACATTGGGCTGTTTAACACTTGTCAGCCGCTTCACAGTCTGGTAGGCTTTCTTGCAGTTGTTCTTGTTCAGGCTGTTCTCTATTTCCTGTCATTGATCTTCTATCCAGCTCTCCTTTGCTGTGCGCATGCCTTTTCGGATGTCATTGTTGATTTTTCGGTAGGCATCAGCTCCCTGTGAGGTGGTCTTGTCCTTTTTCATCTCCCTTTGTTTATCACACAGATCCAAAAGTTCAGGTGTGATCCACGGTTTCTTCTTTGGGCGGTGCTTGCCAAGGATCTCAGTGGCGCCATCTGTCACAGCTGAGTTAAAGATGGTGGTCATGGTGTTGACATCTACTTCACCTGCTCCCAAAATGAACAGTGGTGCAAAGTTCCCTCTATTGTGGCTTGAAATATTTCTGCCATCTCCGGGTCTTGCAGTTTGTCCAGGTCGACCTTCAGTCTAGTGCACTTTGCTGTGTTTATTCTCTTCAAATGGAGCCGGAAGACGTCATCTCGAGATCGAGGTCACTTCCGATGTCTGCTCTTGGAAATGTGCGTGTCCTGTCAATGTTGATGCTTGATCTGAAGCGCGTCTTGAACATGATGTAGTCGATCTGTTATGATGCCCCCCGCCGGGACTGTACCATTTTTTGTGGAGACCAAGCGTGTTTGCCAGTATCAGATTGTTGCATCTGACGAACTCCTAGAGTCTCAGACCTCTTTCATTTGTCTGGTTGTTGCAGTGGGGTCCACGTGTGTCTCTCCAGTTGTGGTGCGCATCTTTCCCAGCCTTGGTATTCCAGTCGCCTTTCACTATTACTATGTCCTTCTTCCGCACGTGGTCAAGGACAGCCTGTATATGTTCATAAAAATCCTCCACTTCGCCGTCGTCATAGTCTGATGTTGGGGCATAGGCCTGGATGATGGTGATTTTGAAAGGGGCTGCTCTCAGACGGATGGTAATGAGTCTACTGGAGACTGGGCGGCAACCCATGACAGTGGCTAGAATGTCTCTGTGAACCAAGAATCCAACACCGTGTTCGTGCCTGTCTTCTCTCCCGCTGATATAAAGCGTGTGGCCTTTATCGGTCGTTGTTTCCTAGGCAGGGAATATTCAGTTAACACGAAGAAGGATCACTCCAAAAGACTGCTATATAAATAATGATGACATTCCGCGCTAAGCGCCCCAAGCGGTCATCGTCACAGAAAACTCAGCAGAGGCAATCCGATGCATAGCGACAAGTTGTGACGGTGAGTGTATTGTTGCTGGGCTCTGCACAATGGAATGCTATTTTACACATTCTCCGGTACAGCCACTGGTCTGCAACTCGTCTTTAGTCTGTGAGGAACGTCTAGTTTAATCACCCTATGACTAATCTTAATACATTTATATGTTTGGCCCGGTCTGTGTGTGGATATGGTTATACTTATAGAGATAGGGAGAAAAGTGTAATAGCTTCACTGACACACTAGCTCTCGCACAGCTATGAAACATAGGTAGTCCAGCCACTTTTTAACAGTAAATATCACAAATTTATTTCCTCTACTCTATACATAATATTCTAATCACTACACTAAATGTTCAAAACGTAATACAGCTGGGTTTAACTTACCAGTCCAAATTCACTTCGAGTAGTTCGCTCCTTGATGGGTCTATGCTGCTACTGTTCTCGATATTTGCTATTGTCTCATCATTGGGCTATTTGTTCTGGTTGGCCTAATGTTTGTTTTCAGGAGAGTGGACTACCGCACAGTCCTTCTAGATCAGTGTTCTTGCAGGGTTTCTTGAACATTTAGCTGTATCGTTGAGGTGTGGGGCTGGTGTCTCCTCTTCTTGTTTGTTGACTATTGGGCTATCGGAGCTCAATGCTCGATGCTCCACTGCAGGCCGAATGTCAGGGTTGACTCTCAGTGGTCTATCTCCTGCATCGGACCAAGCCTGCTGGTCTGCAAAACATAAGACGAGTTTCTGCAACGCCTTGCTTACAAATGGTGTGCAGAGCATCTCACTGATGGCAGAAACAGCCCTCAGTGATCGCGTCCATTAATACAAACAAGAGACGAACAATCTCCTACGTCGGGCGTCCACTGGAATCTCCAACATACTTCATATATATATATATATATATATATATATATATATATATATATATATATATATATATATATATATATATATATATATATATATATATACATATCATGGCTAAAATAAACACAGGGAGAAGTAATTAATAACATACACATTCTCCGGTACAGCCACTGGTCTGCAATAATACACATAGGAGAAACAACAGTTGGACAGTGGGGGCTAATCGAACAATAATATCAATAAATCGTGATGAAACAAAAGATTGATCATTTACCTTTTTGACAATGTCAGGCAAAGGCTATACTGCGAGGAATTGAATTTCACCCATCACCTGCGTAGTCTACTGCTAGAGAGAGCTTTCAGCGTTCGTCCTTCTCGGTTGAGATTTAGACAAAGACTGACTCTCTTAACCCTGTGGTAATACCTGTGAGATACCTGAGCGCCCTCTAGCGGGGTTGGCGGATATAGGTCAGCGGGATGAGGTCACTGTCTACCGTAGCGAGAGTTAGCTTACACATGCTTAGCACAGTCCTGACTTGTGTCGTCTGCTAGGCATCGACTTTAATTTACAAAGGCCAAAGCAGGATGAAGTGTTAGAGGCTTGAAGCCTTAGTGCTGGGGCCTAACTAGCCTCTCGTGACACAACTAAACAAACCTCGAGTGTGGAATGCTGCTAATCGGTCGCTTTTTAAATTAATCGACCCAGAATATGCAGTAAATACGCACAGATGCTTGTGACACAATAAGTAAATGATCAGTTTGGGTAATAAAATGATTTACACACCTTTAAAATTGCGATAATACGATAGTGCACGTTTTGTAGCCAGTTCAAGGATAATAATAATAATAATAATAATAATAATAATAATAATAATAATAATAATAATAATAATAATATTGAATGGTACTTATATCGCGCAAATCTCACATTGTGACTCATTGCGCACCCACTCGCATTCATCCATTGTACATCCTGTCATTACAACACATATGGCATAATATTACAATAAAATAAAAACAATAATAATAATAATAATAATAATAATAATAATAATAATAATAATAATAATAATAATAATAATAATAATAATAATAATAATTATTATTATTATTATTATTATTATTATTATTATTATTATTATTATTATTATTATTATTATTATTATTATTATTAAAATTATTATTATTAAAATCCGTCAATTTCATGTCCGGTGGTCTGCCCTATAATACAAACAACTGATTTTCAGTGAACTCTTCCAGCTACTGCTATTATTGCACTCCCTCCAACTGGCCTTTAAATATTTTCGAAGTCTTTGTGATATTTTGTCTTCTGGAATCCCGTAAATCGTGTTATTGCCTGTGAACACTGACGCCAATGGATAAAGTTAATGGCGATTGGGTTTGGAAATAAATTGTCTCAGGCAGTGTTTCTGTTCCTACATGCTACCTCCACGATACTGGTGTCTGTTCCTCCACGCTACTGGTGTCTGTTCCTCCACGATACTGGTGTCTGTTCCTACATGCTACTGGTGTCTGTTCCTCCACGCTATTGGTGTCTGTTCCTACATGCTACTGGTGTCTGTTCCTCCACGCTACTGATGTCTGTTCCTCCACGATACTGGTGTCTGTTCCTCACGCTACTGCAGGGTGTCATCGACCTTCACCCAGTTCTAGCATGTCCGGATGACCAACAGCCCAAATTTAATGTGATGATCTCCTTTGGTTTTAGCGCAAGATTAGCGCGTAGTCTTAATAAGACCAGCGGCAGAGACTTTTGGGGGGGAGGGTGGGTGGGGTGGAGAGCCTCTTCCGTCGAGAGAGAGAGAGAGAGAGAGAGAGAGAGAGAGAGAGAGAGAGAGAGAGAGAGATACGGGGAGATAACTTACATGTAATAATTGAATGAATGAACGCGAGCGCTCGTGACTGTGACGCGTCTCCCTTTGGTTATCTATAAAACAGATAACCAAAGGGAGACGTGTCACAGGCATAGGCGCTCGCGATTCTAGATACAAATGCATGGGGGGGGGGTGTGTGGGGGGTGGGGGGGTGGGGGGTAGGAGAGGGGGCGGTGACTTTGCAGGGGAGCAACAGCCCGTCAGAGGAAATACAACAGTTGTTAAGTAATGATTGAACTGTTGACACGTTCTCGCTGATTTTATTATCGCCACAGAGATTACTTACTGCGCAACTTACAGAACTGACAAAGGCTCCACACATAGAGACAAAGACAGGAGAGACAAAGAGGAAGGGTAGCGTGAGAGAGGGTCACATAACCTTGAACGGATTATACTGGCTACCAATCAATGAAAGGTCTTCTTTCAACGCTAGTTTCCAACGGCGTGGAAGCACACACACACACACACACACACACACACACACACACACTCACACACGCACACCCTCACACACACAGAGCTAGCCACGTACACACACACACAGAGCTAGCCACGTACACACACACACAGAGCTAGCCACGTACACACACACACCTCACACAAACAAAGCTAGCCACGTTTAATACTATTGTATGTGACTATGAGTCACGGTTAAAACACACACACATACACATACACACGAACACGTGTACCAACTTATCCTATCCTATCCTATCCCTTAACTTAACTCAAAAGTCGTGTGGGCACCACAGATGATCGTTTAACCAGCGTATTCCATCTTTCTCTGTCCTCAGCAGCCCAATTCGGTGTCAAGCCATGTCTCGAATCATGTATTCCCACCTTTATTTTAATGTCTCCCTCTTCTTCTGCCTCCTTGCACAGTGCCTTTCATGATGGTCTTTGCAATTTCGTGAATGATCTCCATTGAATGCGATTGAGAAAAACATCACGTCAAGTTTTATATACTATTTAGAGAACAATACAACTCATTAATAAACGCAGAACATAAAGAAAAAGAAAGAATGTGAAAGTATTAGACCGTTTCTAAGATAGCCTAATTCCATGCTAGCCTACATAAAATAAGGACCAGTAGTTAATATTTTACTGGTCGAGAAAAGCGATGTTAACATTGTGTTCTGTCTGCGACTTCCGCTCAATCGTGGTAAAATTGTGCGACTAAGTGTGACTTGCGGTCAATCGTGGTGCTGTCAAAGAAACGTCGACCTCGGTACTTTAAAATAATTTTTTTAAAAATAATAAAAAATAAATTAAATTACCATTACAATGGTAGGGAAAACAGTTTTCTACCAGGATCTGAAATCCGTTTTCATCTCAAACTTATTACATTATTTTGAGCGTATCGCGCAACTTTAAAATTAATCAAATGTTGGACCATCTCCAAAATCCTTAGTGTAACCTGTAATAGGTTTGTATGTGCCGTTAGTGTACACGTAAGCTTACGCACCAAAGATAACGCGCACAGCGCACTTACACGGCAAACAGTGACTAGAACCATTACAACCACACAGCAAATAGTGTATAGAAACATTACAGCCACACAGCAAATAGTGTATAGAACAATTACAGCCACACTGCAAAGTCAATTGTCGATAAGTATTCATAAATGTCTGACAATGCTCAATGATTGTCATACACAAGTGTTCATTCAAGTGTACAGTATAGATCACTTATGTAAAAGCTATTGATAACGACAATGATTAAATCATTGTGAAACTATAGTTCATGCACAGGCATTCTCTGACAAGAACCATGAACCGATGTAAACAGAAAAGTGTGTAAATACACACACTCACTCACACACACACACACACACACACCCACCCCCCACCCCCCCCACACACACACATTCAACAAGAAATTTTCTGTAGAATATCACAATCACATCAAACTCAGAATCTTTCTTGTCCTAATAAAAATTAATGACAAGGAAATTTGTGTGCGGCGTATTGATCTGTAGGTCCAATTTTAAAGGGCTTGAGACAGCCAAGACCGAAATCACTGCCCATATCTACCGCTGGTCACGAACTGATTTGCAGGGTTTACTGAAGTATTACTTAATCGTTTTTCCAGCCCCCCTCCCCCACCCCACCCACTGAATAAGAAAAGGGGATGGAGAGAGGGAGTGTAGTGGGGTGTTAGAAAGCGGTCCAACTACGAGGGTATATCAAAAAGTTATCGGCCTCGATTACAAAGATGTTTGGACTGGATGTCATGCTTTGTTATTTTTCAACACAGTCTCCACTGACTTGAATGCACTTCATCCAACGTTATTGAAGCATGGCTATATCCCTGCTCTATCCCTGCTCGGAAGAAGGTCGTATCTTGAGCCTTCACGTATTGCTCCACAGCATCAATCACAACATCATCACTGGCAAATCTCCGACCACGAAGACCACGAATTTCAGGTTAGGGAATAGGTGGAAGTCTGATAGGGCTAGATCATCTAGTTTAGGGAACAGGTGGAAGTCTGATAGGGCTAGATCACCTTAGCCCACTGAAGGAGTTTTGTCTGAAGGCCAGGTTGTAGTCATTTTCATCCAGTCGTTTTAGCACATCACAATCTTTCCAAGGAATTGTTTTACTTGCTGTTGAAGTTTCAAGCCTGGACATCTTCTGTTCTGGCGTCAACATTCTTGGCACCTATCTTGCAGACAGTTTGATCATCTCCAAGATGTCCGTTAAAACAGACTGAACTGAACCATAGCTGATACTTAGAGTGTTAGCTATGTGTGCAATAGATATTAGATTGTTGGCTATTTGTTCTGTGCATTAGATATTAGGGTGTTGGCTATCTGTGCAATAGATATTAGGGTGTTGACGATGTATGCAATAGATATTAAGGTGTTGGTTATGTGTGCAATAGATATTATGGTGTTGGCTATGTGTGCAATAGATATTAGGGTGTTGGCTATCTGTGCAATAGATATTAGAATGTTGGCTATCTATGCAATAGATATTCTCTTGTCGTTCAAGACCATTTGGTGAATAGCTTTCCATTGGTCGTCAGTTGTCGATGATTTTGGGTTTCTGGACCGAGGGTCATCTAATTCGGTGCTCTTCGCTCTGCCCCTCTTGAATTCCACAGCCCACTGCTTTACGATGGAATATGAAGGGTTGTCCTCATCAAGTGTTGATTATATCTTCATGGATTGTCTTTGGTATCACGCCCTTTTCCGGCAAATACTTCTCACGACTTTCATTTTTTCCTTATTGGATTTTTCTCTACCCCAAGTCACTTCAACTAACACAGGCAAACAACAAAAGAGAGAAACATTTGCACTGACACTTTCAGCATGTAATAGTTTTTACATGCGGTCTTTGTTTAGAATAGGTACCCTTGCTCATTGGTCAGGGTCAGTATTCAGAAAGACCTGCTTGCAACCCTTCGATAGGTTGTCTCAAGTGACGATGCCGGTTCGCATGTTGCAACTCCTCTCCTACTTCATCCACAATTCGCACGATGTCGATTTTTTTAAAATGTAAATTTCCTGTAATGTTCTACATCATCAGATATTTTTAGAAGATTTCATCTGTCCCGAAAGACGCTGCAGTTCCGTTGTCTCCGATGCAAATTCATTGCGAAAACAATTGCATGCGCCATTTTTACATCGGCAAGGGTACGAGTTACCGCAGGTAAAATTATCGGCCGTTTGGCCAAGTGGCAGAGCAGTTACAACTTCTCTGAATACCAGATAAGTCCAAACCAGCGGAAGGTAAGGATTTTACCCCTCCTCACGGTAAATTCCTATCATATCCTATCCTATCCCGTAACTCGAAGGTCGTAGGGGCACCACAGATGATTGTTTAACAAGCGTACTCCATCTTTCCCTGTCCTCAGCAACTCTGATTGTTTCGCTAAGTGTCAAACCAGTCCATTCTCGAATGTTGTCCTCCCACCTCTTTTTCGGTCTCCCTCTTCTTCTACCTCCTTGCACTGTGCCTTGCAGGATGGTCTTTGCAAGACCTGATGATCTGGTGACGTGGCCATACCATCGGTGTTTCCGTTTTTTCACCACTGTGAGCAGGTCATCGTGTTGTCCAATGGCTTGTGTGATGGTCTTTCGGACTTCGTCGTTGGTGATGTGCTGGGTATAGAATTTGCCCAGAAGTCTTCTGTAGCACCTCATCTCCATGCTTTGTATTCTTCGTTGTAGATCTTCTGTGATGGTTCGTGTTTCGCAAGCGTATAGGAAGATGGAGATGACAAGGGAGAGCAGCAGTCTTATCCTGGAATGTAGACTGATGGTCCTGTCTTTCCAAATAGGCTTCAACCTCGCGAGGGCAACAGTTGTTTGTGCGATCCTGGAGAGGACTTCCTGTCGGGACTGATTGTCTGATACAATGGCTCCTAAATATTTGAAGCTATGCACTGTGTTGAGAGATTGACATTGGACTTTGATGTTCGTATTGATGCCATTGGTGTTGCTAGTCAATATTTTGGTCTTCTCTGCACTTTTTTCATTCCATAGGCTCTGGAGGTGGTGTCAAACCTCTGTACCTGCTGTTCAAGCTCTTGTTCCTCTCCAGCCAATCCATCAATGCCATCCGCAAAACGAAGGTTGGAGATTGCTCTTCCCCGTATGCTGACTGTGCCTTTGTGATCTGCAAGGGCATCTGACCTGATGCGCTCTAGGAAGATGATAAAGAGTGTTGGAGAGAGTAGGCACCCCTGACGCACACCGATTGTTGTTCTGAACCAGTTTCCGATGGCGCTGTTTGGAGGACTGCACTGGTAGCCTTGTCATACAGGCTTTTGATGACTTCAATAATTTTAGGGCTGATGTTGTACACTCTCATGGTTGCCCACAGAGCTGTATGCCACACTCGGTCAAACGCCTTTTTGAAGTCTACGAACACATAATATAGATGTTGTTGGTGCTGTAGGTATTTCTCGCAGATTATTCTGAGGTTAAAAATCTGTTCAGTGGTACTTCACCCTGCCCTGAATCCTGCTTGTTCTTTAGCTATGATTTGTTCAGCTTGGGGTTTCAACTTGTTGAGTATTATTTTCAGGAGGACCTTGCTGGGATGGCTGATGAGGCTGATAGTGCGGTAATTTTCACATTCTTGAAGGTTGCTTTTTTTGGGAAGAGTGATGACAAGCGACTGGGTCCATGGTGTAGGCCACTCCCCACTCTGCCAGATCTTGTTACAGATAATGGTGAGTGCGTCAATCATCGCTTCTCCTCCTGCTTGAAGCTGTTCCGCTGGTATGTTTTCCACTCCAGCTGACTTCCCCTTCTTCAGCGATTGCACTGCTGCCTCAACTGCTTCTCGGAGAATTGGGAGGATTTCTTCTTCTTCTCTGTCCCCTGGACATGCTAGAAATGATGGGTCTCCGTTTGGTGTGTGGTTGTAAAGGTCAGAGCAGTACTCTGCCCATCTGTCCAAGACTTCTTGTTCTTCTGTTAGCGATGTGCCAGACTTGCTTTGGATCGTGTAGACCTTGGGCTGTTTAAGACTTGTCAGCCACTTTACAGTCTGGTAGGCTTTCTTGCTGTTGTTCTTGTTCAGACTGTTCTCTATTCCCAGGCAAATTCTTCTATCCAGTTCTCCTTTGCTGTGCGCATGCCTTTTCGGATGTCATTGTTGATTTTTCGGTAGACATTAGCTCCCCGTGAGGTGTTCTTTTTCGTTTTCATGTCTCTTCGTTTATCACACAGATCCAAAAGTTCAGGTCTGATCCACGGTTTCTTCTTTTGGCGGTGCTTGCCAAGGATCTCAGTGGCGACATCTGTCACAGCTGAGTTGAAGGTGGTGGTCATGGTGTTGACATCTACTTCACCAGCTCCCAAAATGAGCAGTGGTGCAAATTTCCCTCCAATTGTGGCCTGAAATATTTCTGCCATCTCTGGGTCTTGCAGTTTGTCCAGGTCGAACTTCAGTCTCGTGCACTTTGCTGTATTTACTCTCTTCAAGTGAAGCCGGAAAGACATCATCACGAGATCATGGTCACTTTCGATGTCTGCTCCTGGAAAAGTGCGCGTCCTGCCAATGTTGATGCTTGATCTGAAGCGTTTCTTGACCATGATGTAGTCGATCTGGTTGTGATGCTCCCCGCCGGGACTGTGCCATTTCCATCGTCTTGATTTTTTGTGGAGACCAAGCGTGTTTGCCAGTATCAGATTGTTGTATCTGGCAAACTCCAACAGTCTCAGACCCCTGTCATTTGTCTCGTTGTCCTTCTTCGGCACTTGGTCAAGGACAGCCTGTAGATTTTCATAGAAATCCTCCACTTCGCTGTCATCATAGTCTGATGTTGGGGCATAGGCCTGGATGATGGTGATTTTGAAAGGGGCTGCTCTCAGACGGATGGTAATGAGTCTACTGGAGGCTGGGCGGCAACCCATGACAGTGGCTAGAATGTTCTTGGGGACCAAGAATCCAACTCCGTGTTCGTGCCTGTCATCTCTACCGCTGAAATAAAGCTTGTGGCCTTTGTCGGTAATGGTTTCACCTATACCTTTCCAGCGCAGTTCGCTGATCCCTAAAACGTTCCATCGATAGTGGTCCATCTCGTGGGCCAGTTCTTCTAATTTTCCCTCCGCATTTAGGGTCTTGACATTCCAGGTTCCTATGTTTTTTATGGTGCGGATCTTGCTAAGTTGTCAGGTAAATTACCGGCAGGTATTGCCCTTTCTGAAAAGTCAACACCTGCCGGTAGTCGACGACGAGAACTGTTTGATATACCCTTGTACGTGACCCGCGTAATATTTAGGCAAAGCGTCCAGCGGCACTTGCATTCTCAGTCATGCTCAAACTTTAGTTTAATTGAGTTATATCAGAACTCAACACAACTCGCACTCAGTTATACACCTCCGTTGGGGTGCCGGGGGTTCAGTATAAATAGTATCCCCACTTTCTGGAAACTTAGTGCTTTAAATTCCCACTGTCGCTGTCTTTCTCATTTGCTTTCTCATTCCTGCTGTGTTCTATCAATCTGCTATACTATCTTCTTCTTTGCTAGACCAGTCCCCTACCTTTTTTCTTGAAAACTTTTCCGGGACAAGACTCCTTATTTGTGTATG
>CM072527.1:15282452-15454952 GCA_036898135.1 Oncomelania hupensis
ATGTACCTGCAAATGGAAAAATAGAATATGTCATTATTCATGCAGGTATCAACAGCTGCAAAACAAAAAACATTAACATGAAGGACTGGCTAAAGATGATAAAAGTAGTCAAGACAACATTCCCTGCAGCAAACATTTGTTTGTCATCTATAGTACCCCCAAGAGGTCAGTTGAGAAAGAAGGGTGATGCCTCCAACGCTGCACTGAGAGCAGCATGTGTCAAAGAAAATGTACACTTTGTGGACAACAGTGTATCCTTTCTCACAAAAACGGGGGCTACAAACCGTTCCTTTTACAGAGACTGCATTCATCTGAATCAAAAAGGAATGAAGTTAATGTCGCTGATGTTCAGAAATATTTTGTCATAATTGAACAACATTTATTTTTTTTAAAAAAAAAAAATCTTAAATTTATGATTGATGATAAATTTAGTATTGTTCAGTGGAATTGCAGATCTATATCCACAAATGTACACTCTTTACAACAATATGTAGTAACAAACCAACATCATGTTCTTGCACTGCAGTCATTGAATGTAAAAAGGAAGAAACTTCCTAAGATCGAAGGCTACTTTTTTCCGCCGGTAACACCATTTACTAAACAGAATACAAAAGTTAGCGTTGCGATATACATTAGGAAAGATTTGGATTACGTCACATGCAAGTCTCCCATTCCAAAAGATTTAAATGATGTGTATTCAGTAGCCGTGAAAGTAAAAATACATGATCAAATGTATGTTAATATCACGTCTGTTTATTATCCATTAGGACCAGATGATTTTAATACTGAATGGTTACAATCAATTGATATAAATGAAAATTGGATTATAGTTGGTGATTTCAATGCTCATTCAACACTTTGGGATAAAGGATGTAATTATAATACAAATAATCGTTTTATTGAAAATATCATTACTTCTGGTCTTATATTGTTAAATGATGGTAAAATAACAAGGATTCCTGACATAGCAACCCACCAACCTTCTGCCATTGATCTAACGTTTGTATCGCCTGATTTGGCAATAGACAGAATATGGGAAGTGGACTCTGATTCATTAGGTAGTGACCATCTTCCAGTTGTAACTGTAATAAATGAAAAGCCAGAGGTACAAATAGAAGATGATATTATACCAAAATATATTTATACTCGTGCAGATTGGAATCAGTATCAAATGCATTTATTGTACTCTGAGGATGACTTTCTACAAAATGAAGATATTAATGAAATTTGTACAGGTTTTACAAAAACAAAAACAATATTGTCTGCAGCTAATAAGTCTATACCTATTAAGAGAAATTCTGTAAAGAAAAAACACAGTGGTAATATTTGGTGGAATCAAGCATGTGCAGATGCAGTTAAGGAAAAAAAGAATACTTTTAAGAATTGAATAAAATGTAGATCTGTTTCCGCACATAGGCACATGAAATGTGCAAAATTAATTGTAATAAAATTATAGCATCAGCAAATAAAAACAGTATTGGGAAGATTTTTGTAAAAAAGAAATATCAAATACATGTAATGTCAATAATGTTTGGAAAAAAGTTAAAGAAATGAAAAATGGCTTTCAGCTTCCTAAGTGTCCCCATAAAAATAACTAACAAACTATTTTCTTCTCCAAAGGAGAAATCTGAAGAATTTGGAAAACTTTTTGCAAATGCAAGCAATACTAGTAGTCTAATTAAAGATGAGTTCGAAAAAAGAAAACATGAAGAAAAATCTGAACATTATAAAGAACCTAATTCAGATAATTCTTTATTTATGAATTCTAGGATATCAATAACAGAGGTTACAGATGCTTTAAATTATTTTGGCACTAAAAAATCTGCAGTTGGTCCAGATGGGTTATCATACATTTTGCTAAAACACATGCCTTTAAAATGGATACAACATTTTCTCACTATTATTCAATAAATGTTGGGAAAATAATGTGTTGCCTGATATTTGGAAAACATCAATAATTATTCCACTTTTAAAAACAGGGAAAAATCGACACGAATCCTCAAGTTATCGCACCATTGCATTAACATCGCATGCTGGTAAAATTATGAAAAAAATTATAATGAATAGATTATCATATTATTGTGAAAAAAATAAAGTAACCAGAAAATCAGGCTGGTTTTAAAAAAAGGCAGATCAACAGTAGACCATTTAGTGAAATTAACAACACACATTAAGAAACAATTCGCTAGAAGGAAAAATATATTAGCTACATTTTTTGACGTTAAAAAGACTTATGATCGAGTTTGGCATGCTCGACTTTTATACAAATTAAAAAAATATAGGGCTTTCTGGAAATATTTTTCAATATATTAAAGGGTTTTTGCGTGGAAGAAAAATAATGGCCAAAGTGGGTCACTCTTATTCTTCTACATATAATATTAACATGGGTATACCACAAAGCTCTATAATTTCACCTCTTTTATTCACTATTTTGTTAAATGACTTACCTCAATTTGTAAGTAATAAAATTCATCTAGTTCAATATGCTGACGATATTGCAATTTGGGTAAATGTATCTTTAAAAAGGAAAACTTCTATATATGAAATAAAACATATTCAAATGATATATCAAAATGAACTGAACAATATTGATATTTATATGAGGGATAATGGATTGGAATTATCAGAAGAAAAAACAAACATGATCTTGTTTAATAATGGGATTAACCCCAAATGTTTGCCAAAATTTTATATTGGTATCAAAGAATTGAAATATGTACAGGAAATACAATTTCTCGGGGTATATTTTACATCTAAATTAAGTTGGAAAAAACATACATTATTTGTTGGAAAAGGCCGTTAAAAGTTTAAATTTAATAAAGATTATAAGCTTTCAAAAATGGGGACGTGATACTAAAATTCTTATTCATCTTGTGTGCATGCTTGTCAGATCTAAATTAACGTATGGACAAGAGGTATATTTTTCGGCACCAAAATATTTACTGAAACAACTCCAGAGTATGGACAGTAAAGCAATTAAAATTGTTATGGGTATTCCAGTACATACAAAAACTGACGATGCTTATAAAGCAGCTGGAGTATTACCATTAAATGAGTGGAGAAAATTATCATGCGCTAAATATATAGTTAGAGCCTCTGCTGTAGAAAATTTAACTGACACAGAACTAGAAGTAAGATCTGATTTAGATTATCCAAAAAGAGCACAGGGTATCAGTTATTTACAAACAATAACAACTTATACAAATGAACTTTTACAGGGGTCAAATTTAATTCCTAAATCAATCTCTAAAACAATACCACAAATGCCTATACCAATCTGGGAATTTAAGCGAGCAAACTTTGATTTTGAATATACTGCTATATGGAAAAAAGAAAATGGATTATTGTTAGCAACAGAAGCTTATGAACATAGAGATAAAAAATATTATTCTTATTTGCAAATTTATACTGATGGTTCTGTTTTAGATACAGGCCAAACCGGGGCTGGTTATGTTATACCTGCTTTAAAAATTAGTGAATCCTTGTATTTAGGTAAAGATCGTTCAATTTATACTGCAGAACTTACCGCAATTCTTATGGCATTACATAAAATCTTGAGTCAACAAAAGAACTTTTTTAATATCTTATTATGTGTAGACTCCAAATCTGTTCTTCAGAGTCTGGACTCTAATATTTATAAAAGCAGAGGTGATATTATATATGAAATAAAATATCTTATACATTGCTTAATTATCAATGGCACAAATGTTCATTTTGTTGGATACCATCTCATTGTGGTTTAGATAATAATGATTGGGCAGACAGGAAAGCAAAAGAAGGGGCGAAAAATCAACACAATGTTAGCCATATTGACATCCCCTTATCAACAAAAGAAATTTATAGTATAATAGTATAATAAAAAGAAAATAAAAAATAATTTTCCTAAATAATATATAGTGATAATTCACAGTATCCTCGAACAATAACCTCTTTAGCACATCGTCTTGCTTTAAATTCTTGGAGGACAAAATATTGCAAGGATATTGTTTGCATTTGCAATGAAAATTTAACTATAAATCATATCATTCATGACTGCAGTGTAATAACACAATATATTCCACAGAACATTCATAATATTCAAAATAAAAATAGTAAATATTGGATAACCATCGCTAAATCTATAATTTATAGTCATGTAGGACATTTGTTATAAAAATTGCAAGTTTATTCTGATTACTTCGTATATAACAATCTCACAAAATTGACTTTTCTGTACATGAACATTTCGCAAGTTTGACATGTTCCATAGTAATTTTTTTAAAAGAGTTTTAAAATATTGTTTGAATACTTAATTTTTATTTAATTTTATTTCATGTTATGTTACTGTACCATTTTGTTTAAATGTTATTTCCTTTCCCCTATCCATGTAGCGCATATCCTTTTCCCCCACCTTCCTTTTATTTTCTTGTCTAAAATCACTTCGGTGAATAGACGTTAAATGAAATAAACAAACAAACCTCCATACTTGCAATACATCACACACACACAAACACACCCACACACACGCACACACACACACACACACACAAACACTGAAATAAATACAGTACAAATATTCCTTTTCTAAAAGTTGGAAGGCAATCTGTAATAAAAAGTACAAGAAAAAATACAATAACAAACAAACACTCACTAAAGTAACTACGCTTATGTCAAGTTTTCTTTGCTTCAACCAAAAAATTCCTCTCCTATAGTTCCAGTGGAATATTTTCTATAACAGACTGTCAATGCCAGTAGCTTTTTAAGTCCGTACGTCGCCTGTGTTAAAATATGGCAGTAAAAATTATTGATTCTCTCTTCACATCAGTGCATATAATAATAATTATGTATAATAGTAATGTTATGCATAAAAATAAATACCAAGGATAACTGCATTTAACAACAAAAAAAAGAAGTTAGGCCTATAATTTTTTTTTTTCTGTACACATCCATGTCTTCGCCAAACTAACATGTCACGTAGCTATGCGTACAGAGTAGTTCAGCAAACGGAGTCGTCGCTTCTTTGCAGCCTTTCTTTCCGAGACTCAAGGTCAGTGACCTCTGATAGCCAGGATAGGAACAAGCCAACGAAATCCATCGACTTTTGTCGCTCGCGCGCTGTGTTTCCGAACTAGAAAATTCCGCTTTCGGCTGGAGGACGTCATAGAGCCTTTATATTGCCGTCTGCATCTCCATTCTGCCCATTTGCTTGTGTGCTCTATGTAATTAACCGAATTGGAAAGATAGGGAGAAAAAGGAGAAAATCTTAAAAAATTTCACTGAACCTTTGTGGTCTTACGTCCCAAAGGTAAGGACAACTCGTGGTTCTTGACTGTTCGTCTTTCAATCGGATTCCAGATCCATACAGAATTTTAGTGCCGTTGACGCTGTTTAGTAGTGATTGTCAAAATGGTGACTTTTGACAAGTTTTGTGTGCGTCTTTATTACAGTACTGGTTTATCGTTATATTTCAGTGATCGATGTAAATTTTTTGATGTTATCGAATTTTAAGCTTCTGTTGCAGTGTTGCTAGTGCAGTAGTTTGTGTTAGGTGTTTTTACATTTCGGCATACCCGATATTCGTAGCAAGTATGGAAACAGCTAGATTTACATCAGATTCTAAACTCGATAAGAATATAATTATCTTCCGCGATAATGGTGTTCTTTCTTATTTTTCTTAATTTATTTTAATTACATTTTTTTCGTTGCCTGCAGAATGTTTGTAATAGTACAGTATTCAGGTTTAATTTGTAATTGAGCTTGTGGCCATGAAATTATGAACTGAAGTCGGTAATTCGTCCTCTTCATCAAAAACATAGCTTCGAGTTCGAATACGCTCTTTGAACATTAAAACAGACTTGAATTGCATCCACGTGTACGTGCATAATTTTGCAGTACTCGTGGGTAGCAATATGAAGAATGTTTACTGAAGCTACTTAGCTAGTCATTTATCAGGTGTAGACTGTTGAAAGATTCGGCGTGTTTGTACCATAGTTTTGATTGCATCACCTGCCTTGCCCACGAGCACTCCTTAGTCCTTTAATATCAACGCTGTCGCGTAGGGCATGGAAGCCGGCTGAAACTGCTTTCGTTCATTCATCTTTGTTGCAAGTATAGCTTAGGGTGGTCTACATTGATAAGCAGCTCTTTTTTCTGTCCACGTGAGAATTTTTTTCCCCTGGTACGAATAGGAGTAATCGCGTTGTTTTCGTCTTTAAGTATAGTTCATTAGACACCCAATTGTAGGCTATAGAGCAGTATACTATTTAGTCCCGTGCGGGTCTAAAGAATCCAACTTGCTTTTTGTCTTGCAGATAAAAATGGCCAACAACATCACACTGAAAAGCACAGTCAGGAAGGAATATGAGGTAAGTGACATGCTTGTGATGCAATGTAATGTAATTGATTTGTGTTTGCTACTAGTAAGTTTGGACGAGCCTTTGTTCGTTTTCCCTATAATTTTTTGCACCTTGTGCCGAGTCTCTTACGGTCTGTAATGTTTAGCTATGTACCGACTACAGTGTGCGCAGTTTCAGAACCGTGTGATTCTTCTTCTTCTTCTTCTTCCATTTGACGACCACGATCAATAATGATCATTATTGTCGCAATAGGGCGATATATTGTCACTGGGGGAAGAAACGGTTTGATAAGGGGCAGGGCTGTTGGGTAAGAGAGGGGAGAGGGTGGAGAGAGGGGGGAGGTGCATGGGATTGTGGAGGTGTGGGCTACAGCACCGCCAGCGCCCTTGTAATGAAGGCGCTGACTGACGGTGCCTGCACCACCTCAGCGGGCAGGAGGTTCCAGTCGCGGACGGTCCGGGGGAAGAATAACGGGACGAAGTTGTTTATGCTTGAAGTTGAAGGATGTAGAACCCGTATGACCCAGAATATATTATATATATATAAAACAAAGGATTTGAGAAATGTGAAGGTTTTATTTATTTATTTATTTAATCAGTTTATAGTCCCCTCTCTTCCCGGTAAGGATTTTCAGAGAGGAGACTTTCTGATAAGGTTTTAGACTGGGAGGGTGGGTTATAAAGGACATGTAAGGGGTGGGGGGGGGGGAGGGGGAGTACGTACGTTCTTTGCTGCACACACGACACAAAGAAGACTGCCAATTGTTGGATTGGCGCCTTCAACTTCAGCATTGAAGTTGGATGGAGAGCGATGGCGGTTGCCTTCGCCCGCGCAATGCAAAGCTATAAATAGAATGAGATAATTTATTATAATGATCTCAGTGGAGGCCAGGTTTTGCGGGAAATATCTTGAACCAGTTCGTGCCAGATCGAATCGACAGTTAATGCGCGTTTTGGCAGCTGACACACTGCAAGATTCAATAGTATTATTTTGTCGTTATCTATGTCCCATCCCTTCTTTACCTTACATTATTCCTTTCTTGTCGCTCATAGTTTTTCTAGCCGTGTATCTGGCACGGCGCCATTTGTAATTTCTGAAATTCTTTGTTGCCATGTGTACGGTTTATGGCGCGAGACGGAGGCTGTGCATTCCTTGGTGCATTTTTTTTTAAGCGACCGTTGTTTGAATATTTTGGTGCTGATTTCATGTCTGGTTGACACGACGACGTGGGGATGGGAGGTGGGGGTAGACTGGACGGGAGCATTCTTTTAGACGTTGGTGTATAACCGGAACTGTTCATCGTTCATGCGCCAGTGTCTGAATCTGGAGGGAGTGGGAATGTGTATACTGGACTGAAGCCGTGAAGGGCCATTGGTGAAGGACTATCATTATACAATGTACTACTAATGGTAGTCCTGGGTTATTTTATAATGAAAAAGGCATGTTTGGGCGGGGGAGGGGGGGGGAGGGACAGTGGGGGCTATTCGAGCGTCAGAATAGGTAAACAGGGTCTAGGTCACGTGGACGCCAACCGCTTTTATCCGGTCCTATGGCTCGGAAGAGGTCCCCTCCAGGCTTTTCTCCTCCACACACAGGCGTGTTTTTGACGTCTGTGTCCCCCGCTTTCCAGGCCAGTTAGACAGCGTAGACCTTTCCTGAACCTTCAACCATCCTCCCCTCTACTCACCCCCATCCCTTGGAAACTCCCCACATACCGTGGTCCGTTATAGGGCCTGCATTTTCGCCACACACCACCCCCTGCTGGCACAGTAATCCATCTACCCTCTTTTAGCCTTGCAGCCCTTCTTCACCCGCCCTCACCCTCTCCAGGTTACGCTCAAGACGGCTTAATGGCGTTAATCCCAGTGTCATAACCTCCCATTATTCTGACCTTCCCCTCCCCCCGTAGGTCATACTATATTTTCCCCACCTCCAGCAACCTCCACACTTTTTTTCACCTCTGACCCTTCCACGGGTCACACTCCCGGCAGCATAGCTCTCCTCAATCGCCTTCCCCCCCCCCCCCCCCCCCCCTTTATTTTTTTTTTTTTACTCCAGAGGCTGACCGCCATTGGCCAGACTGGTCAGGCTTGTTGATCTTTGTTGGGCTCACATCGCAGCCTCCTCCAATCTCATCCCCTCACCACTAACTCTTCCCCCAGACTGCAATCAGCCTTGCGTTTGTCTGACTTTGGATGGTCTAAACAAGAGCCAGAGGCTTGGCGTTGTGCCATTCGTGATTAAAGTTTGGAGGCGAAAACTGGTTGAGACTGAACCCGGTTTGAGGACCACTAGTGCGCCATGAGTAAGAGGCCACGAGTGAGACCAATGCACCGCACCGCCCATACAGAGTATCGGCGCTATTAGCCTTGAGAGACTGCCCTTGTCACTTCACAAGGCTAGAGCTGTTACATTAGAGGCCTTGAGAGACTGCACCTAGTAGACTAGCTATTGGTCTGCTGCATGTTATCTCCTTCATTGTCTTGTGAAGACTAAATCTGATTGTATGTACCTACTATTTTTGTCTTGTAAATCAATAGTTGTCCGTACCACTACCAATGTTCATTGTCTTGTGAACAGATTAAATCAGTAGTTGTATGTACCCCTACCAAGGATTGTTTGTTGTGATTTTACACTAAATGTTGTACTTGTAGCTTGCTAATGATGACTAAATGTGTAACACGCTGACTGGATTTTTTTTAATAAATCACCTGAAGCTCATGAAGGGTTTTCTGAAGCAAGTCACAATGTTTAGGGGACTTAACTTGTTTTCTTAACCACTTGCTTTGCTATACTTACTTAGTAGCCTATAGAAGCCAACTTAATAATTCTAATGGATTGTGTAGTCGGTATCGTATTTAAAAAAAAATATATATATTTCAGTGTCATCTTCTAATTATCTCCATGCATTTACTGTGTACACATCAAGTGCATTTCTTGTGTAGAGTGTAACATTTGTGTGTCAGGTACAGATCAGTGATCACTGATTTAGGGGCAATGCACATGTAATGCATCCATTATTTATTATTCATTTGTTTTAGTATTATTTCATGGGTGGTTAGATTATAATGAATTGTGTGTACTACAATACATAACCTAAGTATTAGGCTTTGTGAAAAACCATAATAAATGAAAAAAAGGCTGATTGGCTTGTTTATTGTGAATACATACACCATGTTCAGGAGTGAGATTTATTTAGCGGTCGCCCGGTCGCCCGAGGCGACTTAAAACTGGCTCGGGCGACCTCACTTTATAATTGAGCCAGCCCGCCTGGCGACCTAAAAAAAAAAAAAACTACTTGCAGACTTTTAGAAGCTCGGTCCGAAGCGAGAGCGTTCTTAGGTCACTGTTCGTCTGCTACGGGTATGAAGCATTCGCGAGCGTTATTTCCCTTTGCCTACTTCCCTTTTGCGCCAAGTGCGCTGTGTGCTTTGTTTGTGAAAAAGACACTCGCAACAAATTACGTGTATTGTCAAAATTTGTGTTTTATATGTGAACGATTGTCGGGCTGCCTAAAAACCATGCGGGCTACCTCACTTTACTTACTAGCTAGCCCGGTGGGCTAGTTAGTCTCCTGGGTTAAATCTCACCCCTGATGTTGTAGCTTGCTAATGATGACTCAATATTGTTACACACTCTCTGACTGATTTCTAATACTCACTTTGAAGACCACTCTTCGGGTTTTCTGAAGCAAGCTATAACATTTCTTATTTTCCTGTCCACCTTACTTTTTTTTCTTCTTCACAATAACTGCCCAATAACTTATACAGTTTTTCTCTACAATATACATTAGTTCAAAATCTTTTTTTTTTTTCCACAGCCCTCAACTCCTGACTCTGCCCTTTGTTTTTATTTCACCAACACTTGTCTGATAGTGATAGTTACATGTGCTATAGTTCTAGGGGCCTTGCCACTGGCAGTGTAATTATTTCCTAATTACGCACAGAAACAGTTTATTTGCACCCATCCCCACCACTTTGTTGTATAGCCTAATTATGACCATTAAAATTGTGGTCCTATTTCACCGTTCTTTCTCAACCCTCCTCCTTTCTCAAACCACCCCTGATGGTGAATTTTATCAGCACAGGAGCTCTTAGATAATTATTACATTGCATGTGATATCTGTTGCATGTTGGATTATAACTATTACAATTACACACAGGGATTGTTAGATTACAATTAATAAATACACATAAGAGCTGTTGCATTATGAAAAATGAAATTGTTTTGTCAATACATAAACTAAATACGTAATTAAACCCATTTGCACAACCATTTATTTGTTGTGAATTATTTCTAAATGTTGTACTTGTAGCTTGTAAATTGATAGTGAATGTTGTAGCTTGCTAATGATGACTAAATGTTGTTACACACTTTCTGATTGATTTCTTAAATCACTTGAAATATCTCTTCGGATTTTCTGAAGCAAGCCATTGTTCTCCATTGAGTAATTTGCTAACTTATGTTGTGGTTCCCCCTTCTTCCCGTTCCATCCCATCCCTCTCGCAAATACACATTTGTTTTGAGCATTGAGGTATAACGGGCTTTTCAAGACAACTTAACATAAGGAATATACTACTTATTGTACTCGTTTAGTTTTTGTTAACACACACTCATAAGGAATGTACTACTTATTGTACTCGTTTAGTTTTTGTTAACACACACTCGTCTCGCCCTCCCTCCCCCCCTCTTCCCTCCTGCCCCCCTTACTTCTTGTGGTCCTAATCCTGGTCCTCTTTAAACTAACAAGTTTAGTTCTAATGATGTCCTATCTCACAAGCGATGCCCTGTTTGCATTATAACCTCCTCCTACACCAACAAGCAGAGGTCTTTTTCCTACAAATTCATTTTTTGTAAAATGTTCATCCTAGTAATGATGGCAGTTTGATTAGATTTCATTTATAATTTACAGTTGCTGTGTTTAATAGAAGGAAAGAGATATTTGAATTGTTGTTGCTATCTATCATGCAGCTAATGCTTTGTTCCATTGTGTTGTGCTGAATTAATGTTTCCAAAGTTCAGTTTAATTTTGGTTTTGTATTGCGTTGAATAAATGTTGCTAACATGCAGTTTTTGTTTTTGATTTTAAAAAAAAAAAACTTTCGTTGACCTTTTTTTTTTTAGTAATTTTTATTGAACGATGATGTATTTGGCGTTTGCCAGATTTTCCAGTCGGGTGTACACCGTTGATGACATTTGTTAGTCCAGTTGATCAAATATCATGAGAAGAACTTGCATTGTCTGAAGTGTAGCCCCGACTTCTTAAGATAAATGATTTTGCTTGTTTATGATACACGAGCTTTTATAAAATTTATATTGTATAATTTAAAAACACCAAAAGTATTGCATGATGCAACATATATTCAGAGTGTAATACTAATGCTGTAATAGAACAATTTAGTCACAGTATATTCGTGTAATAATTACGTTTTGGGATTGAATAATTGTAACGGACATACAAATTTATATATAAAGTAGAATGCTGCATGATGGTAAGTATTGCATCGATTCAAACTAATTTGTATAATGTGCTTGAAATGGTAGGTAACACAATGACATTAAACAGGATTCATAAGGCCCTTGACATTCCTTGATATTTTAGAACCCATTTTCAAGTCCTTGAATTATACCCTGGATATTCAGACTGTTGGGTACATTTTTTTGTGAACTGACTAGAAAATCCTGCTGTTTATTTGACATAATTTTCGACTGATTTTAATCCTTCACAAAACATTGTTTGCTGTGCCGAGGGAGCAACTATAAAATAATTCCCAATTTCTGAGCATGCGCATTGCCTTACTGTTTCCTATAGTGGAAGTGCTTTTCGGAATCGAGTTTCAAAATGCCTCAGGGATTCTGCATTATGTGATTACGTAAAAAAGACTGGAGAAGCTGACTCATTTTGAAGCTGAAGCAAAGGGAGCACTGAGATTTATCTCCCAGTCCAATATACTGAGAATGAAACGCAATGCAACATCAAAACAAGAGAAAATCAGAAACATTTACAAGCAGATTGAGGAAGAAGTGCAGAAAATTAAGGACAATTTGAATACAAGAAGAGCGTCCTTGGTGTTCGCTTGTGAACTGTATTTCTACTGGTGCCTTTCTGCAACACAGTATGCATTTGTGTTGGCTGTATAGTGTATATAATATTTGAGGTTATAGTTAGCTTTGGTGGGTTACTTTAATATGGGAGTAGTCTCTTGTTAAGTGGGCTATTTGAGGTTACAGTTAGCTTTGGTTGGTTACTTTAATATGGGAGTAGTCTTGTTAAGTGGGCTAAGATTGGGTTACTTTAATATGGGAGTAGTCTTGTTAAGTGGGCTAAGATTGGGTTACTTTAATATGGGAGTAGTCTCTTGTTAAGTGGGCTAAGATGTTGACAGGTACAAGGTTTACAGGCCAATCACTCATTGGAATATTGAGATACATACAATGTAACTTCCTATTGGACTGAACATTTGACTTGTGGTTCTGCATAGTAATATTCAGCATGTATTAAATGAAGTATATGCCTTGTGTAAAAATGAATTACATGCCTTGTGATAGTTAAGGCTATGGATTGCTGTTGGTTGAATGTTGTCGGTGTGTACGAGTTATATTGTCCTTAAAATTTATTATGGTTTCCTGGAAAAGTCCTTGAAAACTCCTTGAATTGTGTTTGCAAATGTGTGTATGAACCCCGTAAGTAAGAGGGGGGGGGGGGGGGGCGGGGGGGGATGGGGACACTGTCTTGCAATAGTGGGTTATTTGTAGATTGACTGGTTTAAACAGATATATACTAGCTTAATACAATGGCATGGATGGATTGCATTGTGCTTATGATGTTAACTTGCGGTGTGATGTTGATGATCACCTTTTCAGAAGCTTCTGAAGCACTGTTGCATTAATGCATTTTGCCTAGGCATGTTGTGCTGCATTGGTGGTTCTGTATTGCCATTTAGTAGATTTGTAGTCATGAGCTATTCTTTGTGTTGACATTGTTGTATAATGTTTGGGTCCTTGATGATGGCGACTTGGCACTAATAGTTCACTTTCCTTTCACCCATAGCGATGCGTCATGGTCCTGAACACGATGAAGGACAACGCTCACTTCGGCCCGCTGTCATCACAGTTTGGGCGTCGAGATAAGATCGAGCTTCTGCTCAACTGCATCAAACGACTCAACATGAATGTGAGTACGAGTTTGGTCTGGTTGTAACCGCACTGTTCATTTGACATTTGATTATTGTGTTTGTTACAGCGTCATGTTATTTTTAGACGTTTTAGCTGCAGCAGACCAACATGTTAATCTTTGAGTTTGATCGTTTTGTCATTTTGAGTGTTGTATGTAGGTCTTGCCTGAGTGGTTACTTTTTTTTTTCCAGGCTATTCAGTTAGTGCGTGCACATTTTAATATTTTCCATGTTTTATCCTGTTTTGATATTGAATTATTCTTCAATTCTTTTGATTCCTGTTCCAGGATATTTCTATATATATTTAATATATATATTTTGTGTTAAGTGTGTTTGTATCTGTGATGGTGACGTTGAATATATCTTAGTAATTTTTCAATTGAACATATTTAAAAAAAAATATTATTAGTTTTGTATTTTAATAATATTGCGCTGTCGAGTTCATTTTGTTGACATTATGATTGACAATGAACTTGTTTTTCCCATACATTCGGTTAGGCTGTGACAATGCGGTGTTTGATCTTTTATATTCCTTTTTGCTTATCGTACGCTTTTGGACTACATGGTGGTCCTTATTCCATCAATATTCCATCCAGCGCTGTGTAGACATATCATCGGTGTCCATTCAAAACCTCCTGTCTCCCAAAAAGCACTAGAGAAAAAAAATCATAAAAAAAATCAGGTATCGCCAAAACTTTTAATATAATTTGTATTCAGTACAAATTATATTAAAAACTTTTGTTTTGCTGACACCGAGATTTTAACAGTGTTTTTCATTTTTCTCAAACCTTCATTTTTGGAGATACGAGGTTTTGAATGGACACCGACAATATATAGAAAGTTTAGATCGTCTTGTCACTGCATGTAGATCTGTACGCACTATTGGCTTTGTTATATAGCAAGGGCCAGCTAAAGTCAAAGGCAGGAAAAAGGTGCTGCTCTCTGCTGGCCAAACTGCAGTTGGTCACTGAGGAAACTTACTGGCACTTTAGAAAATGTACTGCTATACGATCGGTGGAGTGAGCTGCAATTTAAGCAGTGTTGGGCAAAGGACAAGTGCATCAGTCAGTGGTAGACAGCTAACCTTGGCCTTGAGATCTATAAAAGGGGTCTCCCTCTTTTTCAGCTGGATGACATTGACGACCTGAACATCATCCATGTGACTGGCACCAAGGGCAAAGGGTCCACCTGCTCCTACACTGAAAGTATTCTGCGCCAGCATGGCTACAAGACTGGCCTCTTTGGGTAAGCACTGCCACATCTTCACACATGGTTTACTTTACATAGGGAAGTTCAGGCTTGATTGTATAGATGTGGTTGAGACACAAGACTGCTATTTGGCTCTGCACCAGTTCATGTTTGCTCCCAAAGTTGTATTATTACATAATAATTTACCCTGGATGCAAGTGTTGACCATGGTCACCTGAATGCAAATATTGCTGTTGTGAGGGAAGTGGACACTGTGTACTCCCACATGCTACACTGACAATGCCAGTGGTTGGAAGTTGTGAGGGTAGTGGACACTGTCCACCCACAGGCTACACTGACATGCCAATGGCCGCAAGTCAAATCGAACTCGTTGGCCTGTGGTAATGCACCGCATGACGTTTTTCTGAAGACAGCCGAACCCGGTTTAATGCCGCAATGCGCAGTCGCAGTAGAGACCATGGCATCGAAGTTTCCGGTAGAGGCACTGAAGTTTGCCGAACCAGTTTTTGCGCAGCCGCAGTGAAGATCGGTGCTCTTGAGACAGAATTCAAAACATGGCGTCCGAACAAATGGCTAAGCAAAGTGATTGTGAATCTAAATCTTCAAAGAAACAGCGCAAGGAGCAGACATATATTGCCTCATATTTGGAAAAGTATCCTTTCGTTATTCGCGGCAGCACTGACTCAAAAGTACGATTTATGCCAACAGTTTGGCATCTCCGCCGGTGGTATGAACCACATCAAGCGGCACGTGGAAGGCCCACAGCATATCAAGAATTACGTGGCCTAATATTTAAAAAAGGATAAGTGCAAAAACAATAAATAGTACAAGTAAATATGGAAATCGTAATAGTAATACTGAAATTTCAAAAAGCTAATACTGAATACGCTCTGTGGGTTCGGGCAAATAGAATAGACCCAACGTTTCCCGGCGTGTCGTAAGAGGCGACTAACAGGGGTGATGTTAGCACGGCATCACTGGGCGAAAGTCTTCTACACAGAAGTCACCGGCCAGGGCGGAGGAACCTCACGTTACTACAGGTTCAACGACCACGTGCTCAGGGCCAAGGCGAGCCACACTGTATTCGTGGATTTCGGCTGTGGCCAACAGCCTGGAGAGGATTGGGCCCTGCCAGGTCTTTTTTGCCCAAGACACAACACATGATGAGGCTATCCACTAATTCCATGCCGGATCGGTCGTCGCCCGGCTACACAATTACCGCGCCTTCCGTTGGCCACCAGGACGGAGGTGAAAAGTATGCTACTGATGGACAAACTAGCAAGATCCGCACGAGAAACAACATCGTCATAGGAACCTGGAATGTCAGGACCCTAACTGCGGAAGGAAAATTAGAAGAACTGGCCCACGAGCTGGACCACTATCGATGGAACGTTCTAGGTATCAGCGAACTGCGCTGGAAAGGCCTAGGTGAAACAACGACTGACAAAGGCCACAAGCTCTATTTCAGCGGTAGAGATGACAGGCACGAACACGGCGTTGGATTCTTAGTCCACAAGAACATTCTAGCCACTGTCATGGGTTGCCGCCCAGTCTCCAGTAGACTTATTACCATCCGTCTGAGAGCAACCCCTTTCAACATTACCATCATCCAGGCCTATGCCCCAACATCAGACTATGAAGACAGCGAAGTGGAGGATTTTTATGAAAATATACAGGCGGTCCTTGACCAAGTGCCGAAGAAGGACATAGTCATAGTGCAAGGCGACTGGAATGCCAAGGTTGGCCAAGATGCGCACCACAACTGGGGAGACACATGCGGACCCCACTGCAACGAGACAAATGACAGGGGTCTGAGGCTATTGGAGTTTGCCAGATACAACAATCTGGTACTGGCAAACACGCTTGGTCTACACAAAAAATCCAGACGATGGACATGGCACAGTCCCGGCGGGGAACATCACAACCAGATCGACTACATCATGGTCAAGAAACGCTTCAGATCAAGCATCAACATTGGCAGGACACGCACTTTTCCAGGAGCAGACATTGGAAGTGACCACGATCTCGTGATGATGTCTTTCCGGCTCCATTTGAAGAGAGTAAATACAGCAAAGTGCACTAGGCTGAAGTTCGACCTGGACAAACTGCAAGACCCGGAGGTGGCAAAAATATTTCAGGCCACAATTGGAGGGAAATTTGCACCACTGCTTATTTTGGGGGCAGGCGAAGTAGATGTCAACACCATGACCAATACCTTCAACTCAGCTTGAACTTTTGGATCTGTGTGATAAACGAAGAGAGTTAAAAAAGAAAAAGAACACCTCACAGGGAGCTGATGTCTACTGAAAAATCAACAATGACATCCGAAAAGGCATGCGCACAGCAAAGGAGAACTGGATAGAAGATCAATGCCAGGAAATAGAGAACAATCTGAACAAGAACAACAGCAAGAAGGCCTACCAGACTGTGAAGCGGCTGACAAGTGTTAAACAGCCCAAAGTCTCCACTATCCAAAGCAAGTCTGGCATTTGCCTTACAGAAGAACAAGAAGTCTTGGACAGATGGACAGAGTACTGCTCTGACCTTTACAACCATACACCAAATGGAGACCCATCAGTTCTAGCATGTCCCGAGAGCAGAGAAGAAGAAGAAATCCTCCCAATTCTCCGGGAAGAAGTTGAGGCAGCAGTGCAATCGCTGAAGAAAGGGAAGTCAGCGGGAGTGGACAACATACCATCGGAACTGCTACAAGCAGGAGGAGAAGCGATGACTGATGCTCTCACCATTATCTGCAACAAGATCTGGCAGAGTGGGGAATGGCCTACACCATGGACTCAGTCGCTTGTCATCACTCTTCCCAAAAAAGGTAACCTTCAGGAGTGTGAAAATTACCGCACCATCAGCCTCATCAGCCATCCCAGCAAGGTCCTCCTGAAAATAATACTCAACAGGTTGAAACCACAAGCTGAACAAATCATAGCTGAAGAACAAGCAGGATTCATGGCAGGGCGAAGTACCACTGAACAGATTTTCAACCTCAGAATAATCTGTGAGAAATACCTACAGCACCAACAACATCTATATCATGTGTTCATAGACTTCAAGAAGGCATTTGACCGAGTCTGGCATGCAGCTCTATGGGCAACCATGAAAGTGTACAACATCAGCCCTAAAATTATAGAAGTCATCAAAAGCCTGTATGACAAGGCTACCAGTGCAGTCCTCCATAACAGCGTCATCGGGAACTGGTTCAGAACAACAATCGGTGTGCGTCAAGGATGCCTACTCTCTCCAACACTCTTCAACATCTTCCTAGAGCGCATAATGTCAGATGCTCTTGCAGATCACGAAGGCACAGTCAGTATAGGGGGCAGAGCAATCTCCAATCTTCGTTTTGCGGATGATATTGATGGATTGGCTGGAGAGGAACAAGAACTTGAACAGCTTGTACAGAGGCTTGACACCACCTCCAGAGCTTATGGAATGGAAATAAGTGCGGAGAAGACCAAAATGATGACCAACAACACCAATGGCATCAACACGGACATCAAAGTACAAGGCCAATCCCTCAACACAGTGCACAGCTTCAAATATTTAGGAGCCATTGTGTCAGACAATGGGTCTCGACAGGAAGTCCTCTCCAGGATCACACAAACAACTGCTGCCCTGACAAGGTTGAAGCCCATTTGGAAAGACAGAACCATCAGTCTACATTCCAAAGTAAGACTGCTGCGCTCTCTGGTCATCTCCATCTTCCTATATGCTTGCGAAGCATGGACCCTCACAGCAGATCTCCAACGAAGAATACAAAGCATGGAGATGAGGTGCTACAGAAGACTTCTGTGCATTTCCTATACCCAACACATCACCAACGTTGAAGTCCGACAGACCATCACACAAGCCATTGGACAACACAATGACCTGCTCACAGTGGTGAAGAAACGGAAACTCCGATGGTATGGCCACGTCACCAGATCATCAGGCCTTGCAAAGACCATTCTGCAAGGCACAGTGCAAGGAGGTAGAAGAAGGGGGAGACCGAAAAAGAGGTGGGAGGACAACATTCGAGAATGGACTGGTTTGACACTGAGCGAAGCCATGAGGGCTGCTGAGGACAGAGAAAGATGGAGTATGCTGGTTAAGCGATCATCTGTGGTGCCCCTACGACCTTCGGGTTATGGGACAGGATAGGATAGGAATACTGAAACTTCAAATTGAGGGTAGGCATGCCTGGTACTGATGGCACCTGACATTGAAATCTTGTTGTTGATATTCCAATTTGCTAATGTTTGTCATTTTTATATCAACTGTCATCTTAATGATTTATATTCATGTTGGGGAGTGTGAGGCTTTTGTGATTGATCAGTATTTGTCAATGATGTACTCTATACAGTAACCAGACGTGTCGGATAACTGCGGGGTTGGGTGATAGGGGAGTCCATGTTTTTCACTTTGAAGCAATACAGTATCAGTATTTGTGATAAAGGTTGAGTGTTGGTGGCCAATGTTGAGTGTTGATGGCCAATGTTAAGTTGTCTCAGGAAAACATCTGTTTATTTGCAGAGTTCCCCATAACGGACTGCAGCGCGTAATTTACGCATAAAAATACAGAAATGACGCAGAGATTTCAGATCTGTGCGCCTTTATGACGCACACGTTTTTCTCTGCCAAGACATTTGCTTAACGTCCACAGACACCAGTGCACAGCAGACGACGATTTTATACTTCTGCTGACATAGTTTTGTAGAGTTGTTCCCCTTGCCATTATTTTGCGTAAACATGGCGCTATACATGTGGCTGACGAGGACTCGGTCTCAGTCTCAAACTGATGATGAATCGAGTGTAAGCCTAGTAGTGTGGTAAAAGATGGCACCAAAAAAAGAATCAACTGAATTGCCGCAAGACCAAAAAAAGGAGTCCAGCGCAAATTTATTGAGCGATGGCTGACAGAATGTAATTGGTGTGATTATGTAGATGGACAACTTAGTTGTAAACTTTGTGTGCGCGCCTCAGGAGCAAATAATTCATTTGGTGGGCTGTTTGTTTCACCCTTACAAATGTTGAAATGATTCTCAGAATTTTTATCAGTGCATCAATGTTGACTGCCAGTTTTTGAGGCCTATGGGAACCACTGATTTGAAACCGCATTTTGGTTTGTGTGTTCAGATCACCTCACTTGGTGGAAACGCGGGAGCGCATTGCTATCAACGGTCGTCCAGTGGATGAGGAAATGTTCACAGATGCCTTTTGGCATGTGTACTACAACCTGACTGCTACCAAGGTAAATTGCCACTGTCAATGGCCTTTATTTCTCATTTACCTTGCTACATTTTTAACACACCTTTTGTTCTCACCGATGAATACCTTACATTTTCTCTGTTGATAATAAAACTATGCTGATGTCATTGACAGGTTTACTACGAAACATTGCTCTTGGAAACTGTCATCGCGCGGGTCTGTTTTGTCTGTCGTTCGTTTCCAGCGGATGCAATTTTGACTATTTAAGTCATTTTTTTGTCTGGTGCACCAAGAATGGTCAGCTGTAACACTAGAATTGTTAATATTTTTTTATTAACCAAAATACTTTTTGTGCCAACATTGACCATTTTGATTATGGGGCCAAAACAAATGGCAAACATTTTGTACTGGACAATATTGTCAAACACAAGAATTGAATACAGTGGGACGTCAACTTTTGGTTTTGTTGTTGTAGATGCATTCTTTGTTCTCATTTACTGCTACACTAAATCACATGTCAAACAAAAATAAAAAATCAAAACTTGATTTTACAAAATCCTGATTGAAGGTTACTTAGCGTTGACTAATAGTGACATGTAGCGGTTATTGTCGGTGCCCTTTGTACTCTATGTCCTTTTGTTTTGTTCTCTTTCAGCTCACCACTGGCCCCTGGTGACGGCGATGAGGCCACCATTGTAAAGATCTGCATCCCAACTATGTGGGCGTGCAGCTCTCTTAGATACTTTATGTCAGTTGTGTGTTTTTGCTCCATTCTCAACCGCCAACAGCTGGTGGATGATTTATGGCATGACGTGTGACCTCCACAAAAGCCCCGGGGTCCTTGAGTTGGAATTGAGTTTAAGTCAGGCTAAGCTAGGGATGGGAGTAGGTCTACCAACGATTAGTTTCTTGGCTTTGGATGAAACTCCATTTAAAAAACTGTTCCAACAACCTTAATTATTTTACAACAGAGACGGTTGAAATAGGACCATTTGAGATTGATGCTGCTGAAATGAAGCATTTTAACAATGATGGGTTGTTAAAATCAAGCCATTGGGGAATGAACACAAACAGGATATCAACATGGCTGATGAAAGGGCCTCAGATTACCCAAAGATGATTTTGCCTACTCTGCAATAATAAACTACTATGTGTCCCTGATTGAACATTGGTTTATTTTGAGAACCTCATGATGTCGACGAATGAAATGGGAGCGCAACAGGAGATGAAAGTCTAACCAACATTTGAATCTGACAAAAATGACTGTTGATGGAGATTTTGAATAACATTTTCATACCAATATCCTTGTTGTTAACATGGACAAGGTGCAGGCTGGCCCTGTTTGAAAAGGGTGTCCCTCGATTCAAACCAAGGTGTGTCGTTGGTAGACCTAACTTGTATAATTATGTTGTATGTAAATCTTGTGATAACATGTCATTCCCGAGTGCCGCAAGGAGAGAGAGAGAGCTTGGACAACGCAAGTGAGTACAGGGTGTGGGAAATAACAGATAACCTCTGACATTGATTTGGGCATTTGCAGCACCCTAACGCAGTGCTGGTACATAAACCACTCTCCTAGGAATTATGCCACATGCTTTGCCAGATAGGACTGAAAGACCGAGACATAATCATAAAAGATGCTGCGTGTTCTGTGAGGCCCTTGTGGTAGGCGTAACTCCACACTTGTTGGATTCCCTCCCTCGTCTAGTAGATCATTATTTCAATGGGCGGTGGTGGAGACCTGAGGAAAACTTCACATGGTTGTTGATGGAAGACCGACTACAGCAAATTGAAATGCCACCGATACTTTGACAGACCTTAGGAAATCGAGGGTCATAACAAGTTTTTAAAATGGTTGAACCAATTTCCTCCAGATGTATCTGCTTGGCAGGTGTTAATGTGGTTTGCATGAGAGCTGCATCTTTTCAGTTGTCCCTATTGCTGCAGGATTGTCATAAGTTAGTGGTGGCTTACCCCCAGGGCCAGCAGTTGATTACTCCGCGTCTTTTATGATTTGCCTTTGACACAGAACTGCAGATTTTTTACTAGGTTTGCAAACCTGCCGACATAATTATTTTGCAAGATTTGCCAACAAAGAATGATGTTTTAACTTGAATTTTCAAAGCACGGCGAGACGATTATTAAATGAGTGTGTTGGGGTTGGGTGGGGAGTTGACTAGAAGCCTTGTGATGACTCTGACCTTTAAACACGGTGTGGTAGGAGATTTGAAAGCCTGTAAGAGAGTGAGGATAACAAGCAGGAACAGCCCGAGTGTCCCAGATTCCCGGTGTCCTGATGTGCGAGGTTGAGATTGAGTGTTTGAAAGTGTTAGCTTGCCTCCTATCTTGCTTGTCATTGTGAGCTGTGACTAAGGCCCAAACTGGATGGACCGCGTATATCTGTTTTTGTGCAGGCGGGGAACCACGACATCATGCCGGCTCACTTTAGCATGACGCTGCTGATGGCGCTGCACATCTTCCTGCGGGAGAAAGTGGACGTGGTCATCCTGGAGGTGGGCATCGGGGGCGAGTACGACTCCACCAATTTTGTGCGCCGTCCGGTGGCTTGCGGCGTGACCTCGCTGCACGTGGAGCATGCGGATGAGCTGGGCAACACGGTGGGCGAGATCGCCTGGCACAAGTCCGGCATTGCCAAGGTGAGTGATCACCACGCCAGTGCCGCTCTCTCTCCTGTCTCTTACATCCCTAATGACACTTCCTCCACAGCTCGCAAAGGAGAGCTGCGCCGTGCCGGCAAGCGTCGACCCCCACCCAAAGTAGAGGAGCTGGCGATGAGCTTGGGCGACACTGTGGGAGAAGTGGCCTGGCACAGCAGTGGGGTTGCCAAGGCGAGTTTTCTCCTCTCCCTGCCTCTCTTCCCTCCTTGCATGCTATCCATTCTCTCTGCTTAACATGATCCACATGTCAACCTTGCATAGACATGCATATCTTTGGTCGTAACCTGTTATTGTGGTAGGCCCCAGCATTGAATATTTGAAGCATTTCATAATTTTTGTGTTTATTTTAAAATGCTTACCAATGATTTCGTGATGGTCGGATTATTCAAATATTACTTGGTATAGCCAGGTGGCAGGGTAGCTTGGGTTACGTGGGTTCAATTCCCAACTTCAGCAATCTATTTTGTGGCCAGCGCCTTGAGATAGCTCTCTCAGCTTGTAAGTGCGCCTTTATTTTAATGTTTTGAGCCTTGAGATAGCTCTCTCAGCTTGTAAGTGCGCCTTTATTTTAATGTTTTGAAGCATGCTTATATTTTTTAGCATTTGAAGATTGGTGCATTGGTTTTGAATAAGCTGTATGTTCCTTCTGTTGCCCTTGTCCAAACCCTGACTTTTAATCGAAATTCTCCTCCCCTGTTTATTAATCTTGCATTGATTAATATCTCTTCTGTTCTTAACAAAACTGTTCTAAAACTCCTTAGCTGTGTCCCAGTCTCCACTTTTCTTTCAAATCGCCCTTATCCCCACATAAGTCCCTTCACTTCTATTTGTTCTCTGAAGTTACACAGGGTTCATACAAGTCTTGAAATATGGAGGTCAGTTTCAAGGCCCTTCAAAAGCAGTCCATTTTGTCTGATTCTTGGAAGTTCTTGAATTTTGTGACAAAGAAGGAAATTCGTTCTGTCATTTATAAAAGCTGTAAGATCAACCTAATAAAAACCAGCTGGCAAATAAATTATAAAACAAAACTCGGTAAAGACCGATAGTCTCTGACCATGGACATACTTTATTTGGAAATGGTGAGTGATTATCTCCCTTCTTCATCAGTTTTGGATATTCAAAGTACGCCTGTACTTTTTTGCAATTCTTTGTACAAAGCCAGGAATGTGCAACTTTCAAATATGATGGCTCGAAAAATACAAATATCGTAAGGCTTGGCTTCAAGAAAGGACAAGCACGGAGCGCTGTGTTTCACATAGTTTGTTATGCTTTTAGGTGTGTGAGAAAAAAAATGTTTTTGCAACATTAAGATTATTGTAACCCACTCAAACCAAAAATCACATAATACAAAGATTTCTTCTATTCAATGTGGAATGTCAAATAAAATAGGGATAGGATTAGTTTCTTGTACATTTATCCTCTAATCTTTACTCTTTTTTTGTTTTGAATCAATATGGGACACCGGATCGGCAGTTTAGTCAACAGTGGTTTCTAATTTGAAATTTTCGGCATCCAATAGTTATAATATATTTTTAGATATCTACGCCGAATTATAATTCTTTTTAAAAGTGTGTTAATAGTAACCAGTGTCTGTTTAGTGTATGTTAATTGCCATGATCCTAAGATTTGTATTGATAGACAGTATTACTATGTTTATAGTTATTTCCCTAAAAGAAAGCACTTATAATTTGCCTAATAATATAATATAATATACTGTAATTAAACACACCGAAGACCATAAGAGTTAAAATAGTACAATATTTTGAATAAGTACTGTAATTGTTAGGTTCGTTAGTTTATATTATTTTTGTTAATATGTTTTACCTGGGATTTAAAATTTGTTTTCTAAATTGTGGCAGATCCTTTTTTATGGTAATGATGAGGAAATTATTTTATTAAGGATATTATTAGAACACATAATGCAGAAGATTACAATAAGGTGTGAGTAATGATATAACTAAAAAGTACTAAGAAAGGTCGCAATGAGGGTTCTTGAATTTTGAAATTGTAGGTCTTGAAAGTTCTGAAAAAGTTTTTAGAGTAGTCACATTTGTTCTGTATGAACCCTTACTTACACTGATGGGAAGGGGGAGAGAGTTTAGTCTCATTTGTTCTGTATGAACCCCCGCTTACACTGATGGGAATGGGGAGGGAGGAGAGAAGGGGGAAAGAATTTTCCAAGCCTAAGGTCCTATGTCTTTGGGATGCCACAAATATGCTGGGCTGAGGATGGAACATTGATCAAGGTCCTTTGTACAAACCTGGGCTACCCATCATCGCACCACTTTTATTTCCCCATAACCATACAAATGTATTATTTGATTTTCTTGCTGCTGAGTGATGTATGAGAATGTGTTCCTGGCTGCATTTTACATGTATGTAAATTGGGTTGTATTTTGTGATTGCATGTAATGCACATTGCAGCTTTGTGCAACTGTTAACACGCTGCTTGTCCTTGGTATTTGTGCAGAAAGGGACACCCCTTTTTACTGTGCAGCAGCCACAAGCTGCCATGGAGGTCATCCTTGCACGCGCCCACAAGAGAGAGGTACAAGTTGTTTTTTTTAAAAAATATAATGGGCACAATCCCTTGGTAATATCGTTGTAAAAATAGCAAGGGCACAAGCTGACATTGTTAGTTTGTTTCAATCGTGCTGGAATATTGCTTCCACTGTTGCACAATGGACCTTAGAATAGATAATTTTTAAAGTGTGACCCTCCTTTGTAATAATGATTACTTCGATTTGAAGCACAATGGCAACACTTTGACTGGTATTCAGAAAGATCAGTGGTATAATTCTGTGGAGGCAGATAACTGTTAAGGGAGGACCCTAATGTTTCTCTCTCCTTGACCAAATAGTTGTTGTATATTTTTTATTGATGTTTTCTTTCTTTCACCAACGTGCAGTGCCCTGTGTACCTGGCTCAAAGACTGAAGGAGGAAGAGATTGGGCTGGGCATTGCTGGTGACCGACAGACAATCAATGCTGGCCTGGCTCTACAGCTGTGCCGCACCTACATCCAGTTCAAAATGGCAGGTGAGTGTACTGTATATGGTTGATGTAGTGAGATATGGCTGCTTAGGCAAACATCTGACTGTAAAGTTCTGTCATGTGGACTGATATGTTGGAGTGATCTGCTTTCCTATGTTGCATCCAGAGGCACAACATAGGACTTGTTTCGGTGATAGTAAGCTAACCCCGGGGATACTAGAACAGCCTTTACCTATGATAGAAAGACGGCCCACGCAGTCCAGCACAAAGTACTGGGGAGCTCTTTTCGGAAGAGATGTAGCACAAAAATACCTGTTGAGATTGTTCTTGAATAGCGCACTTACCAGTGTCTATCAGGCAGGATTCATACCCAAGACACACGTGCATCAGGCTTGTGACTTGAACCTCCAAGTATCTTTGCCCCTAATGGTAACGATGCATTTTGTGTGCCATTTTTCAGGACCTGATGCAAAGAATGCGGCATGCAATGTGACAACAGCTAACGTGGGTGACATCCCTATCAAGGTGTCTGGCCAGCTGTCCAGAGAGGAGAAACAAGGCTTCCTCGACGCCAGATTGCCAGGCAGAGCCCAGATCGTCAAACTACCCGGCATCACTTACTATCTGGATGGAGCTCACACCACTGAGAGCATGCAGGTGGGCTGTATTTCTGACACGTGTAACAATCCATTTACTGCCTTCTTCCACATATACAAGGTTATTTATTTTGTGATGAGCATCACAGATTTGAAATAAACTTTAGAATGCAAATTATTTTCACTTCCACCTTCCTTTGACACATAGAGTGACACATACTGTCGCCACATCGGCCCTACCAAAGCTGTTTACATTTTGAGGTCAGGTCAGCCAGGCAAGCTCTAAATAGCTTCCTTTCTGTGGAAGGGGAGTGCAAGCAAGCTATACATCGCCTGTAGCATGCGAAACTGGGAGGCACTGAACAATAGTGCTCACATAGGAATTGAGCTGCTGTGTGCCACACAATATATAGTCTTTGGGTTTCAAAAATGTGAGGTGTGTCGGGACCACTGGATGGAACTATAAAACGGGATTGTCTATACACTACATGTCCTCTGTTTTGCACATGCAATAAATGTTATGTTGTAACCTCTCTAATATTGGCATTCCTATTTTTCAGCAATGTGTGGCTTGGTTCACAGAAGCTTCCAAGAAGGAGAGAGAGCAGCTGAGGTAAATTTACAATACTCAACCAATTCTAACACAAAACACATACAGTTCAATACAACATGTGTTAGTTTCATTTAAAAAATACGCTACAGGCCTATGCATTTCCTATTATAAAAGGGTTTGAAGTTTTGTATGGGTGAACATTGACAGTGTTTGAACATTGACAGTGTTTGAATGACTACGACTATTTTGTTTGGGTTTGTGGCTGGTGCTGATTTTTATTCTTTTATCATATTTTTTCCCCCAAGTGATACGACTTGCTTGTGATGTGCATATTGTATGTTGAAAAGTTCAACATAGAGAGGGGCACTGTGGCATGATAATTGTTTGGCGACGTTGGCCATGTTAGTATTTGGATGAGTGACCGTACCAATGCATGCACCAGTCTATTCAGCTGTGAATGGGTACTGGCCCTACAACTTAGGAACAAGGGAGGGGAGATGTTCAGCTGTCAATGGGTACTGGCCCTACAACTTGGGAGCAATGGAGGGGAGATGTTCAGCTGTCAATGGGTACTGGCTCTACAACTTTGGAACAATGGAGGGGAGATGTTAGCTGTCAATGGGTACTGGCTCTACAACTTAGGAACAAGGGAGGGGAGATGTTAGCTGTCAATGGGTACTGGCTCTACAACTTAGGAACAAGGGAGGGGAGATGGGCTCCACCCTCATTTAGTTGGCCCACAGAAAAGGGAGAGTTTCCTTAACTGAATGCTTGACCTCATAAGGGCGGCAGGTAGTGAAGGCGTACAGTGTGGATGTTTTGTGTGCAGCGGCAACGTGCAGCAGTGCTTGGTGTACAGGATGAAGAAAGACAAGAACGCAGCCAACCATCTCCCTTTCCTCACCGTAAGTCCCACCCCATTTTACCTTCCAAAGCATATGCTTTGCTTTCTGTTCATCAACATGATATCAAATGGTATTGTTACATTATGAAATGGTATTGCATTTTTTGTTACTTGATAAGTTTTGTGTGTGTATTTCAGGACATTGGATTCCGCAGGGCTGGCTTCTGCCCGTATGTGGTGTCCACCACTGCTAGACACCAGTTCCCTGGTCAGTTCTCACTTGTATTTCACTGCTATAGTGGAGGATTGCTGATCCTGTATTTCACTGCTATAGTGGAGGATTGCTGATCCTGCAGCTTTCACTGTAACAATAAATCCACTGCCAAGTTCTGGAACCCGTCTAAACGATCACCGATAAAGATTATTTGCGAACAGTTTGTTAGACACAAGGCATCCAATTAACCCGTTTTGTTCTTTGAGAGCTTATCCAAGTCAAAAACCCGTTCATCCACAGCAACATCAAGTACAGATCCTGTCATTATTGAAAATACGGAACTCCAAAGCAAGGATAAACAAATAAATGATCAAACTCAAACTGAAGTAAAGCGTCCAAAGAAACATGTTTTAATTTTTTGGTTTTATATGGTTATGATAACTAATGTGACGCTTTAACAGAGTTTTTTTTTAAAAAAAGAAAAAAGTGAGGCTTGTACTTGTTTTTACTTTTTTTTTCCCGATTTGGGGACTTTCAAAATTTGCACAAGGACTCTTAAAATTTTATACCTGGGAGTCCCAAGGACTGTCATTTTTTGTGTGTGGAGGGAACACTGATCACACTTGACATGTCAAATATCCAAAATGGCCATGGTGTATATGGTAGACAAGCCAATTTTCATACAGGATGCTGTATATGGTAGACAAGACAATCCTCATACAGGATGCTGTATATGGTAGACAAGCCAATTCTCATACAGGATGGTATATATGGTAGACAAGCCAATTCTCATACAGGATGCTGTATATGGTGGACGAGCCAATTCTCATACAGGATGCTGTATATGGTAGACAAGCCAATTCTCATACAGGATGCTGTATATGGTAGACAAGCCAATTCTCATACAGGATGCTACAAGAAAGGACGCAAGCATGAGTACATACACACTCGATGGAGGTACCTCAATATCATACTTGAACAGTGCTTCAGATTGTTTTCAGACATCATGGGCCCAATGACCCATGGCCATGCAAAATGATGGGTCAATTTTGAAAAAGATGGGTCATTGACAATCGAAGGTATTCGTATCGTATGTTCAACTAGTCCTTCTTGAACAGATACGGTGCTGCCGCTGGTTTTCACTTTGAGCTTTTTCTTCGGTGGCATCTTGTCTTTAGCAAAACGATTACTCGTTCTACAAGTGTTGAAAAGTCAGACGATTTCGCCTTTGCAAGGTAAAACTGATAGATGTTCGCTGATTGGTTGTTGTGCTTGGCTGCCAGCCAATCACACACAGCAATGCTATGCAAGCCACATGTGCTTGGTGTGGCTTAGTGGTACAGACAGACCGAGGATCAAGACAAGTTGGCGATTTTTATGACGCGCCAGGCTGGCGCATTCACGTTGACTGTTACGCGCCATTCTGATAAAATATGCGCCAATGGCGCGGGCGCACCAACAATCTGAAGCACTGCTTGAAACACTATTCCATCTATATGCATAAGTGCATGTTAACTTGCAAATGCAAACTCTATCCGACACTTCCACAGAAAAGGATACAAGCACACATACTTGGACGAGCATTTTAGAGACCAGTGGGCTAAATCTCGCTCGCTCACTTGTTCTCTCACACTCTCTTCTTCCCCCCGTTTGCCTTTCATCTGGCATAAATCTTCTAAAATTTGGCCCCTTTTTAATATCTTGGGAAGAATATAGTATTCTGGGCTGTAAATCTTACATCAAAGAATCATTTTGGAGTCGCGATCGATATAACGAATAAAAAAAGACAACAAGACAACAATTCGGCCACTAACCGTCGCCTACGGTTACATCGAACTTCGGGTATAACGAGGGGAAAAATGTTTCCCTTAGACTTATGGGAAGATTAAGTATGGGAAAGTTAAGTATTTAGGTATGGGAAGATTAAGTATGGGAAAGTTAAGTATTTAGGTATGGGAAGATTAAGTATGGGAAAGTTAAGTATTTAGGTATGGGAAGATTGTTAAGTATGGGAAAGTTAAGTATTTAGGTATGGGAAGAGTATGTTAGGCTTGGCAAGACTGTGTGTTGGTGTTGCAGACAACATGGACCTGACGGAGGATGTGGCCGATGCCCAAAAGCTGGCTGAGACCCACATGGACTGCTGGAAGCAACTGCTGGTAGCCAAGCGTCTGCCCCCAGGGTCCAAGCAGGATCAAGATGAGCTGGAGCTGAACAAGTTGGCGGTGCTGTTGGAGGGCCTAGAGAACAAGCTGGGGGTGGAGAGTCACCTCAACATCTTGGACAGCGCCGCGCCTCAGTGCCATCTGGCGGAACAGATGCGGGCCTTGGAGCTGCTGGAGAGCAATGAGAAGAAAGACACGGAAGAGGTGTCTGGGGACCACATGTCCCCTTGCGAGTCGCACTGTTTCACCAGCATAGTGTCGGCCCTATGGTGGGCGGGACTGGGCAAGGACAATTCCCTCCATCAGCTGGCTGTGGCCGACCTCCAGAGTGACCCCAAGCAGCAGAGCACCCAGGACTTCTTGCAGTATGTGCAGAAGATCAACGGCTTTAACCCCCTTACCCTGTCTGGCAGGGAGGTGGTAACGGACGCCACCGATGTTGACCATGTGCAGGTGCTGGTGACTGGAAGTGTAGCGCTGGTGGGAGGTGTCCTCTCTCTCATCAAGCCTGACCTGTGGGAATGAGCCAGTATCATCACCATCATATCTTCATCATCATCATCATCATCCTCATCTTGTGTCTGATGATAGCCCAGCCCCCCCACCCTCGAACCTGACATCGCAACTCCCGTCCATTCCAGTAGGGGAAAGTCTTGACGGGGGGCTGTGCTTGGTCTGTCTGTGAATGAATGGCTTTGGAAGAGGAATGAATGACTAAATGTGTGAGAAAGGCATTGAAACAGCTGACAATAAACATACAACAGTACAGGGTATGACTGGAAGGTGGTAAGAGTGGAGTGACCACTGTATTCACTGTTCATCTTCATTACCATTGTCCATTATGTAACTAACAAGTGTGAGTGTGCTTGTTATCTAAGCCCACTAGTATCTGAAGTGATAAGGAACATTGCTTGGTGTGACTGAAAGTACTGTGCTGTGTGTTCTTCCTCAGTATTTAACGATGATTTATAATTTTCCACAATCAGAAATTCAAAGTTGAAAATCCGAAAGTGAATGACCGTAGAAAATGAACAATTCAAATCTGTTTTGGGCTATGTTGTCAGTGTGTTGCTTATTTTTTTGTCTGTAATCTTTGTCACTTGATCATTTCTTTTTCTCGATTTTCGCTACGTTTCTGTGGGTGAAAAGGCACATTTTTAGTGCTTTTTATAAAAAAAATAAAATATTCAATGAATATTCCGTTTTGTGTTAGCTTGTGTAACTTAAAATTTGAAATTTTGGGAATTAAATTTTGGAATTTGCTCACAAAGATTAGTCTGGAGGGTATTTATTGCTTTGTGGGGATAATAATGCCAGATTATTTACACAAATATTATAAAGATAATGAACACAATTGCTGTAAATTGCCCACACCCAACCCACAAATTATTATAAATAATAACTTGCTATTTTTTCTGCACCATGTTGAAATCTGGTAGCATCATCATTTGAAGTTTAGGCTGTGTTAATTTAAATCATGGCTTTCCACGAGATGAATGCTTTAATACTCTTCAATGTGTGATATTTCTTTCTTCCGTGTATTAGTCCACTTATTCAAAATGGGTAGCTTTGTAGACATGGGCAACAATGTTTGTGCCGAGTTGTGCTGTCATGTACAGATTTGACATAATCATTGTCCACGCCCAGACATGGCCAGCAAATAATTTGTCACCAAGACATTGTGGCTCCCCCTGTCCCTCTCCCCATTTTCTGTAGGCTCTCCTTCCTCACTTGTTAAATGAAACATGGTTGCCTTCTATATTTTTACTAAACAAACTTTCCCCTAACCTCCCACTACCACAGCTTCTGTTGCTAACATTTACAGCATCGTTGGTCTGGAGTTTTCAGCCTGGTTACGCCTGAGGAATCCATCAATTTAATAACTAGTCCAAGGAAGTTAGTGTGTCCGATGACGTTTTGTGTTTCAATGATTAGCTGTTTTACTTGCTTCGTTTTATGGAATGATGTGCTTACCATTGGTGACTTTATTGTGGTTTTATTGCCCAATGTTCGTGTGGTATCGCATCAAGATGAATGGGCTAGTCACAAAATACAAGTAATGTCTCCAGAAGGGACCCCTTAGCATTAAAATGAGTAGGCTAGTCTGGACCTACGTGTATTGAGAGGGAAGGGCCCTTGTCTTAATGAAATCTTTTAATAACTATGATTGCTTTTGAATGAATTGTCTGCAGACCTGTGTGAGCAGGTGAACCATGACACTTTGTCAGGAACTTTTTAATCTTTAGTTCCAGTTTTCAAAGTTCCTTTCTTTTTTGTCTTTTTTTTTTTTTTTTAATTGCTTATTATTATTACTATTATTATTATTTGTAAATTGTTACAAAAATTCCGTGACGTTTTCTTAACATTTGAGAATTTGATCATTAAATTTTCAACTATAAAGATTGGTTTTGATTTTGTTTATGTATATAGTGTCGTGTGTGTGTTTTATATAGAGTGGTGTGTGTGTGGTTTGATGGGATAATTTGCTGCCACTTGGGTCATTGTATTTGCTGTATTACTTCACAAATTTTTTTAGATTATTGCAAGTTTTTTGTTTTTTTTCTCATTCAGTTAGATTTGAACCAACAAATGCATACTAGTGCAAACAAAATCATGTTCAAATTAACTGACCATAAAAAAAAACAACCTTACCCCCGTTGGGGTGCCGGGGGTTTCAGTATAAATAGTATCCCCACTTTCTGGAAATGTAGTGCTTTAAATTCCCACTGTCGCTGTCTTTCTCATTTGTTTTTTCTCATTCCTGCTCTGTTCTATCAATCTGCTATACTATCTTCTTTGCTAGACCAGTCACCTACCTTTTTTCTTGAAAACTCTTCCGGGACAAGACTCATTTGTGTGTGAGGTCTGTTGGATCAGCTTGGGAATATTGGACGCTTTCTGCCAGGTGGTCACTAGGGCTTCCTATGATATTATTTAGCAATGTATGCATTTTATATGCATGTGTTTTGTTGATAATTTATAATGCTGTTTGTATTCTATTTTGTTTTTGTAAACGGGGGTTCGATAAATTAGAGTACAGCCTCAGCGTTCCCTGCGTGGGACGTCTTTATTGTAAAGTGACTGGCTGGTGGATAGTATTCAGTTTTACCACTAGGGTTGTTTCAGCAGATCTTTTATGCGGATCAGGGGTTGTCCGGTCCTGATTTGGCTCGGAAGAGTCCGCTGGACCTAAAGCAATAATCATGTAAAAAAAAACTTGACCATAAATAATAAAATGAACTGCCCATACCTCATAAGGAACAATTGGTGATATTATTTACTTGACCTTAAAATAACTGGCAATTACGATAAAATGTTTCTGTATGAAAGTTTTGATTGAAAACTTCAAAGCATAAGTTATTCATTGACCTTTTCATTGCTTTCATTGACAGTGCCAACACATGTATGTACATACAATTACATGTGCATAAACACATGCCCATATGCATACAAATAAGCCTATGAACACATGCAGGACACCTACATATAATGACCTGCACGTAGGCATGTGAGCACACACAAGCATATATTCTGCTCAAAGCTTGCACACACGTGGAAATAAACGTCCAAGGACAGAGAATGATGGAGCACGATGATTAAACGATCATCTGTGAGGTAAGAGTAACAGGCTAGGATAGAATAAAAATAAATATGTGGGGGCATATGTATACAAACATACACATATTTTATATTAGTGTACTACAAGCAGGTTTTTCTGCAAACGTTGAACAAGTGGCATTAATTGACAAAAGGCGGTAATCAGTCTGCTTGATCCTGGTAATTACAACAAAATAGCGTTAAATATCTAAGCAAATTATTCTGTCAAATTGTTAACACTAGAATAAGTAACCGTCTTGGAAGATAAGAACAAACTAGTCGAACAGCAAGCCGAATTAAAAAAAAAAAAAAAAATCAAGGCAGTGATCGTCCTAGGGATTTGCAAAACCGGTACGACGTCACAGTAAACAACCTACTCGAACGCAAACCGGTAGGCCAATCACGGAAACCGGTATGACCCATAGCAAAGCTTAATAATGCGTCACTATTTATATAAATAGACGGCGACTCTGTTAATGCACTTTCTGTTTCATTAGAAACATCTTCGTCTTTACATAAACTTCTTTTATCGCCCCTCTCCCCCCTAGCAAAAAATGAAAAAAGAGATTTTTGCTTCTTCATTATTACTAGCCACTGTCGCAATACGTACTGACGAGCACGAGGGAAGAAAAAATCAAAAAGTGCGCGAGTTTAATTTATCCATATTCACTATAGCCTTGGCCCCGCCAATGTTATATCATTCTTTACTCAAGCCATAACTGTTCTCTCTGTGGTCTGCAAGGTGCCTCTCTCTCTCTCTCTCTCTCTCTCTCTCTCTCTCTCTCTCTCTCTCTCTCTCTCTCTCTCTCTCTCTTCATTTCTGCTCTCTCTCTCTCTGGTCTGTGCTTGGCTGTTGTGCGGTAAACATCGCTTGAGCTGTGCTCCGCTATTTTGTCATCTACCTGTGTTTGTTTTGAATTTCGCAACTATGCCTTCTTCTGCTTTGGCTTTTCGAGCCAGTTGTGGTTGTTTTCTGTTTACCTACATGAATTTTATGTTTCAAAGGGAATGCGTTGTGAAAAAGTTGTTGATACGTACAGTGTCTCTAACGCACAGATGGAGTGGTATTCTTTTTGGATGTGTACTGACATACCTTTTCTGGGGAGGTCTGCTTATGAGATGCGGTGATGTTGAATCAAATCCCGGCCCCATGAATAAATCCCAGGAGAAAACTTCTACCGTCGGAGGAATGAGACAAACAAGATTGAGTTCCAGTCGAGAAAAAGTTGGTCCGTCAGCTCCCGGTAAGGTTTCGAATACTACATCGTCGCCCCTTCGGTCTTATGCTGCTGCTGTTGGTTCTAACGAACTGTCATTAGTTGATATTATGCAGAAACTGTCTGGTATGGATAGCTCTATGAATGCAAAGTTGGATGCAGTGGTTGATGATATCGCTGAAATAAAACAGAACTTTGGTCATATGCAAGAAGAGGTTGAAGAGTTGAAAAGAGAAATTGACGGTCTTCGACAGGATAATCAAGCATTGAAAGATGAAAGAGACGTTCTATGTAGTAAGGTATCCAATTTGGAAAAGAAAACCGATGATCTGGAGGGCCGTTCAAAAAGAAACAATTTGATCTTCTATGGTTTAGACAGGGAAGTGGGGGAGACTAACGCCAGTTGTGAATTACGTTTGAAGGATCTGATTACTGATAAGTTGGATTTGACTGATGATATTGAATTTGACAGGGTTCATCGGATCAGTAATAAACCCAACTCCCCCCTCATTGCAAGGTTCACTTTTTACAAGCAGAAAATGAATGTGTTGAAAGTTAAAAATAAACTGAAAGACACCAAGATTTTCATTGGAGAAGACTTCTCGTTGAGTGTGAGGGAAACCAGAAAGAAGTTATCTGAGTTGATGAAAGTTGAGAGGGGGGCGGGGAAGAGAGTTTCTTTGGTCTATGATTATTTAGTTATTGATGGAATTAGGTTTCGTCTTGATGACAACAAATGCGGACTTGTGGAAATGAAATAGGATGTTGGCCGCCCATATGAACATGTGAATATTCATTCTGATGAAAATGTGTCTTTAAATAATGATTTGTCTCGGAATACTTTTGAGGATTTCTCATGTTTGTCTGTTTATGATAAATATGATTTCAGTCATAAAAAGGTAATTAATTTTCTACCTAGCGTGGATGTAAATAATTCATTGTATGTTGCTGATTTTTCACGTGCCTATTTTTGTAATAATTATGGTGATCATGTACTCGCTGTTGGTTCTAACCCTATACACACGGACTCTGTCTGTGGACACGTGCATGAAACAGTGGATGATGTAGGTGTTCATTTATATCGCAGTATAAAGGAGAATGGGCCTACTTACTACAGTAGGCTGGAGGGTGTAAATGGAGTGTGGGATGGGAATGTAGATGCTGGAGTAGGAGAGGATGGAAATGGTGGGGGTGATCATAGGCCTAATGTTACCGGGCACTGTGGAAAAGCATGTGGGAATTACATTCCTACTTATGAATCGTTGTTTGGGGCACCGGATTCGGATAGTGGTGACGAAGATGATACGGAAACGCTTTCTGGTGTTGCTGCCGTTGATGTTTCGGAGTGTGAAAATGTAAATACAAATAAACCGTTTTTGTTTCTGCATTGGAATGTGGATGGGTTGACGTCAAAACTTTTTGATCAGGATTTTGTTACATTTGTTTCATCATTTCATTTTGTGTGTATGGTGGAGACATTCATTGCATCATTGACTATTGATGTTTTTGATGGATTTAAAGTTTTTTGTCAGCCGTCTGTAAAGTTGTCAGATGCTGGGAGACCGTCAGGTGGAGTGGTTTGCCTTATTAAAAATGAAATGGTGCTGTTTGTTAAGTGTATTGAAGTAAAAACTGGAAATTTTATGTTGTTTGTGATTGACAAAAGCCTGTTTGGTGTTGATAAGGATGTATTATATGTATGTGCATACGCACCACCTGAAGGGTCTAGATATTATCAGTTTGTGGGTGTTGATGGAGACGGCATTTCTTTGTTAGAAAACTGTTTGTTAGATCACGCACTTTTAAACAATGACTATTATCTTCTGATCTGTGGTGATCTGAATGGAAGAACGGGTTCTGTTTCACAATCTGTTAGTGCTGAAGTCGACTTTGAAATCTCGTGTGAAAGTAGTACTGTTAGTTATGATAGATGTTCTCAAGATAAAGTTTTGAATGGATTTGGGAAGTCGTTGTTAAATGTGTGCACTGCATTGAATTTGTGTATATTGAATGGTACGTGTCATGGTGACCGTGAAGGACACTTTACGTACATCTGTGATGCAGGAAGCAGTGTTGTTGATTATTTTTTAATGTCAAGTGATCTCTTAGCCTCTGTATTTGATAGTTGTTGTTTAAATGTATTAGCTCGCACGGAAAGCAACCATATGCCTGTTACTTTTTCCATTGTTTTTCCCAAAGAAAATACTGTAGAGCCGGCTGTTTTAGATGATATTGTAATTGAAAAATTTGTCTGGAATGCTGATCTTGGTGATGTTTATAAGAATGGTTTTGCTACAGACGAAGCTCGTAATAAATTAGACTTGGCAGTGCAAATGATTGACCGTGATATTGATCTGGCTCTCACAATGTTTAATGACTGTATTAAAGAGTTAGCGAACTGCATGAAAAAACGAATTGTTTTAAAGGGAAGCAAGAAAGTGCAGGACTGGTTTGATTGTGAGTGTAAGACTGCAAGAAGAAAATTACGTAATATGTTAACACGGTTTCGTCGCTCATTAAAATCTGAGGATCGTGTTGCTTTTTGTAAACTGAGGAGGGAATATAAAAATATGTTGTTTAATAAGAAAAAGCAGTACAATAAGGATATGATGGATAAGTTAATGAAGTCAATTAATAAACAACATGAATTTTGGGACACAGTTCATAATATTATACCAAAGAAAAAAAGCACTAGAAAACAAATAACTGTAGGTGAATGGTTTGTACACTTTAAAGCACTGCTTGAGAAAGATGATCTTGGGGATTCGTTTATCGCCTCTGATGAAAGAGCTGAGGATGATGATTATGAGTTTAATAGGCCTATATCAGGCGAAGACGTGTTGTTTGCAGTGCGTAAATTAAAATCTAAAAAGGCGGCAGGACCTGATGGGATAATAGGAGAGCTTTTTAAAAGTGCTGGTCAATTTATTGTGCCGTTTTTTGTTAAGTTTTTCAATGTTTTATTTGATAAGGGGATATTCCCTGATCTTTGGACTGAATCTATTATTTTGCCAATATTTAAGAAAGGGGATGTAAACAGTCCGGGAAATTACCGTGGTATTAGCCTCTGTGACATTAGCAGTAAACTATACAGTACAATTATTAACAGAAGACTGCATTTATGGGCGGAAGAAAATAACCTGACCGGGGAATACCAGGCTGGCTTTAAAAGAGGATATTCAACGATAGACCATTTGTTCTCACTTTTGGCATGTGTACAGAAACAGTTTAATTCTAACCGTAAGCTTTATGTTGCCTTTATTGATTTTGAAAAATGTTTTGATTCCATTAACCGAAATTTACTTTGGCCCGTGTTATTGAAAAATGGTATAAAGGGGAAGCTGTTCCAGTGTATTAGAAGTATGTATAGTAGTGTTAGAGCAAGAGTAAGATGTGGCGCTAAGCTTACAGATTATATTAACTGCTCGGCTGGTTTAAAGCAAGGAGATGTCTGCAGTCCGATTTTATTTTCTTTATTTATTAATGAATTAGCAGTGGAAGTAATAAATTGTGGCAGACATGGAGTAAATTTGGAGATTGAGGTTTTTGAACTGTTTATTCTCCTGTTAGCAGATGATGTGGTTCTTTTGGCAGAAACGGTTGTAGGGCTGCAGAACCAGTTGAATAACTTACAACGCACATCAGTTTCTTTAGGCCTTAAAGTAAATGCAGACAAAAGTGACATTATTGTATTTAGGAAAGGCGGATATTTAGGTGCAAGAGAAAGGTGGATGTTTGACGGTAATATTATGTCGGTTGTAAATGCTTATAAATATTTGGGTATTTATTTTTCAACGAGACTTAGCTTTTCAGCAGCATGTAAAGATCTAGCTAGCAGAGCTAAAAGAGCACTTATCTGTGTAATACAGAAACTAAATGCATTTAACAACAATTCAGTAGAATTGTTTTTGAAGCTTTTTGATGTTCAAATACAGCCTATTATGCAGTATGGATCTGAAATTTGGGGGTTGGATAAAGCAGCACAAAATTGTGAAAAGGTTCATTTGTTTGCATTACAAAAGTTTTTGGCTGTAGATATGCGTACACCTAATGACCTTGTATACGGAGAACTAAACAGATATCCTATCTCTATTAATTCTGTTGTTAATTGTGTTCGTTATTGGTTAAGATTAACACAGATGGAAGCGCATAGAATTCCGAGGAAAGCTTATTTAATGCTGTATAATTTAGATGCTAGAGGTAAGATTACTTGGGTTTCTAAGGTACGATCATGTCTTTGTGAGAATGGTTTTGGCTATGTATGGATGAACCAAAGTGTGGGTAACATGAAAGAATTTTTACGTACGTTTAAAGGACGCTTGATTGATTGTAGGTGGCAGAACTGGAATGAACATGTTTGTAATAGTGATAGATTTGTTTTTTATAGAATGTTCAGTCCTTCTATGCATTATATACCAGTTTATCTGCAATCGAATATAAATAAGCATATGAAATTTATTTTGACTAGATTTCGTTTTGGTGTGTCAGACCTAGCTGTGCATCATTACCGCTATCGGCAAGTGACTGATAGTGAGTTATTATGTCCCTTGTGTAAAGAGTCAAGAGAGGATGAAGTGCATTTTGTATTACGCTGTCCATTTTTTGAAAATTTGAGAAAACAATTTATTGCTACTAAGTTTATTAGAAACCCAAACGCATTTAGCTTTAATATTTTGCTGTCATCGACAAGACAAGAAACTGTTCGAAAGTTATGTATATTTTTGTACAAAGCCTTTAAAATGAGGGAGATAGCAATTTCGTAAGATTCACTGATTTGTTTCCTCTGATTGAGTGTTTGTTATACATGTATTTTGTTTGTAAATTCACTGTACAGACCCCTTCAAGAGAGGGCATAGGCCTTATACTGAATAAAACAATCGTAATCGTAATCTCTTCATTTCTCTTGTTTTTCTTTTTCTTTATTTTTGAAACCAGTCAAACAAAATAAGAACCGGTAGGCTCTACCGGCTACTGATTTTTCAACCGGTATTATTATTCTCAAACCGGTAAAGTACCGGTAATTTCCGGTTAAATCCATCCCTGCATAGGACCAAATGTTCATTGTGAAGTATCTTGTAGATGAAATCACTTAAAAAAAAAAAAAAACTTTATGGGAGTTTTGCTGATTTTAAAAAAAGCTTTTGGTAATGTATGTCATGAAGCAATCCTTGTGAAAATATTAAAAATAGGAATCAAGCATTATTGAAAATATGTATTATTACTGTAAAATATGTACAAAAACAAATAATGGATGCTCTCATGACGTTTGTGTCCAAAAGTACAGATTTGTGGCCGCTTGGGTTAAGGCGGGACTAACTGGTTTTGTCCACATACTAGAAACTAATGGCACCTGACAGGTATGGGATCGATCCTGCCTCTGGGCATTATGTTTCTCTGAATAATTACTTTCGACTCGGTAGGGGTGGAGGGGGGGGTGTCTCCGGGTACTCAGGATTGCTCCCCCAGCAACATTTCAAAAACGTAACTAGTATTAGGTTAGCTAGGCAGGGTTTGGATGCGCCACAGACTGTGACAACGCTTTACTGAAAATATGTCTTGATATTTATTCTTTTATAATTAACAGCTAAAAAAAAAAAAAAAAAAAAAAACCGCCAGTTCCATGTCTTCTGTATGCCGATGACCCATTACTACTGCCCTCACAAGAAAAGGCTTACAGAACAAACTGAATAATTTACAACACTATAGTATACTGTCAAAAATGGGTTCTAGATGTAAATAGGGGAAAATCACAGGTTATAATATTTTACAAGACCGAGTCATTTGATGAAACACAATTAATACTGAATGTGGGGAAGATATTATAGAAACTACCGACAGCTATACATATTTAAGTGCAATGGTTGTTTGGATTCTGTGATATATTTGTGTATTACTGATGATAAATTACAGAAGGAACTGGTTGCTTAATTGAATAGTTTTTTTTTTAATTTTCAGTAAAAAAAACCAAAAAAGTTAATGTGTTGGCACCACAATATAATTTCTCAATGTCAATGATATAATAAAACTATCCTATTTGGAGAGAGATGGAGAGAGTTTTTTTGTTTTTCCTTTATCTTCTTACACTCAGTATCTGATCTGGCAGATTAACTGGGAAATATGAGAGGAAACCACTTTGTTACACTCGGTTTGATGATGGAGTTTTCTATCAGTATCTGATTCAGCCCCGATGCTTGAATTCCTGATAGTTGTGTAACTCAGATTCGTTTATTCACGCAACCCGCTCAAACAGCATACAAGTCACAAAGTCGACGTATGAAGTTTTCCACTTTTATTCAGCACATCAACAACTGCATACAATCGCTCAATCGCCTTTCCACTCTCAAATTTACTTTCCAATTCACTATCAACAACAATCAACATCTCAACTTTTTTAACAGTGCGGCGCTTATATAGTCTCTCTACATACACGGGAATAAACGAGAATAATCCTACATAAAACACCACAACCAATCAAAATTAATTTCATCATCACGTGACTCACGTCATACAACCCCATTTGGAATGGAAGCTTCCATGGTAACCAACAGAATAATCCACACGCTTCGATCGATAGTAAACAACTAATTCCCGAAAATTCTCAAACAATATCGACCAACTAAAAACACTAACACTACACAAAGCTTCTACTAATAACGACGCAAAATCAAATCAAAGATAAATACACTCTATCACTGCATGCGTTGCAAAATAAAACGAACAGATCTATCGCGCGCGTCACACACAAGCCTACCATTGCACGCGCTTCACACATAACATCGTGCGCATTTCATACGCACCATTCGCGTTTCAACGTAACATAACCCCCCACTCAAGAAGAAATTTACCTAATTTCTTTCAACAACGTTGAAACGTAATGCACAAACAAAATCAGAAATTAAAACTTATTTCAGTCTTTCTGGATACTGTCATTGTTCTTTACTCACATACTCTGCTGAGAAAGTCCGCACCAAGATTGTCTGATCCTTTGATAGATTCTACTCGCATGTTAAAGTTCTGCAAGTACATAGCCCATCTCATGATGCGACTGTTCACAAACTTGGCAGAGTTCAAGTAAGTTAACGGCTTGTGATCAGTCTGCAGCACGAACTTCACTCCTTGAAGGTACAGTTCGAACTTCCGGATTCCCCATATGATGGCAAGGCACTCTTTCTCCATGGTCGAATAATTTTTCTCAGCCCTGGACAGCTTCTTGCTGGCGTAACTGACCGGAAATAGTTTTCCTTCGTGTTCTTGCATCAATATGGCGCCGATGCCTTCGTCCGCTGCGTCTGTTCTTAAGACGAATTCCTTGGAAGTGTCGGGCAGTCGTAGCACCGGATCCTTCGAAAGGAGGTCGCGCACAGTCTGGTATGCCTTCTCTTGAGACGGTCCCCACTCCACTTGATTAGGACAGCCTTTCCGCACCAGGTCCGACAAGGGTGCTGTGATGGCGGAGTAGTTCGGTACAAACTCCCTGTAATATCCAGCCAACCCCAGGAAAGATCGCACCTGCTTCTTGGTTTGGGGACGTGGAGCATTCAGAATTTTGGTGACGTTTTCTAGCAGAAGCCCCTTTTGTCCTTCTTTCAGCGAATGGCCAATAAAGTCTACGTTGTCAGTTCCCAGAATGCACTTACTGGGTCTCACAGTCAGGTTAGCTTCTGTCAGACGGTGAAATAGCTCCCTCAAAGTCTGCAGATGCTCTTCCCAGGTGTGGGTGTGGACTAACAGGTCGTCCCAGTAACACACGACGTTGTCCATCCCTTTGAGCATCTTCCTCATTCCTCTCTTCAGGGTAGCTCCGCTGTTGACCATGCCAAAGGGCATCCTTAAGCACTCGTACGTCCCATCAGGAGTTATGAAAGCAGTCTTTGGTATGTCCTGTTGACGCACGGGGACTTGCCAATAACCCTTGCTGAGGTCAATCTTTGAGAAGATTTTACTCCCCGATAATTGGCGGAAGAGGTCTGCTGCAGTAGGCATCGGCTCGGGATCGAAGACGGTGATCTTATTAACCTTTCTGTAGTCGATGCATACTCTGTTGCTCCCGTCCTTCTTCTTCACAACCACGACAGGGGACGCGTAGGGTGAACTGGACTCCCTGATGATGCCCATCTTCAGCATCTCATCGATGTCTTTCTTCAAGGATTCACGGGCCTTGAAAGGGATCGGGAAGGGTTTTGATCGAACGGGAATATTTGAAGTGAGGTGGACTTCATGTTCGACCAAAGTCGTAGAGCCTGGGACATCACTGAAGCTATGGGGAAATTCGCCCATAAGGTCCTTGAGCTCCAACTTTTGACCTTCCGTCAAGCTCGGTCCTAGCTTAACATCATCGATGCCTTCTTTGCTGTGGAAGTCTCCCAGTTCCAACAGTTCCTCGCTGTCAAAGCTGTCGTCTATCTCAGTTGCTGTCGCTGCCTGTACAGTCTCTGATGGCCTTTCCACGTACAGCTTAAGGAGGTTGGCGTGGTATATCTTGGAGTGCTGGCCGACCTTCACCTTGTAGTCGTTGATCCCTACCACGGTCTCCACTTCGTACGGGCCTTTCCACTGCATCAGCAACTTATTATGATCAGTAGGTAGCAGCACCAGCACTTTGTTGCCAGGTTTGAACTTCCTGTTTACAGCCCTACGATCGTAGTAGTGCTTTCCACAGTCTTGGGACTTCTTCAGGTTTTCTCTGGCTATCTCGAGAGTCTGCTCCAGCTTCTCCCGTAGCTCAAACACGTACTGGTAGCTGTTCTTCACCTCTGGGGTCTCTACTTCTTTCGTCCACAGTTCTTTTAGGATGTGCATCGGCCCTCTGATGGTTCTTCCGTACAGCAGCTCGAACGGAGAAAAGCCGGTGGACTCCTGCGGTACTTCTCTGTAGGCGAAAAGTAAGGCATTGATATAGCGATGCCATTGTCTGGGCTGCTCGCTGCACAGTTTCTTCAGGGTGGACTTCAGCGTAGCATTGAACTTCTCGACAAGCCCGTTGCACATTGGATGGTAGGGTGTCGTAGTTAAATGCCGGATGCTCAGCAGTCTGTTGACCTCCTTCATGCAGTCAGAGACGAACTGCGTCCCGAGGTCTGTCAGGATCTCTTCAGGCACTCCAAGTCTGCTGAACATGTCCACCAATGCCTCTGCAACAGTTTCAGTGTCAATCTTCTTCAGAGGCACTGCTTCTGGGTACCGAGTCGCATAGTCCACTAAAGTCAGTACCCACCGATGACCTTCTTCACTCGGAGGTCTTATTTCGCCGATTAGGTCTAAGGCCACCCTCTTGAAAGGTCGGTCGATCAGAGGCATCCTCTGCATAGGCACTTTCGGGACCCTTCCTCGAGGTATGGTCTTCTGGCAAATGTCACATGATCGGCAGAAACGGCTGACGTCCGCATGAAGTCCTGGCCAGTAGAACACCGCCTGGATTCTATCCGACCTCTTCTTGATACCTAGGTGACCTCCCATGATTGAGTCATGCGCTACTTCCATCACTTGGCGCCTTAGAGGTAACGGTACCAAGACTTGACGTAGTGGTTTCCCTCCGTTGACCCTCGGGTGCTGGAAGATTCGGTACAGGATCTTGGCCTTCACCTCAAAATAGACCGTACCACTGCCTTTGGTCACGTGGTCTTGGCGGTTCCTGTACTTGTTTAAAGTACTATCAGCTTCCTGGAGCTGGATCAGCTTATCTCTGTCCACGATGGCAGCTTTAGAGTTGTCGGCGACCTTCAGTGGCATAGACGTCTTGTCTCTCTTGGCCTGGGCCCTGGTTGTAACGGCACCGACGATCTCTGGTCGGCAGGGCTGAGCCGGAGTAACCACATTGTCCCGTAGCAGCTCTGTAAGGTCTCCATCGGGAAATGGCAATGGATCCTCCTCCACAACTTCGACGCGTTGGGTTGAGGCAGGACTCCACTCTGGATCGGGGTCGTCGGGTCGTCTCGCGCCGTCGATATTCCCGATCATCAAATCATACAGCGGCTTCTTCAGGCAAACCGCTTCGACTTCGCCTATATAGAAAGGGGTGCTGACTTGAATCTTTGCAACTGGCGCTCTCACACATTTGCTGTCGGCCATAAGTGTCCATTTAGAATCGCCAGTGAACTGTTCTTTGGCGATTAAATCTTCTCTGACGATGACCCCACTGCAGCCAGAGTCTCTTAAGACAGCCACTTCATGATTTCCGACGCGTCCCTTGGAAACTGGCATGTTCTGGACGGTCACGGCTGCGCTGGCGACGACGGGGATGGATTTTCCGTTGGCAAGGAGAAGTTGGCCATCGGTCATGCACTCTTGCACGTCCGCAGGAGTAGCTGTGCGCTTGGTCTCACTCGGAAGAATGACGCTCCCGCCGCACACCTGATGGTCAGATCTACTGGTTTGCCGTTGATTGGAGAAACGTCTCTGTCGGTTGCCCACCGCTGCATTGTCCGTACTGCCCCGCTGTCCGCTACTTTTGTTTTGAGGACCGTTAGCCGCTCTGTGGTCTGTAGCGTTGCAGGTGAAACAGCCTCTTGAATGCCCTTCCCTGGGAGGTGGCGTGGAGTCCGTGTGTCTCTGGCTCGTCTGACTCCCCTGGATCTGGTTCCCATGGCTTGCAGTTTTCTGAAATGGTTTCGTCGCCTTGGGTGGCCCCAGCGTTTTTCCGTGAGCGAGGAGATATCTTTCAGCAACCTCGGTCACATCTTTAAGCGTCTGCAGCTTTTGTTCTTCTAAGTGGGTCGCTAGGTCCTTGTGACAGGCATTGAGGAATTGCTCCTTCACGATCAGGTCATGAAGACTATCGTAAGACTTCCCTTTGCCTGATAGTTCCACCCACTTGTGTAAGTATGACGACAGGGGCTCCACAAATTGCTTTGGTGTCTCGTCTGACAAAGGCCGGCATTCACGGAAGCGTTTACGGTAGCCCTTCTCTGTGAAGCTGTAGCACTGCAACAGGGCCTCTTTTAAGACGTCGTAGTTTTTGGCGTCATCGTTCGACAGTCTGGTGTAAACTTCCAGTGCTTGCCCCGTCAGAAGAGTACTTAGTCGAATCGCCCAGTCTCGAGGTTGCCAGTTGGAGCTTTCGGCGAACCTTTCGAATCTCGCCAGATAGCTGTCGATCTGGTCCTTCCCGTCGACGAAAGCTGGCAATTTTGGAGCCGTATGGTCGTTGGTGACTTGTGGCGCATGCTGATTGTTTTGAATACGCGCCAGCTCTAGCTGGTGCTGACGCTCAGCTTCTCTTTCTTGTCGCTGCTCTTCTCTTTCTTGACGCCGCTCTTCTAATTCTCTTTCTTCTCGGCGACGCTGTTCTTCCTTTTCTTCTCGGCGACGCTGCTCTTCTTTTTCTAGACGCTTCTCTTCTAATTCTCTTTCTCTTTCTTCGCGCCATATTCTCTCTTGAGACTTGACGTACTCCGTCAGCTGTTTGCCTTTTAGATTTAGTTCAACCCCTTTCTGCCAGAAGTCAGCCATTTTGATGCTTTTCTGGAAAGTTCTATTCTGGAAAGTTCTTTTCTTGAAAGTTCTTTTCTGGAAAGTTCTTCTTCTAGAAAGTTCTTGACTGTGCTGTACCTTTCTAGACTGTTCTAGAACAGCACGCTTTCTGCAGTAGCGCTGATGCTTGTCACTAGTCGCTTTTGCTGACGCAGGCCCCGCTGTCCTCGTCGTATGCGACGCAGCACCACGCTGGTGTTGATGTACACGCTCCTGTGCTGAAGTAGACGCGACGTTCGTCCGTCGCTCTCTCTAATACTGGCGATGTAGCTCCGAGACTGTCCCTCGACGTAGTCTTACGGCAGCAACGTAGTCCCGATCTGTTGTTCGCTCACGAAGCAACTCCTCAGCGACTACACGCCCTTGCAGTCAACCCGAATCTATCGGTGATGTAGTCCCAGTATGTTGGCCCCTCTCGACGCAACTCGTTGGCGGCTACCCTCGATGACTGCCTCTCGTAACGTTGACTCGCTTGTTGTAGCAGTTGAACCCTTGGCTATGGCGTGAATCCCGGCTTGGCCCCCAAAATGTTACACTCGGTTTGATGATGGAGTTTTCTATCAGTATCTGATTCAGCCCCGATGCTTGAATTCCTGATAGTTGTGTAACTCAGATTCGTTTATTCACGCAACCCGCTCAAACAGCATACAAGTCACAAAGTCGACGTATGAAGTTTTCCACTTTTATTCAGCACATCAACAACTGCATACAATCGCTCAATCGCCTTTCCACTCTCAAATTTACTTTCCAATTCACTATCAACAACAATCAACATCTCAACTTTTTTAACAGTGCGGCGCTTATATAGTCTCTCTACATACACGGGAATAAACGAGAATAATCCTACATAAAACACCACAACCAATCAAAATTAATTTCATCATCACGTGACTCACGTCATACAACCCCATTTGGAATGGAAGCTTCCATGGTAACCAACAGAATAATCCACACGCTTCGATCGATAAACAACTAATTCCCGAAAATTCTCAAACAATATCGACCAACTAAAAACACTAACACTACACAAAGCTTCTACTAATAACGACGCAAAATCAAATCAAAGATAAATACACTCTATCACTGCATGCGTTGCAAAATAAAACGAACAGATCTATCGCGCGCGTCACACACAAGCCTACCATTGCACGCGCTTCACACATAACATCGTGCGCATTTCATACGCACCATTCGCGTTTCAACGTAACACACTTTGGCCATCTTGCCCGCATGTTGCACCAGAGTTGTCTAACGTCAGGGCGGACATTCTTTGCAAACGAACAGTTTCTCGCCTACATTTTCTGTTCTGTCCTCCATCAAACCTTCCGGATCAATCGAAAGGTTGATTTCAGTTTCAACCCTGTCTAGTTCTTCCTTGCACTGCACTGCAACCAACATCCCCCTTTTCTGACGAAAAGCTTGCAGCTCTGGGTAGCTTTCATAGTGTTCTGAGACGAGATAACTCTTAGGTTACTAAAAACAAAACAAAAAGTCAAGTTACCTCCCATTTCCGAGTAAGAAAAATGGGGCAAAAGGCCTACCACAGGTGCTTTGCCTCAATAACAAGTCGGCCTCTTGCCCCAGTCTGACGCAATGTAAATGTGAACGGAACTTGGTGACAGACAATGGGGATAATGTAACTCTAACGTAACTAACATGGAGTTGAAACACCCCTTTAACTAGCACATTCACAGTGGTTTTATTCACCAGTCAAGCGAGAGCAATGAATTGATGGAGGCTGTACCGAAAAAATACAATAAAAAGATTGAAATGAACACAAAAACCTACCTTCTATTTCTGGGCTCTCCAAATTCGTTCGTTCGTTCGTTGGGTGCGAACGAACGAATTTGGAGAGCCCAGAAATAGAAGGTAGGTTTTTGTGTTCATTTCTCCAAATTTGGGGCAGACACGCTTTATAACACGTCATCATAGACATATATAAGGCTGCTTTAATTTAACAGATGTTTAATGTAATTCCTATAATATTATTTTTTTTAATCTTGTGTGTTTAATATTGAACAAAATGTTAATCTTATGAATGATTTTTGGTTTGTAATTAAATCTACTTAACTTAAACTGCTTATGTTTTAAGAATAAAATTTTACACCACAGAAAGTTCTTTGCAAGATAATTGGAGATGAAATTTGTGTTTCTTTTTTACTTTTCTGACATGACATTACTTTTCTTATTTGTCATCTTTGCTTTATCCTCCTGGTATTTAAAAAAAAAATATATTTGATGATTAAAATTGCCTTACACTCTAACAATAAATAATTTAATAAATAATTTTAAAAAAACTGCAAAGACTACACTTTTTGTTTAAATGTAAGCAACATTTTGAAAATATTTTTCTTACACCTACTATACAACATTACTAGGAAAAGGAATTAAGAATATAATAGTAAGTAAATAAAATGCAAACACATTTTTTAATCAGATCAGCTTACCTTTTTACAATTTAATAAAATAATTATAAAATAACTAAAAAATAAAATATATCAAATGCATGTCGCCACTGCAACAACAAAAATAAAAATAAATAACCATAAATAACTAATAAATTTAAAACAAAATTACGAGAGCAAACACCTGCCAGTAATTCCCTAACTATGGAACTAATGCAAGATCAAGAAATTTGTAATATAACATGAAATCCAAAGATAAAGAAAGTTTTAATTAATATTTTAATCCAATATATTTCCTTACATTATAAGTATAACCAAAAATAAATAATTTAATATACAGTTTAAAATAATTATAAAGGAATAATTACTTTAAAATAATAATTGCAGGACTATATTATTATTATTATTATTTTTTTAACAGATTTAAATAAAAATAATCGTTTTATTTATTTATTGCAACGATGACGATTACATAGTCACTAAGCAGAAGGGTAGAACCTCAGGGGAAGCAACCCTTTTGCGGCCGCCACGTAGATTTTCTTCCCTTGATCAGTCTATTATGTCTATGCACGTCATCTGGCTCGCTGCATTACATAACTACTTAGAAACCAGGGGTTGGCAATTGACCTCGTCTATGCGCATTATCATGAGTTACTCTGCCTCAAAAACGGCCGAATCAAATCTTGGTTTTTAGTCCAAGCCCAGAATGCAGCAAAATGTTTAATTTTGCTTTTTTGGGTATCCAAAATAATTTTTACTGCATCGGAAAGATAATAATGTACTCTATCACATATCCAAAATGTAAAAAAAAAAAAATATCGCAAAACAAAGTTATTGAGCATTTATTATCTAGCCGTGTACTATGGCATTCCGTTCAGTTATTGCTTGCTTTGTAAGGCCAAAAACTAGTATGGCAGATTACTGACAAAACAGCTTCCCCCCCCCCCCTCCCCTCCTCCACCACCAAATTTGATGTCCATGATATTTAAGACCTACTATTTCAAAAAAGCCTGGTAGCCATTAAAAAAATGGCGGCCATTTTCAAGATGGCCGCCATGCCGATTAAACTCTTGTTCTACAATATGAAGTATACGACCAAGATTTCGACCTACAAGCGCCACATTTGGTATACATGATACTTAAGACCTACTCTTTTAGAAAAGCTCAGTGGCCGTTAACAGAAAAAATATGGCGGACATTTTTCAAGATGGCCGCCATGCCGACAACACTTTTGTTCTACAATAATTATGGAGTATGAGATCAAGATTTCGACCTACAAGCACCAAATTTGGTCTACACGCTACTTAAGACCTACTCTTTTACAAACGCCCGGTAGCCATTACCAGAAACAATATGGCGGCCATTTTTAATGATGGCCGCCATGCTGATTACACTCTTGGTCTACAATATAAAGTATGAGAAGATTTTCTCCTAAAAGCACCAAATTTGGTATGTCTGATATTTAAAATATTTTCTTTTAGAAAAGCTCGGTAGCCATTAAAAAGAAACAATATGGCGGCCATTTTCAAGATGGCCATAATGCCGTTTATACTCTTGTACTATACTATGAAGTATTAGACGAAGATTTTGCCTTACAAGCACCAAATTTGGTATACCTGTGACTTAAGACCTGTTTTTTTAAAAAATCCCAGTAGTTATTACAAAAAGAAATATGGTGACCATTTTTCAAGATGGCCACCATGCTGATTACACTCCTAGTCTATAATAAAAACTACGTAATTAATAAAGAAATAATAGTATATACATTAAACAAACACATTTTTTAAAATGTACAATACCATAAATTAAGTGATGGAAGTAACATTCTTATGCATTGTTTGTAATCTGAAGAAGAGCATAGCTCGAAAATTCATTTGTCTTATATTGTTGTATAATTAAAAGTATCTTTGATATTTTTTGTTGTGTTCATGACTTTTACTAAAGAATCTATTCTTTAGGTTATCGAAATCGCTCTATACAAATAATTAATTGTTTGCAGTCTTGCTTCCATTCTTTATATAGAATTATTTATAGCCCTAAATACTATGGTTTTGGCCTTAAAATGCAAACTATCAATTGTTTTACAAACGGAATGCCATAGCCATGCTGTGCTTGAATCAGCACTAGAAAACGTTTCATTACACGAAAACAAAAACATAATGCAGTGCTGGTGATAGAGCCAGACTGTTAGATCTCAACGCTATTGTCACTCATGTCTTCTTCCATTTCTTCTTCCTCTTCCTTTTTCTCTTCTTCTTCCTCTTATTCTTCCTTTTCTGTGTACTTCATGACGTTTAAGCAGATTTCACCTCGGCATTCTCCACATCCAACAGTGCAGACCAATCCATGTCGTCGGCATGAACACCTGGTTGACGCACAGTCAGTTCTGCAATTGCAACGCACAAGGTTTAGAAGATGGTCTGGTGCACTGGTTCCTCTCTTGCTACAAAACTCCAGTAACCTACCCTTGAATTCTAATGTTCTTATAGGTGTCAGTTGATAATGATCATCCTTTGATCTTTTTTTTCCCTTTGCTTCCATTGTCACAAAACAAGCACTTTGGACCCAAACCACTGGTGCCAGAAGCTATGTTCAGTCCAGACAACCTGTGTTTTCGAGGTGATGATGACTGATTCAGCTTGCTCATACCTTTTTTCACATGGTGCTTGATTGTGAATGTTTGTCTGCAAACAGCATGTACAAGATCTCCAAGAACTGCGTGTATGTATACTTTCCTCTGTTTACTAGCTTTTTTTTTTTAAAAATAGAATCACATCCTTTTTGTATTAGCGTACGAACAGGGTCAAACGCGCGATGAAAAGTAGCGATGCTTTGCATCGATACTATTCTCATAAGGATCCATCCGTTTAGGAAAGTATCGCTACTTTTCTCAAAAGGATCGCACATTTTCTCAAATGGAACGCCAAGTGCGAAAGTATCGATGCTTCCTGAAAAGTATATTTAAAAAGTATCGATACTTTGCATCGATACTTTAGCTCGAGCAGTTTCATCGCGCAGTTCCGAAGTTTACCGAGGCGAAACACACTGTTTCTACAAAACTGAAATCGGTCAAGCTAATGAAATAATATACATGTATTATGTAACATTCCACCAATTGTCCTTTGCAGAGCAAATTAATTAATAAATATAATTTTTCCAAATAGCTAAATTTAAGAATTACTATTAGTTAATAAATAATGTGTTCCGCTTTAGTTCCGATCAAACTTTTGGAAAATTTGCATACTGTGTATTCGGAAGAATTCGGAAATGCGCGATGAAAAGGATCGATCCTTTCGTAACGGAGCGATGCAAAGTAGCGATACTTTTCAAAAAGTATCTATGCAAAGCATCGCTACTTTTCATCGCGCGTTTGACCCTGTTCGTACGCCATACAGGGCAGCGACCACAGCAAGCAGCAAGCGGAGAGCGTCTGCTAGTGACCTATTTAGCCATAACTGAAAACCGGCAAGTTTAAAACTATTAGATATTGCGCGTTATATTATTTATATTTTAATAAGGCAAACTCAGGGGAGCAAAGAAAATGTTTGCTTAACTCAAAAGACACGGTGGGATTTAATGATGGTGAATATTCCAGCAATTCATCTTCAAAATCCTCTCCGGTCCTGATTTGGCTCGGAAGAGTCCGCTGGACCTAAAGCAACAATAAATCAATCAATCTTCAAAATCCTCTTCCATATCTGTGAAGTCACGCTGACAGTGTTGAATGGGCATGTGGGCGGAGTTATACTTCGCCCGCAAGGAAAATTCCCGCGTATGACTGGCAAAATGTGCAAATACCGTTTTAGCAATTTTTAATTCGTTGTATCTCCTAATTGCGCTAATTTTTTGTTTTACATTTTGGTAAGATTGTTCAACAACCTAAACTCTTTACATTTGCCTTGTTTTCATTTTGGATACCCTAAAAAGCACCTCTAAACAATCTGGGCTTCGGCTATTTTGGCATACAGGTACTTCTGGCTAATCATTGAGCACATGTACATAAACAAACGTAATGTCCTAAACTTCTGAATTAAATGCTGTGACTTTACACATCCTCTTGTCTTGGTGCAGGATAATTATTGTAAACATTATTGTCCAGCATGGAACTGAGTCCTTTATAAATGAACATCATCATCATTATCACATCATCCCCCCTACCCCCCTCCCGTTGGGGTCCCGGGGATTTCAGTATAAATAGTATCCCCACTTTCTGGAAATTTTGTGCTTTAAATTCCCACTGTCGATGTCTTTCTCACAATCGTCCCCTATACCTTATGTGTCCGGGGACGTTAATCTATTTTAACTAACTTTATCATTTGATTCCTGCTCTGTTCTATCAATCTGCTATACTATCTTCTTCTTCGCTAGACCAGTCACCTACCTTTTTTCTTGAAAACTCTTCCGGGACAAGACTCCTTATTTGAGTATGAGGTCTGTTGGATCAGCTTGGGAATATTGGACGCTTTCTGCCAGGTGGTCACTAGGGCTTCCTATGATGTTATTATTTAGCAATGTAGGCATTTTATATGTATATGTTTTGTTGATAATTTATAATGATGTTTATATTCTATTTTGTTTTTGTAAACGGGGGTTCGATAAATTAGAGTACAGCCTCAGCGTCCCCTGCATGGGATGTCTTTAGTGTAAACTGTAAAGTGACTGGCTGGTGGAGAGCTTTCAGTTTTACTACTAGGGTTGTTTCAGCAGAGCTTTTATGCGGACCAGGGGTTGTCCGGTCCTGATTTGGCTCGGAAGAGTCCGCTGGACCTAAAGCAATAATCATGTAATGTAATGTAATGTAATGTAATGTAATGTAATGTAATGTAATGTAATGTAATCACATCATCATCATCATCATCATCATCATCATCATCATCATCATCATCATCATCATCATCATCATCATCATCATCATCATCATCATCATCAACGTTGCCCTTGAATATCGAACAACTATTTCAAAGTTGACACGTGCAAATAAAAGAGCGCTCTATTTCCATTTAAGTTAAAGCGCTGTTCTCAAAGGGAATCTATTCCTATCCTATCCCGTAACTCGGAGATCGTAGAAACGGAGTTTCTCAAAGGGAAACACCACAGCATTGCACGATGGTGAACGAGTTTCCATGCTGTGTAGTTTTGTCTGAAGTAAAGGGAACTAACCAGCCATAACACTAGGAACTTCAGGATTGCTTACTATAACAGGTTTCCTCCCTTAAAATTGAAGTTCTACCGCGGGTATATCGGAGGATTTTTAGTATAAATAGTTCCTCCACTTTCTGGAAATTTGAAGCAATAAATTTCCAGAAAGTGGAGGAACTATTTATACTAAAAATCCTCCGATGTACCCGCGGGAGCTTCAATTTCAGAAATACAAGGAATAATAATCACTCCTTGTATTTCTGCCTTAACTTTCTTTTCTGTTGTTGACAGCATTCACTCATTCAATATGTCAGTTACCTACCTTTTCTCTGGAAATCTCTCCTAAAACTCTTCATTTGCATATGGGGTCTGTTGGGTCAGCTTGGGGATATTGGACGCTTTCTGCCAAATGGTCACTTGGGCTTTCAATGTTATTATTATTTAGCAATGTAGGCATTTTATTTGTATGTGTTTTAAATTTTGTTTTTATAAAGATGTTTATATTCTATTTTGTTTTTTGTAAACGGGAGTTTGATAAATTAGAGGAAAGCCTCAGCGTCCCCTGCATGGGATGCTTTTATTGTAAAGTGACCTGCTGGTGGAGTGCCTTCAGTGTTATCATTAGGATTGTTTCAGCAATTTTTTTATACGGACCGGGGTTGAGTACTCTTTCAACCAAGTTGTGGTGCTGATTCCGCTCTTTGCTGTCCGCTGGACCTTGTACTGTGCTACAGTTTATTATCCCTTTCTATCGAGAAACTCTGGGCCGCCTTGTAAACAATGACTGACTATCCTATCCTATCCTATCCTATCCCGTAAATCGGAAGTCGTTGGGGCACCACAGATCATCGTTTAATCAGCATACTCCATATTTCTCTGTCATCAGCAACCCTGATTGCTTCGCTCAGTGTCAAGCCAGTCCATTCTCGAATGTTGTCATCCCACCTCTTTTTCGGTCTCCCTCTTCTTCTGCCTCCTTGCACTGTGCCTTGCAGGATGGTCTTTGCAAGGCCTGATGATCTGGTGACGTGGCCATACCATTGGAGTTTCTGTTTCTTCACCACTGTGAGCATGTCATCGTGTTGTCCAATGGCTTGTGTGATGGTCTGTCGGACTTCGTCGTTGATGATGTGCTGGGTATAGGAAATGCCCAGAAGTCTTCTGTAACACCTCATCTCCATGCTGTGTATTTTTCGTTGCAGATCTACTGTGAGGGCCCATGTTTCGCAAGCGTATGGGAAGATGGAGATGACAAGGGAGCGCAGCAACCTTACCTTGGAATGTAGACAGACGAAAATGAAAAAGAACACCTCATAATCATAATGATGCCTACCGAAAAATCAACAATGAGATCCGAAAAGGTATGTGCACAACAAAGGAGAACTGGATAGAAGATCAATGCCAGGAAATAGAGAACAGCCTGAACAAGAAAAACAGCAAGAATGCCTACCAGACTGTGAAGCGGCTGACAAGTGTCACACAGCCCAAGATCTCCACGATCCAAAGCAAATGTGACATATGCCTTACAGAAGAACAAGAAGTCTTGTACAGATGGACAGAGTACTGCTCTGACCTTTACAACCACACACCAAACGGTGACCCATCAGTTCCAGTCCCCAGAACAGAGAGAACAGAGATGAAAAAAAACAATCATCCCAATTCTCCGAGAAGAAGTTGAGGCAGCAGTGCAATCGCGGAAGAAAGGGAAGTCAGCGGGAGTGGACAACATACCCGCGGAACTGCTTCAAGCAGGAGGAGAATCGATGATTGACGCCCTCAACATTATCTGTAGCAAGATCTGGACCCAGTCGCTTGACATTCCCTTCCCAAAAAAGGTAACCTTCAGGAATGTGAAAATTACCGCACCATCAGTCTCATCATCCATCCCAGCAAGGTCCTCCTGAAAATAATACTCAACAGGTTGAAACCCCAAGCTGAACAAATCATAGCTGAAGAACAAGCAGAATTCAGGGCAGGGCGAAGTACCACTGAACATATTTTCAACCTCAGAATAATCTGCGAGAAATACCTACAGCACCAACAACATCTATATCATGTGTTCGTAGACTTCAAGAAGGCGTTTGACTGAGTCTGGCATGCAGCCCTGTGGGCAACCATGAGAGTGTACCACATCAGCCCTAAAATTATTGAAGTCCTCAAAAGCATGTATGACACGACTACGAATGCAGTCCTCCACAACAGCGCCATTGGAAACTGGTTCAGAACAACCATCGGTGTGCGTCAAGGATGTCTACTCTCTCCAATACTCTTTAACATCTTCCTAGAGCGCATCATGTCAGATGCCCTTGCAGACCACGAAGGCACAGTCAGCATAGGGGGGAGAGCAATCTCCAATCTTCGTTTTGCGGATGACATTGATGGATTGGCTGGAGAGGAACAAGAACTTGAACAGCTGGTAAAGGGGCTTGACACCATCTCCAGAGGCTATGAAATGGAAATAAGTGCAGAGAAGACCAAAATGATGACCAACAACACCAATGGCATCTATACGGACATCAAAGTTCAAGGTCAATATCTCAACACAGTGCATAGCTTCAAATTTTTAGGAGCCATTGTATCAAGCAATGGGTTCCGACAGGAAGTTTTCTCCAGGATCGCACAAACAACTGCTGCCCTGGCGAGGTTGAAGCCCATTTGGAAATCCAGGCCCATCGGTCTACATGACCAACTAACAGTAAAAATGAAGACTCCCGACCCCTCTCCCTCAAGGACGGCAATTGATAAATATTTGAAAAAAAAGAAGTAATTAATTAATTAATATATGTAAACGACTTAACAGGAAAATGAAAGATTAGCAACAAACAAACACCGATGGCAAGACATTCAAAGGAATTTCCAGACAGTCACACACACAGCCCAAAAATAGTCATTTTGAAAAGTGTTGATTTTGTTGGCGGTGTCATGGCTCGGCTTAATCCTAAAGAAACCATTAACATCAAAACTTCAATGATGGACCACTAGTTCAACTATCGCCATGCAAAATATATTACAAAAATAGTTACACAACACTTGCTCTCAGCAATAAAAAATTAAAAATACTACTACTACTACTACTACTACTACTACTACTACTACTACTACTACTACTACTACTACTACTACTACTACTACTACTACTACTACTACTACTACTACTACTACTAAATAAATAAATATATAAATAAAAGTCCCGCCTTAGAAGAGGCTTCATATTTAAGGGAGCAAACCTCTTACAGTAAACTGTCCTAAAGTTCCTAGTGAATTGGCTGGCTTATTTCCCTTTACTTCAGATGCCTCTGCCCAATTTGGAAACTCCTTCACCATTGTTCAACGCTGAGGTAGTTTTTTCGCCGTTTAAGGCAACGTTTATCATAATGGTGATGATAATTGAAGATGATGATTGTGATAGATGGGGATGTGATGATGATGTTCATTTGTGAAAGGGTTCAGTTCTCAGCCAAGTAAGTGTTGTGGTCTTGATTTTGTGGTCCTGATTCGGCTCTTTGCAGTGCGCTGGACCCTGTAAGAAATGACTAACTAACTAACCATGCTGGACCCTGTAAGCAATGACTAACTAACTAACCATGCTGGACTACAACGTTTAATTTATGTTACATCCAAAACAAGAAGTTGTCTAAAGTCACAGCATAAAGGAAGTTTAGGACATTGAGCTTCTTCTACATCCAAAACAAGAAGTTGTCTAAAGTCACAGCATAAAGGAAGTTTAGGACATTGAGCTTCTTCAACTGTGTTAATAATAATAATAATAATAATAATAATAATAATAATAATAATAATAATAATAATAATAATAATAATAATAATAATAATAAAATAAATTATAAATAAAAGTCCCGCCTCAGAAGAGGCTTCATATTTAAGGGAGCAAATCTCATACAGTAAACTGTCCTAAAGTTCCTAGTGAATTGGCTGGCTTATTTCCCTTTACTTCAGATGCATCTACCCAACTTGGAAGCTCATTCACCATTGTTCAACGCTGTGGTGGTTTTTTCGCCGTTTAAGGCAACGTTTATCATAATGATGATGATAATTGAAGATGACGATCGTCATAGATGATGATGTGATGATGATGTTCATTTGTGAAAGGGCTCAGTTCTCAGCCAAGTTGTGGTCTTGATTTTGTGGTCCTGGTTCGGCTCTTTGCAGTGCGCTGGACCCTGTAAGCAATGAATACCTAACTAACCATGCTGGACCCTGTAAGCAATGAATACCTAACTAACCATGCTGGACCCTGTAAGCAATGAATACCTAACTCACCATGCTGGACCCTGTAAGCAATGAATAACTAACTAACCATGCTGGACGCTGTAAGCAATGAATAACTAACTAACCGTGCTGGACCCTGTAAGCAATGAATAACTAACTAACCATGCTGGACGCTGTAAGCAATGAATAACTAACTAACTATGCTGGACGCTGTAAGCAATGAATAACTAACTAACCATGCTGGACGCTGTAAGCAATGAATAACTAACTAACCATGCTGGACGCTGTAAGCAATGAATAACTAACTAACTATGCTGGACGCTGTAAGCAATGAATAACTAACTAACCATGCTGGACGCTGTAAGCAATGAATGCTGGACGCTGTAAGCAATGAATAACTAACTAACTATGCTGGACGCTGTAAGCAATGAATAACTAACTATGCTGGACCCTGTAAGCAATGACTAACTAACTAACCATGCTGGACCCTGTAAGCAATGATTATTAATTAACTAACTAACCATGCTGGACCCTGTAAGCAATGACTAAATAACTAACCATGCTGGACTATTTATTTATTTTATTTATTTAATCGTTCTTCTATAGCGCTTTTCCAGCTCAAGAGCTGCTCAAGGCGCTGGCCGATACAGGATCTAACTCAAGCCGCCCGAGACGCCCACCCGCAGCCTTTGGGCGCATGGTCTGACGCCCGGACAACTGAGCACAATCCAGGGCAGCCAGGGATGGGGGAGAAGGACCTAGGTGCATGCTGGGTGTTTTCTTGTCACCGGCACTCACCCGTCTAGGACATGAGCGTCAGGATCTTTAAAGTCCGTTATGATGGAATGTATGCGACACAGACTAGACCTCGGTTTATACTCTCATCCGAAGGAGTAGGAAAACAGGAGTAAAGTGTCTTTCCCAGGGACACAACACAATGGCCCGTTGTAACGTTTAAATTATGTTGCATCCAAAACAAGAGGTTGTCTAAAGTCGCAGGTTGGAGGAAGTTTAGGATATTGAGCTTCTTCAACTGTGTTAATAATAATAATAATAATAATAATAATAATAATAATAATAATAATAATAATAATAATAATAATAATAATAATAATAATAATAATAATAATAATAATAGTCACATCCACTGCCTCAACGGTTGGTACACAAGTGTATGCTTATCACACGAGAACAACCACTATACAAATCTAACACATAAAACACCAGAAGGAACAATTAAACGTTTTTATACACACACAAATAAACTATCCTATATATTTCTATAACTAACCAGCCAGTAGACCCACAATCACACTTAATGATAATGAAAACGGAACTGGAAACCCAACCAGAATAAATAAGATAATGATTTCCTTTAAAGTCTTTCATCCTGCATTCTATACCATTTCACAAGTGGCTGTACAATTGTTAATTAACTAATTATTTGTACAAAATGCTTAAAAATGTTGTAAATAATGTAACTTTTTCCCGATATTTTTCAGGGGCTACAAATTATTCAAGAGGTTTGAATACACAGAAAATGCCACTCCTTAAAATAATATACATGCAGCATCGTACAACAGGCAACTAACATATTCTTTTACGGGTCATTTTGAGCAAATTTATAACGGAATAAGAAATGGGCTTTTCTGTTACGGACTTTCTGAATTACAGTCCTGCTGGATGGCAAGCGACCAGATGCTCAAGTCAATTGAGATGCCAGGTTGTACAGAAGGCTCACGTGTTGTACGGTCAAGCCCCACGCCACGACACACACAGCATGGAGGATACAGTGCTGGTGGAGATGCCAGTACCAGAACAATATGACATACACAACAGTCAATTATAACATTATTGACCAACTAACATAAGACAAATCCCCACATACTCTCCTGCATCTTAGTGCACGTTACTACCCTACTCCGTTGGATCAGACAGCTTCTACTATAATTATAAAAGCTGTCTGGTTGGATCCATTATCAAGATAATTCACAAATTATCTCCCTTTATCATACTTGCAATGAACGAACTTTCCCAATTGGAAACAATTTAAACAAATGTTGATATCCACAGATCAAATTCCATTTATAATAATAATAATAATAATAATAATAATAATAATAATAATAATAATAATAATAATAATAATAATAATAATAATAATAATAACGATTTTTATATAGCGGGTACTCCAGCCTATGACCAGACTCACCACGCTTTACATAGTCATTACATAAAAAATACATGCACTCGATCAAACATCACTTTTGCTACGATACACCAAAAGACGGAACAGTAAAGGTAAAAACTATTTACAACTATGTACACAAATGACAAAAAAGACAGAAATAGACTATTTACAACTATGTACATAAATGACAAAAAAGACAGAAATAGAGTAGCAAAAACCTATTCACCGGTATTTATATGCCCGGTAAAACTAAAACCCAGGAAGAAAAACAGTATAAATAGTTACAGCCGTAGACAGAGACAAAAGAGGAGAGAATGGCATGTATTTCTTAATCACTAACAAATCGTTTTCATTTATATATTACTTCTTTTTACGATGCTAGCAAAGAATTCAAACTTGTCATGCATACATTACTTGTCTTCACAAATGTTGAATAATAATTAACAAATCTATATTTATTTCCCTGCTTACAAAAGCGTACAATTCGGCTTTCACTGACATTTTTTCTCATTCATAATATAAAATATACACATATTTATACAAATATGCTTGCACTCGAGCAAAATGGCCGCCTAGGGATCGCTTGCAGGTTACTTATGCTAGCGGTAATTATCCTCGGTCCGGACAAAACAACACAACGCAGGACGAGACAGGTCTGAGTGGTGACAGAAGTGTATGCAGCACAGTGACTCCATTTCAACGACCTTGGCTTGGCTTTTGCGGTAAAGCAAATACGATGGCACGGGAAGCTGGCCATCAACCTGGGCTACCTGCCAATGACCTTTGCTCAAAATCGGTTCAGTGGTTCTTGATAATGAGATATAGCCTCCAACGGACAGACAGACATTTGGCTCGTTGTGATTCCCGATTATTTCAAAATATTTTCAGATACTCGGTAAAAGAAAGATAGGAAGCCATTGATTTAGATTTCCTGACCTTCGCACACATAACCGTAAAATTAACATTATTAAACGTGAATTGTTTGGACAGTATTATGACTCGGCCTTATCCCAATGAAGCAGAAGAAAAACAAGGGACGATCGGCCACGATCTCAACTATCAGCAAGGAAAAGTAATCAAAATCTGTTTAGTCAATGTTTAGATACAGCGCAAAAGGTGTTTAGAAAATGGTGAAGCACAATGACCTTGACCTTTGATAAAGTACAAATAGGAATGGTGTAATATGCATCCTATAAATATCCTATCCTATCCTATCCCGTAACTCTGAGGTCGTTGGGGCACCACAGATGATCGTTTAACCAGCATACTCCATCTTTCTCTGTCCTCAGCAACCCTGATGGCTTTGCTCAATGTCAAGCCAGTCCATTCTCGGATGTTGTCCTCCAACCTCTTTTTCGGTCTCCCTCTTCTTCTGCCTCCTTGCACTGTGCCTAGCAATATATGTGTAACATGCTTAGCAGTAGTTAAAGCATCTGCAAAGTAAAAAAGGATGCATTTGGGTTGAAATAGTTGGGCTATGGCCAGAAGTTTTGAACGTGCACAAACCACAGCAACACTCTAAACAAATCGGAGCGACGGACCGCAAACTGATAAACAACGGGATTGCTACTGAAAGATGGCTCATGATCTGAAGTACCTGTATACCAAAAACCATTCAAACTTCTTCCGCCGTGTTTGATATACTGAGCGGTACTGTAGTCTGTGTACGCATGCATTCCACGGTCAGTTCCTAGACGGGTGAGTACCAGAAATACCAGTACACCCACTATGGACTATGGTCTTGTTCCTCCTGTCCTTAATTTTTAGTGACGCTACTCTTTCGACTGCCGCGCTTTGGCTGAAAAGGCAGCACCAACAGCACCAACAGCACCAACAGCACCAACAGCACCAACAGCGCCCGCATGGAAGACCACGTGTTTAGTACCGTTCCATGCATCCAACCGCTGTTGTGTTGTGACCCGTTGTGTTGCGTTGTGTTGTGCCGTTATGTTGCGTTGTGTTGTGCACTGTTATGTTGCGTTGTGTTTGTCCTGTTATGTTGCGTTGTGGTGTGCCCTGTTATGTTGCGTTGTGGTGTGCCCTGTTATGTTGCATCGTGTTGTGCCCTGTTATGTTGCGTTGTGCCCTGTTATGTTGCGTTGTGTTGTGCCCTGTTATGTTGCATCGTATTGTGCCCTGTCATGTTGCGTTGTGTTGTGCCCTGTCATGTTGTGTTGTGCCCTATCATGTTGCGTTGTGTTGTGCCCTGTCATGTTGTGTTGTGCCCTGTCATGTTATGGTGTGCCCTGTCATGTTGCGTTGTGTTGTGCCCTATCATGGTGCGTTATGTTGTGCCCTATCATGTTGCGTTGTGTTGTGCCCTATCATGGTGCGTTATGTCGTGCCCTATCATGTTGCGTTGTGTTGTGCCCTATCATGGTGCGTTGTGTTATGCACTGTCATGTCGCGTTATGTTGTGCCCTGTTATGTTGCGTTGTGCCCTGTCGTGTTGCGTTGTCTTGTGCCCTGTCACGTTGCGTTGTGCCCTGTCATGTTGTGTTGTGCTGTGTCATGTTGTGTTGTGCACTGTCATGTTGGTTTGTGTTATGTTATGTTGTGTCGTGTTGTGCCCCGTCATGTTGCGTTGTGCCTGTCATGTTGCGTTGTACCCTGTTGTGTTGTGCCCTGTCATGTTGCGTTGTGCCCTGTCATGTTGTGTTGTGCCCTGTCATGTTGTGTTGTGCCCTGTCATGTTGTGTTGTGCATTCGGGCTGTCCTGGATGGTTATGGTTTCTGGCCAAGGAAGCGAAGGAAGCATGCAAGAAGACAGTACCTGGGACTGAAAAGTTAGTGAGGAGAGGTCAGCCCAGTTCAACCCATAATTCCCGACACAGAGGTCCCGAGCACAATGTGTGCTCTACGTCAGCACTAATAGGAAGTGACGTGGGGCTCTGATCTCCTCTCCAATCTTGACACGTGGCCAGTACTGCCAGATCCCCTGTGACGTCACCAATCTGCCCGTGGGGGATCGGGAAGCGGGCGCATCCTAGGGGCCGAGGACTATGTGCGGTGGAGGTAGGGTAAGAGCAGGGGACGGGGAGACAGGAGCTGAAATCCTATCTAATCATCACAAGTGAGTAATGGCTGAGCACTGTCAGACGTGTGGCCTGTGTGCGCTCTACTTTGGCATGTACACTCTGGACCAACCATGTACAAACACTATACCAGTCTAGTAGTGATAAACACTACACCAGTCTAGTAGTGATAAACACTACACCAGTCTAGTAGTGATAAACACTACACCAGTCTAATAGTGATAAACACTACACCAGTCTAATAGTGATAAACACTACTACACTAGCCTAATAGTCATTATCAAAAGCCGCCATGAAGGACATTGACGATGCTAAAGCCTTATTCTTCTTCGTCTTCATCATCATCATCATCACCATCATCATCATCATCATCGTCGTCATCATCATCCTCATCCTCATCCTCATCATGTTCATCCTCATCATCATATTCCTCTTCTTGTTCTTGGTCTTGTACATGTTCTGGTACCTGTTTTTATTCTTTTTCTGCTCACTCTTTCTTTCTTTCTTTTTTTATTATCATCATCATCATCATCATCATCATCATCATCATCATCATCATCATCATCATCATCATCGTCATCGTCATCGTCATCATCATCATCATCATCATCATCATCATCATCATCATCATCATAGTAGCCTATAAGGAAGGCTAATCGTGTCTAGAGGGTGAGATATAATTATAGACCATCTGACTCTATAAACGCTTCAAGCCGTATAGAAGTGTACAGCGAATTTAGTCCGCACAACCAAATGGCACTTGCCTTGCAGAAATAACTTGTTATGTAATAGCGCATTTAGGCTTACTTGCTAATAGAGCTGCTCAAGACGCTGGACCACATAAGCTGATTCACGCCACCCAAGACACCAATTGCATAATCAAGTGCACTGTCAACACTTGGTACAACCATAATTATGATGATTATGATGATTTTTATTATGATTATGATTATTTTTATGATGATGATAATAATAATAATAATAATAATAAAAATAATAATAATAATAATTATTATTATTATTATTATTGTTACCTTGTCTCTATTAGTAGTAGTAGTAGTAGTAGTAGTAATAGTAGTACTATTATTGTTATTATTATTATTATTATTATTATTAGTAGTAGTAGTAGTTGAAGTAGTATTAGTAGTAGTACTACTATTATTGTTGTTATTATTATTATTAACAGTAGTAGTAATAGTAGTAGTACTGTTATTATTTATTTTTTAAAATGATGATGAATGATGATGATGATTAGTAGTAGTAGTAGTAGTAGTAATAGTAGTAGTAGTAGTAGTAGTAGTAGTAGCAGCAGTAGTTGTAGTACTGTTATTATTTATTTTTAAAAATTATTATTATTATTATTATTATTATTATTATTATTATTATTATTATTATTATTATTATTATTATTATTATTATTATTAGTAGTAGTAGTAGTAGTAGTAGTAGTAGTAGTAGTAGTAGTAGTAGTTTAATTAGTTTAGGGAGAGAGGGGGTGACGGTGGGAGCAGAGGGCGGGTTGGTTACAGCGACACAGAGAGAGATAAACATTGATAAAGAGTCATTTTAGACAGTTTGCAAATCAACAGTGCATTACCTATTTTAATTTTTTTTATAAAAAGAAAGAAAAAAGAAAAGAAAGAAAGAAAGAAGGAAACAAAGAGAGAAAGAAAAAAGGAAAGTGTTACGTTGAAACGCGAACGATGGTGCGTGTGAAACGCCCGCGATAGATCTGATCGTTTTATTTTGCAAAGCATTCAATAACAGAGTATATAAATTACCTTTGATTTGATTTTGCATTGTTGTGAGGAGAAGCTTTGTATAACGTTGATAATTTTCGTTAGTCGATATTTTTGGAGAATTCTCTAGATTTGCTTGTTTACTGTCGATTGAAACTTTGCGCTAAATGTAGATAGCTGAGAATATTCTTGGACTGTGAAGAAAGATGTATGACGTAATACAGTGATGACGAAGTTTAGTTTGATTGGTTGTAACGCGTCACTCGGGAACATTCTGACGTTATCTGGAGTCCAGCAAAACTATATAATTGATGCACTGTGTAGAGTTGAAAGTAGAGAAAAAAGTGAAAAGTGATTGAGAGATTGTATGCAGTTGTTGATGTACGCTGAATAAAGTTGGGAAACTTCATACGACGACTCCCTGCCTTCATGCTAATTGAACGGGTTGCGTGGATAAACGCATCCGAGTTACACTTATCAGTATTTCAGCATTGGGGCTGAATCAACTACTGATAGAAAAACACCAAACGAGTGTAACAGAAAGAAAGAAAGAGTGAAGGAAGGAAGGAAGGAAAGAAAGAAAGATAGAAATAAAGAAAGAAAGAAAAAAATAAATAAATAAAGAAAGAATGAAAGAAAGATTGATGGATAGAGAGAGAGAGAGAGAGAGAGAGAGAGAGAGAGAGAGAGAGAGAGAGAGAGAGAGAGAGAGAGAGAGAAAGAAAGAAAGAAAATAGGACGGCCAGTTTTGAAAGAGAAGAGAGAAAAACATAAATCATCTGACGCACTGAGCATGCCATTGTAGCGTGAATAGTATCCTTCTCATTACGACTACCAGTAATTGCTGTCACGACTACCAGCCAGGCTCCTCCCTAACTCCCTCCTCCATCCACGCCTCCACCCCATCCTCCAATTGAAACAAAGCCTAACTAAGGGAAGACCTTGTCCCTGACATCAGGCCAATTGTCGTTTAACGTGTGTCACCCCAATCTACATCACTTCTACAGTACGTAAAGCAATGCACAGGCGCATTAACCAAGAGCAATGGACCCTCGGCAATAATTTTGTGGATCCCCGATTAGTGGACGGGTAGCGCAGAATCTGATACGCAACATGTACTACTGCGCTACCCGTCCGCTATCGGGGATCCGCAAAATTCTTGCCTAGGGTCCCTTCTTCTTGGTTAATGCGCCTGTGAGCAATGTTACCGCGATGACTACAGTGTTTCAAGTAAATCTTTCTGGACTGGCCAAAACTCAGCAGACTTCCAAGTCAACTTCATTAGCAACAAAACTGACAAGTGACGTAAACACGTACAAACACACACACACATACAGGCACACACACGTACACACACACACACACACACACACACACACACACACACCCACACACACACACACACACACACATACGGGCACACCAAGGCTATGACCAAATATTGAAGTCATCTAAAGCTGGTATGACAAGGCTACCAATGCAGTCCTCCACAACAGCGCCAACGGGAACTGGTTCAGAACAACAATCGGTGTGCATCAAGGATGACTACTCTCTACAACACTCTTTAACATCTTTCTAGAGCGCATCATGTCAGATTCCTTTGCAGATCACGAAGGCACAGTCAGCATAGGGGGTAGAGCAATCTCCAACCTCCGTTTTGCGGATGCCATTGATGGATTGGTTGGAGAGGAATAGGAACTTGAACAGCTGGTACAGAGGCTTGACACCACCTCCAGAGCCTTTGGAATGGAAATAAGTGCAGAGAAGACCAGGGTGAAGACCATCAACACCAGTTGCATCAACACGTACATCAAAGTCAAAGGCCAATCACTCAACACAGTGCGTAGCTTAAAATATTTAGGAGCCATTGTATCAGATAATGGGTCCCGACAGGAAGTCCTCTGCAGGATTGCACACACATCTGCTGCCCTGACAAGGTTGAAGCCCATTTGGAAAGACAGGATCATCAGTCTACATTCCAAGATAAGGCTGCTGCGTTCCATTGTCATCTTCATCTTCCTATACGCTTGCGAAACATGGACTCTCATAGCAGATCTACAACGAAGAATACAAGGCATGGAGATGAGGTGCTACAAAACACTTCTGGGTATTTTCTATACTGAGCACATCACCAACGACGAAGTCCGACAGACCATCACACCATCCATTGGACAACACGATGACCTGCTCGCAGTGGTGAAGAAACGGAAACTCCGATGGTATGGCCACGTCACCAGAGCATCAGGCCTTGCAAAGACCATCCAGCAAGGCACGGTGCAAGGAGGCAGAAGAAGAGGGAGATTAAAAAAAGAGGTGGGAGGACAACATTCGAGAATGGACTGGCTTGTCACTGAGCGAAGCCATGAGGGTTGCTGAGGACAGTAAAAGATTGAGTACGCTGGTTAAACGATCATCTGTGGTGCTCCATCGACCTTCGAGTTACGGGATAGCATAGGATAGAATCTATCCACAGAGGCGGTCCACGCTGACAGTGGCTCCTCGATAGCCCAGCGGCAAACAGCGTACAACAACCCTATGTGACAGTCCATTCTATGATGCGCAAGGCCCTATCTACCCCTTTGTTATCCGCTGTAATAATAATGTAAAAAAAATAATTACAATAATAATAATGGATGCTAAACTCGCCTTTTTCCTGAATTAGACTCAAAACGCGGCGATCTGTAATCAACACACAGGCTGACGTGTTACGGACACATTTGATACAGTTTATTATGTCTATAATAAAGATAATGACATACAGGTCATAATAATGATTGTTTGAGTACTCTTCTTCTGTCCACCTATACGGCCAATGCTTGGTAGATTTTTTTTTATTCTTAGCAGCTTATCTCCCCCACCCACCCCTTCCCCCTCCCACCAGCCTTATGTTTATGATGTCTGTACACATCATTTTTATCAATCTATCATGTGGTGTAAAAGCCACATCGCTATTAGAAGACGGAAATCGAACACGGATTTTATTTGTGAAATTTTAGATAGACTGATAGACTATGCCATTGTTGAAGGGAGGGAAAGGAGGAAACCGGAGCGCCCTGAGAAACCCTCGGTGTCCTGAAACGTCTGGTACCTAAGTCATGTAAGTTCGTCCTAAGTGGAGTTCGAACCCACGTCCTTCGGCCTAGGACACCAGCGCCCAATCCACTGTACCACCAAGACACCCTAGGCGCTCAACTTGCGTGACGCCCCTGTGGTGTATCAAACAACCTTTTGAACTGCCTGCGAATAAATACAACTTTGTCTCAATTTTACATCCTAATAAATTCACCAGTGACTCCACTCGTGAGTTGGAGGCGTCTGGCTCTAAAGTCTCGCAGTTTCTCATCTTTACGAGATTACAGCACGGGGAATACCAAGATGGCCGCCAGGACCAAGATGGCGCCACCCTGCGGGACGAGAAAGTCCGACAACTCCATCACGTAATGGAGCGTGGGATGAGCGCATGTTCCAGAGTAACGCGCCCTTGCCCTGGGTAGTTGTCCTCGTGAGAGTTCCTTCCCTTTTGCCAGGGCCACGCCAGGCTTCCGCAGCCGACGCAAGTGTTTTACGACTCCGCTTTAATGCCGTCGCCAAAATCAAAGATTGATGGACAGCGGAAAATAACGGAGAAACAATCAAAGAGAACATGAAGTAGATGGGGAGTGGTTAGGGGGAGGGGGGCAGTAGACGAAGACAAATGAAACAAAGAAAAGAGTGCTTTGGAAGGACGAAAACAAGGATTCCTCTATCAAATAGGGGATGAGGGGTGCGTGCGGCCGTGGGAGGGGAAAAGGGTGGGTGGGGGAGATAAGCTGCTAAGAATTAAAAAAAAATACATTGGCAGGAAAGGTGGACAGAAGAAGAGTACTCAAATAATCATTATTATGACCTGTCATTGTTACAATCTAAAAGAAGACGAAGGATAATGATAAGGAGGAGAAGGAAGAAGAAGAAGAAGAAGAAGAAGAAGAAGAAGAAGAAGAAGAAGAAGAAGAAGAAGAAGAAGAAGAAGAAGAAGAAGATGATGACGATGATGATGATGATGATGATGATGATGATGATGATGATGATGATGATGATGATGATGGAGAAAGAGAAGAGCTGTACAATGGCCCGTTATAGCAGCAATCAAAGTCATTAGAGAGAGGAGTTAGCAGTCAGAGGTCCATGTACTTTGGACGGTTCGCTAGTGTTTGTGTGTTGTTACCTGTATAGGTTTGATGCCTGTGAAAACGCTCAGGCAGCGGGCTGCAGATTGATTCTAGCACTATGGAAAGGACTGATCGAGACTGCACACACCGGCTTGACTTCCTGGTTTAGCTCCGTGGTATGGCTGTGGTATATATGGTTATGTGGTATGGTTCAGTGGTAAAACTCTCTGATGTGGCTTAGTCTCGTGGCTTAGTCTCGTGGCTTAGTCTCATGGCTTGAGTCATGGCTCAGTAGTATGACTCAGTGGTAGGACTCTTTAATGTGGTTTTGGTGTCATGGCTTAGTGTCATGGCTTAGTGTGTCATGGCTCAGTGAAATGGCTCAGTGGTATGACTCAGTGGTATGACTCAGTGCTATGACTCAGTGCTATGACTCAGTGGTATGACTCAGTGGTAAGACTCAGTGATAGGACTCAGTGGTAGGACAGAGGGAATAATCTATAACTCAGTGGTATGACAGAGGGAATAATCTATAACTCAGTGGTATGACAGAGGGAATAATCTATAACTCAGTGGTATGACAGAGGGAATAATCTATAACTCAGTGGTATGACAGAGGGAATAATCTATAACTCAGTGGTATGACAGAGGGAATAATCTATAACTCAGTGGTATGACTCAGTGGTATGACTCAGTGGTATGATCTACGCCGGTCAAGTAGCAAGTGGGCGCCTGGGGCGAATTGAGTTAGATCCTGGTCTTGAGCTAGAAAGCGCGCTATGTAAGGTCTGCATTTGCCACTGCGGCGATCAGCCAATCAGCAAATTCCACATCGGCGGTCATTATGGCTCAGCTCACGCCTGCTCCTAGGAGGGTTCACACTCCAGCTGCCGTTATCCCTTGACTGAACGGGCTTTCCGGGCTGTCCCTTAAGCAAAGTCGGTATTGGACGCTTTCAGCTGATTGGAGAGACGCCGAGACGAGACTCCACCTCATCCTTCGTACTCCATGTTCTACAACCTGAGGGCTCATTGGACTGAGTACCGGCGGCGCATAGTCGAAAGGTGCCGCGCCGCCCTCCTGCAGGTCACTCTACCCATTGGCAGGTCCCCTATTTCACTATGATCGGGCTGCACGGGAATCGTTGTGGAGAATGGCGATCATCTCCGGACTGCAAGTGCTCAGCGCCGCCAGCGTTTTCTTGCGTTTGCCTGCCCCTCCTCATACGACCTCCTCGCAAGGTCCTACGGCTCCATCGCAAGGTCCTACGGCTCCATCGCAAGGTCCTACGGCTCCATCGCAAGGTCCTACGGCTCCATCGCAAGGTCCTACGACTCCGTCGCAAGGTCCTACGGTTCCATCGCCATATCTCCTTGAGCTTTCTTCCAGCATCACGAGGAGCAACTTGCCCGGCACTCTGCCGGCCTCACTCCCCCCGGCATGACGATCAAATACCAGATTGGTCTGGTACTGTCATATTATTTTGTAAAATAGTCTCTCGACTATCAAACCTTTTGTTCTTAATAAAATTTTAAAATAGGACATAAAGCTTCGCTTTCTGTCCGAGCATCACGACTCATCTTCATTCCCTTGACGCATCTCCCTTCGCTGCCGCCCTGAGCGCACAGCTTGTTGACGACCTTATCATAATGACATCGTATCACAACACAACTTCTTATTCACGACCCATATGCGCTTAGGTTTCCGGGGACAGAATTGTACTCAACAACAACAACAATAACTATTTATATAACTTATTTTCTTACTTAAATTAGACGGTTATAATTTAAGTTAGCATTCTCCACATCCCTACAAGGAAAGGGATCATAATTTTGAAGTGTTGAAAACTAAAAACAATACGTGTATACTTTGCTGATAATGCTTCACAGTATTCGATGTGGTCCATAATTATATTTCTATCTATATATTTAATTTCCCGTCCGTCTTGTAACAGATATCTGTTTTAGATAATGGAGATCTGAGAGACGTCATGACAGTGAGTCCAATGTGCGCGGGTTTTCCGCCATATTCATATCCCTATGTCGGAATGGGCAGATAATGGAAGCGCCCATTAATACGAATGTATTTGACAGCTAGTCCATGCTGTTTATAATCTTTTTCTTTTTTTTTTTAAATCAACCTAAGATTGCAAACAATCCATAGAGCGGAAAAAACGCGCGGAGCGGCAGCAAATGGACCAGTTCTCACTGCGAGTGATTGTTTGCTAGGTCTGACTGCGAGTGATGGTTTGCTAGGTCTGACTGCGAGTGATGGTTCGCTAGGTCTGACTGCTAGTGATAGTTCGCTAGATCTGATTGCGAGTAATGGTTCGCTAGGTCTGACTGCGAGCGATGGTTCGCTAGATCTGACTGCGAGTGATGATTTGTTAGGTCTGACTGCGAGTGATAATTTGCTAGGTCTGACTGTGTATGATGGCTTGCTAGGTTTGACTGTGTGTGATGGTTCGCTAGGTCTGACTGTGAGTGATGGTTTACTAGTTCTGACTGTGAGTAATGGTTTACAGTCTGACTGAGCGATGGTTTGCTAGGTCTGAATGTGAGTGATGATTTGCTAGGTCTGACTGGGAGTGATGGTTTGCTAGGTCTGGCTGGGAGTGATGGTTTGCTAGGTCTGACTGGGAGTGAATCTCCAACCTTCGTTTTGCGGATGACATTGATGGATTGGCTGGAGAGGAACAAGAACTTGAACAGCTCGTACAGAGGCTTGACACCACCTCCAAAGCCTATGGAATGGAAATAAGTGCAGAGAAGACCAAAATGATGACCAACAACACCAATGGCATCAACACGGACATAAAAGCCCAAGACCAATCCCTAAACACAGTGCATAGCTTCAAATATTTAGGAGCCATTGCATCAGATAATGGGTCCCGACAGGAAGTCTTCTCCAGGATCGCACAAACAACTGCTGCCCTGGCGAGGTCGAAGCCAATTTGGAAAGACAGGACACCATCAGTCTACATTCCAAGGTAAGACTGCTGCCCTCTCTTGTCATCTCCATCTTCCTATACGCTTGCGAAACATGGACCCACACAGCAGATCTACCATGAAGAATACAAAGCATGGAGATGAGGTGCTACGCTACAGAAGACTTCTGGGCATTTCCGATACCCAGCACATCACCAACGACAGACCATCACACAAACCATTGGACAACAACGATGACATGCTCACAGTGGTGAAAAAAACGGAAACTCCGATGGTATGGCCACGTCACCAGATCATCAGGGCTTGCAAAGACCATCCTGCAAGGCACAGTGCAAGAAGGTAGAAGAAGAGGAAGACAGAAAAAGAGGTGGGAGGACAACATTCGAGATGGACTGGTTTGACACTGAGCGCAACAAGCAGGGTTGCTAAGGACAGGGAAAGATGGAGTACGCTGGTTAAACGATCATCTGTGGTGCCCCTACGACCTCCGAGTTACGGGATAGGATAGGATAGGACTGTGAGTGATGGTTTGCTTGTGACCATCAACAAACAACAAACAAACAAAAACAAAACAAGATGCGCAGACACAAATGATTCGCACCTTAACGGCGTCCCTGCCGCTCTGCTGCCGTTTCTGCTTTATGAGATCCTTATGCCGATGTCAAGAAATGCGTACACTTATAGTGTAACACCAGGATCATCAACAACATGATGCTAGTCACCTAAAGGGAGAAGAAAAAAGAGAAGAAAAAGGAGTAAAAAGAGAAGGAGACGAAGGAGGAGGAGGAGGATTAGAAGGATTTTTTGTTGTCGCAATCGCGATGTGTCATCAGCACAAAGAAAGTTCATCTTCTTCTTCAAAAAAATAAAATACCACTACAATAATCGAAAGTGGCCTCATTCAGCACAATCTGAATTGATAATTCCAAAGAACAGAAATTGATACAAGTCAAACAACACCGTTGGCTTCCAGTTACGCGACGGATAGATTTCAAAGTGCTTTCACTATTCCGGAAGTGCGTCAGAGACTTAACTATTGCTTCCACTTACTTGAAAAGTTAACTTCCCTCCCCAACACATTCTGGAAATTTCGCTCATCGTCAAGGTCAGAGTTAGGGTTGGGGTTAGGGTTAGAGTTCTATTCTTTTTCTCACCGTGGCCCAAAGGTTGCGGAATATTCCTTGCCATGAAACTGAGGGACTTGAAAAGCATGAGTATCTTCAAGAGGAAAGATACCATAGCTTTAGCTTGTTGTGCCTTACCCCCATCGCTGTGCACCAACCCTGCTCCTATCCCCACTCCTTCCGCCATACTCCTGTTGTAGTTGTTGTTGACTTGTTGTGCTTTCACCTTCCCTGTGCGTCCTCAGCGTGCCGCTAGCATTAGTGAGCTGCGCCTTACAAGTGAACATCATCATCATCATCATCATCATCATCATCATCATCATCATCATCATCATCATCATCATCATCATCATCCTCATCATCATCATCCTCCTCCTCCTCCTCCTCCTCCTCATCATCATCATCATCATCATCATCATCATCATGCACCTTCAGTTCAAACATAAAATTGATACAACAACGGCAGCTACTACAACAATAACAACAACAATAACAACAATGCACCACCAACAATAGCAACAACAACAAACCGCATAGTGTGTTCGTCTGCTTCCTTCCTGTGATTGTTTGGGTGAACGGGCTGAGACCAGTGATTGTCTCGGTGACGACTTCTGGGCTCTCGCAGATCAGCGACGCGAGAGCCTTTGGAGACAAGAGAAAAGTGGATTGAATTCCAGATTAGAGGAGCGATTAAATCTGGTGGCATTGTCCGGGACGCTGTCGGTTCCTGAATAATTGACAAGGTGTTGAAAAGTCATAGAGAAAGCAATGGAACAGTTGAACAGCAACAATGGGGAGAGATTAAAGCCGATGACAATGGCGTCACTGAGAAAAATGAAAGTCTGCTGCAATAGCGTCGTGACAGAATCTGATTAGGACGCTGCGGTTCACTGCTGTTGTCTAGTATTGTCTTGTCAATCTCTGTTCCGTGCTGTTGTCTAGTGCGATCACTCTCTTTGGCGTTATTGTCTTTCTTAATACTTCTTCTTACTGTCTTTTTTTTCAATCAGAAGCAATCGATACAACCCCCGCGTTGAAAGACTACGAGAGAATAAAATGATACGTAAACATGGCACGCGGACACAGCAGCGGAGCGAGGAATCTTGAGGCTGTATCCGTATGACGGAACGGTAATGAAAGCGCCGTTAGAGTAGGAACTTTTTTTTTTTTTTCATCTGAAGCAACAGAACACTCACTGCCAACATATCCATACCTGTAACTGCGTTCCCACTCGCTTGCTGCTGCTCCGCGCGATTGACTCCTATGAGGTTGCTGGGCACAACACACAGGTACACGAACACACAATCATACAGGAAGACAGATTCATACCCTTTACCTTATCATCACCTCGCTCCGCAGCCACCTCCGGCTTATGAATACGCAGCCTAAGAAAGGGGGATAGATATTACATTGTGACAGTGTTGATTATTATTAAGGCTGAATGATTCCAACTCAACATCATCATGGTTCCTCCTCCTTCTTCCCCCGTTGAGGTGCGGGAATTTTGTGAATAAATAGTATCCCCACTTCCCCCGTTGGGGTGCCGGGGGTTTCAGTATAAATAGTATCCCCACTTTCTGGAAATTTAGTGCTTTAAATTCCCACTGTCGCTGTCTTTCTCATTTGTTCTTTCTCATTCCTGCTCTTTTCTATCAAGCTGCTATACTATCGTCTTCTTCGCTAGACCAGTCTCCTACCTTTTTTCTTGAAAACTCTTCTGGGACAAGACTCCTTGTTTGTGTATGAGGTCTGTTGGATCAGCTTGTGAATATTGGACGCTTTCTGCCAGGTGGTCACTAGGGCTTCCTATGATGTTATTATTTAGCAATGTAGGCATTTTATATGTATGTGTTTTGTTGATAATTTATAATGATGTTTGTATTCTATTTTGTTTTTTGTAAACGGGGGTTCGATAAGTTGGGGTGAAGCCTCAGCCGTCCCCTGCGTGGGATGTCTTTATTGTAAAGTGACTGGCTGGTGGAGAGCTTTCGGTTTTACCACTAGAGTTGCTTCAGCAGATCTTTTATGCGGATCGGGGGTTGTCCGGTCCTGATTTGGCTCGGAAGAGTCCGCTGGACCTAAAGCAATAATGATGTAATGTAGCCTAATTTAGTACTTTAAATTACCACTGTTTCTGTCATTCTCATTTGCTCTGTCTCGTTCCTACTCTGTTCTATCAATCTACTATTTTCTTGGCTAGACCAATCATCTACCTTTTTTCTTAAAAACTCTCCATCACCCCCTTATCTGTGTATTGGGTGTGTTGGGTCAGCTTGGCGATATTGGACTCTTTCTGCCAAATGCCAAGGGTTTTCTATGGTAATATTATTATTTAGCAATGTAGGCATTTTATATGTATGTGTTTAGTTACATTTTTTTAAAATGTTCATATTCTATTTGTTTTTGTAAAATGGGGTTCGAAAAATTATAGTAAAGCCTCAGCGTCCCTGCATGGGATAACTTTACTGGTGGAGTGCCTTCAGTGTTGCCATTAGGATTGTTTCAGCAGATCTTTTATACGGATCAGGGCGGAGTCCAAGTTGTGGTCCTGATTCGGCTCTTTGCAGTCCCCTGGACCTTATAAACAATGACTAACTAACTCCTACTTCACTTCCTCCTCTTTATCATCATCATCATCATCATCATCATCATCATCATCATCATCATCATCATCATCATCATCATCATCATCATCATCATCATCATCATCATCAAACAAATAATAGCACTTGGAGCCTCAAAGATATGTTTGACCACCCTTAACCTAGGAATTCCAGAGAGAGGGGCCGACAGACAGGACTGTATGATGGTTCGTGCTATTAAAAGTGATTGCTACTTTGCTCCCGACACACTAAAAGTGATTGTGTGACACAAACAACTTCACTCACCAAAATGGATAGTACTCCACCACGCTTCCGCCTTTTCTTCTCCAGACGTTCCCACGAGTCCTAGCGCAACTTTCGTGACGTCACTTCCGCCTCCTCCATTGTCTGCTCAACCGTCTGCTTCTCTTCTTCCTCTTATTCGTGTTTTCGCTACCGCCTTTTCTTCCGTCGGGGTTTCTTTCTGCAGAGATAGTAAATATGGGCATAGACCGCCCTTGTTTTTCTGGCGCCTATTTTTGCAATTTATGGCTGTTTTATGAGCTTTTAAAAGGCGTGCCAAAGCACTCTGGGAATCCGGCATTTGCTAAATATAATACACATTCGTATATCTTGCGTCTTTGCTTAAAAAAAAAAAAAAAATTACAACCCTTCTACATTATGGTTGTATAACATTACACATTAATATCTGCTGGAATGATCTTTTGTTTAACAAGATAGTCCCGAGTAAATAACGATAATGAAAAGATACCAACCAGTTTACCAGCATCTGAAAGATCCATTTTCCCCAATTCAATAGGTTTCATTTTTAAAAGAGATTTTGCAATCATGGCATAAGCTGTATTTAAGCCCACTAAGACAACACTATGGTATCCAAGATTTACAATTGTTTGTTCATATGGTACACTCATTTTTTATATATAATAAAAAAATAATAATAAATTATTACTGCATTGAAAACACATCTAATGATGGCTTCAATGATGGAGATAATTCAATTTCTTTTTCTACAAGTGGTTTTGAGGGTTTCTGTTTCTTTTTTCCTTGGCGGTATTTATATATTATGTACCCACTTGCACCCACTACACCGGCTATACATAAATAATATATGTTATTTGAAGATTGTATTGGTTGTATTGGTTGTATTGGTTCTTCTTTATTTGTTGTTAATGTTTGTTGCATTATTGTTTCTTCTTTTGGTGATTCCTTTTTTCCTAATATGTTTGCTTTTGTTTGTCTGTTCCATCTATGTAACCTGTTAAATTCTGCTAACTTCTTTCCAGCTGCAATTCTTCCCAAACTCTTTTGTTTAGTGACTGTCACTGGGTTCTGTTGATTCTCTGAATTCTTCACCTCCGTCTCCTTCTCCATCTCTGGATTGGAAGAGTCCATTTTTAATAGCAGAGAAATTTATGTGTTGAAAAGTAATTAGCCCGGCTGAAAATGGGGTCAACAAGCTTCCAAACTTATAATACAAATTTCTTGATGCCTCACTAATCCCATTAACAATAACTGGATCTTTAATCAAATCATCAAATAAATCATTCTCACAATCTAAAGTAACAAAGGCCGACACAGCTTTCGTATATAACTTCACAATCGAACGCCCTAAACTCTTAACCATTAAAGCACCGAGGACTTTATCATATTTATTATGTAATATAATGATCTCTTCTGGCCTCAGTCTTTGCACTTGTTCAGGTGTTAAGTCAACACCGAGATAATACTTTGACTTTCCGGAAGCTACTAATGCAACCAGCCTGTCTCTTTTCTCATTGTCAACACCTGTAACTGTAACATTAATAGCTTCTTGCATTAACAAGTCATCACAATTCATTTTAAGTACAAATAAAATAAAAAACTAAATTAAAAAATGGCTGGTGCTGCAATGGTGCTTGGTTCTGCTGCTGTAAATGCCTTAGCCTTTTCAGGATCAAATTATTTGTTTTCAAAACTGGACAGTAAAGAAGAATCAAAACGGCATAACTTAGCAATGGAAAAATTACAACAAGATCAGGCCGAATACGAGAAAAACAGACTAATGCAGCTTGATTTTGTTAATACAAGATTGAAAGAAGAAGGCCATGCTGATAAAACATTCGAAGACGTTGATGAAGCTTTGCACCAATATTATTTATTAACTGGCACGACACTACCTTTATTAAAGCAACCAGTGTTATCCGATTACTACACACCTAACATTGCACCTACAATGTCAGAGACCGGAGAATTAATTTTAATTGTGTTTGGAATAACAGTAGTTTATTACCTCGTTAAACAAAAATATAAATCTAAATAAAATATGACTTTGCGTTTGTCTAGATTATATTATTCTCAATCCGGATATTGGAAAGGGATGACGGCAGTTAATAAACTAGTAGAAAAGACTGGCTTGTCAGCAAACACAGTTAAACAATGGTTATCGAAGCAAGCTGTATGGCAAATCTATCTTCCACCCCCGAAGAAAATAATAAGACCAAAATTTGAAAACTCCAGACCAAATGACACGCATCAAATAGATTTGTTATATCTTCCTCATGACAAAATATATAGAAAGAAATACAGGTATGCCCTTACTGTTATTGATATAGCTACCAGGTTTAAAGACGCTCATGCTCTTAGGACTAAAAATTCTGCTGAGGTCGCTCAAGCCTTAAATGCAATTTATTCAAGAGGGCCTCTAAGGTTCCCTAGACTTATTCAATGTGATGAAGGGTCTGAATTCAAAGGAGCTGTTAACCAGCTTTTGTTAAAACATAATGTAACTGTTAGAAGAGGAGTTGTTGGATTGCACAGATCACAGGGTATTGTAGAAAACTTTAATCGGCAACTGGCAGAAAGATTATTCACTTATCAGTATTCAAAGGAGTTGTTTACTGAAACCACTAATACAGAATGGGTTGTTAGGCTGCCTCGAGTTTTAAGGGAAATGAATTCAGAACCAGCCAGAGTTACAGGATTAAAACCAGTTGAGGCTATTAAAAAGAAACAGATTGTTGTTGTTACCGTTTCAAAGCCTGGTCAGCCGGATCTAACTTTGATGAACAAAACTGTTAGATACCTTTATCAGCCTGGAGAAGTTGCTAATGACACTAGAAGACGAGCTACAGACCCAATTTGGTCATTAAGCGTTTATGAAGTTGACAGAGCATTATCTACTGATCCGCCCGTATATTATTTAAGACCGAGAAGCGATCGTAGAACACCACAAAGAAACTTTGTAAAAGAAGAACTTCAGATTGTTCCACCAGACACAGAGCCATTAAAATAAATGAACTATAATCATCACCACTATTACTTACTTTTAACCTTTTTTTTGACTTAGTGACTTACATCTAACTTAATTAAGTCGACTTTTAAAAAAACTTATAACTTACAATAATTAAATTATAAAAGAACTTACTTACTTACATCTAACTTAATTAAGTCGACTTTTAAAAAAAAAACTTATAACTTACAATAATTAAATTATAAAAGAACTTACTTACATAAGTATTGTATAGCCAGTTGGTTGGTCAGTTTTTAATAATAATTTTAAGTGCTTGCCTTTTTTTAGCTGTTCTTTTAATTTAGTTCTTTCCTCTTTTGATTCAATTACGTCATTTTCTTTTAAACAGTTATCAAAGCTGTCTCGATCTTTGCAATAAAACAGGCAAACAAATTTAACTTGTTCTCTAAAATCCTTTAATATGGAATTAAATTTCTGCGTGATTAACCAGACACTAATTTTCACATGGCGTCCACTGAAAGCCAGCTTGCTCAATATGTTCCGTTTTAATACAATATCTTTTTCTGCACTGCAATCATCGATTAAGAATAACTATTACCCTCATTCTCAAACAGGTTATAAAAATACGTTAAATACTCATTGAGCTTGCCATTGGTATTTACAACAAAGATATTTTCATCTGTCCAGACATACTTACGATCTAAGTAGGTTTTATTATATTGAATAGTTGGGCAAAAAATTACTATATAATCAAAGTGGCCTGCGTAATATTTTTCTAACAAATCCAGAACAAAGACGGTCTTTCCGCATGACGTCATACCAACGATCATTCCGCAATGAGGATCACGTGGTAACAAAGACGCCATTTTTTAATATACTAAATCTTTTAATCTTCCATTTTCAATGTTTAGCTGAGCATCCATAATAATATACATGTATACTGTAACTGATTCTGACTTAGCACTTGCTTCCCTATGCAATTCAATTGTTATACCATCTGTTCCGTTTTCAATTCTTCTTCCAGATCCATGAAGTTCATTGGTGGGTATGGTTCGAAAGTCTAACCACAACGCAAACTTATTCACAAGATAATCTTGCAGTCTTGTGTCATGCAAATGAAGATCCTTAGAAATCAAATCCACAGTGTCAGTCCGCAATCTACCTCCACCCAAGATTTTCCTAATCTCATCAAACTGTTGAAATCCCATCATTCCATTAGCGAATAATTGATTAGGTTTACCTTCAATCACAACAGACGCTTTTGAAATATTAGGATTGATAAAATTCTCGCTGTCACGATTGTAATTAGATTCTTTCACAAACAACAACAGTACACCTTTAAAACTTCGAGCAGGTGAATTTATGTTGATGGTCCATAGTGCATCTAATAAATCTTTATTAAATTGTCTGTAGCGAACGATCCTATCATAATAAATTGCTAGTTTGTCATATTGGCCCCTAATCATCCTACTGAGTTCAGCGTGAGTGACCACTTCGTATTCAAGCGTGATGTCTGTAATTGTATACCTAGCATCATTGTCAGAGCTAATTACTACTTGAGAATAATCATTGAAAATAATTTCGTAAGACAGCCTGTCGTTAAATGAACCTTGATGAAATGGCAGATGACTGTGTAGCAGTTCAAAATCTAGTGGAAAATAAAACCTGTTTTTGTATACAGCAGCTAATGCATTTTCACCTTTGTTAGAAGCGACAGCATCACCAGCTTTGATTCGAAGTTTCGCCACATTGGCGGCTTGAATCCCCTGACCAACTAAATCTTCCCTTTCATATTTACTCAGCCACAGATCTGTGTAACAAAACAAAACACCGGCGTCATCGATACTTTGGATTTCTCGCCCATCAAGTTTAATAACCATTCTTTTAATTATAGCTCTACCTAGATTGTTGACTATGGTTCTGTTAGGATCGTCGTCAGAATTCAGACTAATTTTAAATCCTAGTTTAGGACTGCCTGGAACTATTACATCATCAGGACCTAAATTTGGAAATCTTATGGTCAGTAGCTGATTAGGCTCTATGCTGCTTGGATTGTTTGTAATAATTATTGTGCTTTTCTCACCTTTGATGCCTAAAGGTGTCCTCAATCGACGTGTAGGGTCTAACAAGTTTCCGTAGCTTTGCATTTTTAATGCGATAAAAAAAAATTATATTTAAAAATGGCAACAGGTGGTGAAGCTCTTGATGAAGTGTTTAAACCAAATGAGCCTAATGAAGACCTCAACGTTGACACAACCAGCAGACTTCTTTCTATGGTAGGAGACGACATGAGCCAAACAAGGCTAAGTATAGGAGAAGAATTACGTCAAGTAACTGAAACCCAAAAAGCCAGAAAAATCAATAAATTTTACAATTACATCGGGCGCGAGTTACCTGATTATGTTAGTCCCAGCGACTTCGAACTAGACAAAAATAATCACTTGTTTATAAACACTAGTGTATCCGGTAAAAAAGTGAGAGTACAGTTAACTATGTTAAAGAATCCTGATAAATTTTATGCGTGGTCTACTTTGAAAACTAAACTCCCAGTGACTGTAATACGATCATTGGGGCTTTCCGATAATAGAGTGCCAGCGTTGCATCGCCAAGCAGTAGCTTCACTTCAACGAATAGATGCATCGTTAAGTTCAGAAATAGAACTACAAGACTTAACTAACTTAACTAGTTCTGCATTAGAAGTAAATAAAGAGTTAACAACCTTACAAACAAATGAGGACACCAATATTGATCAGGTTATGGAAACTATCAATGACACGCCATTATTGCCACTGCGTGAACTTCAGGGCTTAGATAAAGCTTTACAATCTGTGAGAGGGGAGACAATGATGAATTTGGCCAAGCTCGGTGAGCTCGACAAACATATAGAAAAACAAAAAAATAAACTAGCAGAAGCTGATGACGCGAACTTAAGCATTGAGGTAAAACAGTTGATTCAAAAGAGGCTCGCAGACCTTTACACAGAACGCGCGGCGAGGCTAGAAGCCTTATCCATAAACAGAGAAAAATTAATAACTAATTTCGCCAGAATAAAAGAAACGGTGCATAAAATTTTACACGAAGACACTACACTTGCAGAAAGAATTCAAACACTGTTCAGAGAGCAAGGTGTTACAATATTTAGCATTCTTACAGCTGTTGGGATGACAATAAGCACACTAGTCTTAGCACTGACTAGAACCGTAGGCATCAGTGCCGGTGGACCTGGCGGACCTGGCGTACCTGGCGGTAGTCCGGTTAAAGACTGGATTAAAAAGACGTTACAAAGCATAGCTAACTTATTGAAACGCTTAGGTGACAAACTTGTAGACGCACTTCCAGGAATATTAGGTTCTGTATTTTCATGGATATTTAATACTGCTTCTAAAGTTGTGGTTTGGGCGTCTGAGCATCTGTGGTCTTTGTTTATAATAATATTACTCTGGCTACTTAAAATAGTAAATCCCAATTAACCCAGCAAACAATAAACCCCCTGTAAGCGCTAGACGCGAAACCCCATGATCAGTTACCGGCATTTGCAGTTCCGGCAAGCTTGGTAAGCTCGGAAGTGGCGGCGAACTTAAAGGTTCATTATTAGGCCTAGCAGTAAATACCGTATTCGCTGTATTCACTGTATTCGCGGTATTCACTGTATTTATTGTAGGATTGTAGCCTATATGAAACTGAGGGTCAGCAATCACTATATTGTTGTTGTAGTTTGATATAGTTCCTATCCTAAGCTGAAGGTCTGAAGGCAACATATACAGTCCTAAACCTATTACGTAATCTACTTTCGATCTAGCATACTTTAAAGTGTCCTGATATCTTTTAATACTTGCGGGCAAATCTACTGCCGAATTAATAGAATCTTCTATGTTGGCTAGAAACTGCTTTTGTGCATCGAAGCTAGTTCCTTCCCCAATGATATTACTTCGTGTTTGTGCTTGAGACCCCAAAATGCACCACGCATACGTACGAATAGATTCATTCAGCCTTTCCACCCCACTTTGAGTAAATCCGTTTGATGTGTCTAATATAAAAGTGCTGTATGCTGCACTTTGTTTTTGTCTGATATACAGTAAAGGAACCTGGCTGTTGTGGTTAAATGATGTAAATCCAGGTACGTAAGGCCCCGTGTATAAATTACCTACAGCGTATCTAAATAAAGTTCCCATTCCGTGATTGAGGTCTAGTTTTTGTCTGAAGTCTGTTTTAGTATCAATTCCGAATTCATTGCACAACCTTTGATACGCTTTCTTGTCAAAGCCATTGTTAAAGGGATTAAAGTTTTTGTCAGTAGGTAACGGAGCCTGAAGTTCAGACAACACCCGCCTCACTTGATAATACAAATGGAACAGATAAATAGACTTCAACATGGGATCTGGGTGATTAAGGTGATGAACGTAAGAAACTCCGCAACCAGTTGTAGCGCATGACACGGCAAAATTAATTTGATTCTGAAAGAACTGCATACCCCCGTTGTTTAGCCATTGGCTAGCTAAAAAGTCGCTCGTAATGTCTGGGTTGAGGTAATGATCAAAAATATTATGGGGGATAGTTTCGAAATGGACGTTGGCTGCCACAGCTATTGTCAGCTTGGTTAGGTCGACTGCTTTTTCGTAATAATAAGGCCCTGTAGTATACTTTGCAGCTTTGTTATATTTATAAGGCGCGTACATTTTTATTATATTAAAAAAATATGTTTGTAACTTTCGAATCTGTAAAATCAGGTGTGCCCATTGAACTTCAGCATCCTATTGACAACAAAAACAGGGACCTTAATGTAATCCTTCACGAAATATTCTACACGGTTAAATGGTTAAATATTAGTCATGATCTAAACAACAACTGGATAATGATTAATAAAAAAAAGGCACTTTATTCATGCCGGCTATTATGACTTCTGCAGACTTACTGAAGAATTGTTTAAACCTCATTCGATTGAAGCAAAAATGAACCCTGCAAACTTGATAGTAACTTTAACTTTCCATAAAAACCAGCATAAAGACATTACCAGCGTTACACTTGCGCCAAAGCTGGCAGAAATATTAGGTTTCCCTGGCAATGAATTATCTTTATCTGACAGCTCCAGCACTGTCGGCAGTTCTATAAGATTTATTGGATCAAACCCTATGAATTTGTTAATTAATAATAGATTGTTTGTGTACCTTCATCAACTGAAGACATCGGAAAACTTAGTAAACGGAACTCCTAGTACATTGCTAAGGATAATCTCAACTCAGAGAGAATCTTACTGCGATCCAGTTTCATTGAAATTTCTGCCTCAAAAACGCTACTTAAGTCAGGACTATCATACTAGTTTCTGCTTCAAAATAACTAACCAAAACAACGAAATTGTAGACTTTGAAGATCTTACAATTATTCTTGAGATAAAATAAAGTTTAATTTTAAAATACAATGTCAATCGGCCCTCAAATTCCAGTAACCTGTCCTACCATTGAACTGAAAGACTTAGCAGACACAATCGACTTTGATGCGAATGCTATTGTTGGGTCTATTTACGGTTTCGAATTTACACAAAATGGATATTATAAACGAGCGCTAGTGCCGGCAGTGCCGACAATACCTGAAGTGCCGTCAGTGCCGCCGCCAGAAAAACCGTCTATCGATCAGCTAAAGGATTTTAATGCCGGTAAAGTAGATCCCGATTTTAAGTATGCTATTACTAAACGAGAAAATACCTGGTCTTTAACACCTATAGACACAGAATTAGATTGGCTTATTAAATTCAAGTGCGAAAGCCCTTACACTTTTATGGGACCAGACAATAAATTTAAGAAAATTATTAACGCCGGGCCTATGTTAGTTAGTCTAGTGCCGGATGAAAACAATCGGGAAACCATAGAAGTCAAAGCCTACAAAAAAAGCAGCTATGTTTTACATAAGCGTGAAACCGCAGGGAAAAATGTTAGAGTTATTCTGCAGCCTCCTTTACAGCTAGGTAGCACAGCTATGATAGTACTGGACATAATTGCTCACAGGCCTACGCAGAGAAATTTTAATGTAATTCCGCAAGTGTCTCTAAGTTGGGTTGATTTAGATGAGGATCCCAGACGAGTTACAGTATTTATGAAAAAAAGAGAAAATGAAAATCAGTTTTCCGTATTTACTTCATCACCCAAGATAACTTTTGTCCCTGTTCCAAATCCTATTGACAGAATAGCGCAAATTAGCCTAGACAACGTAGATCTGTTAGCATTTTATTTCAGCGATCAGATATTTTCTGATAGTCAAATAGAATATTTTGCTAATAAACTAAAATCAAGTTAATTATTGTTAACCCTTTTTTTTAACACTAAAAATATGACAACAAAATTGTATCCTGCTATAGTGGAAGCAGTAGTGGATGAACAACCAATTGTACAGCCCAGTGCTCCAACGTTAGACTTAAGTAATGTTCAAACGTTCAGGCTGGAAGAAATAAGAAAAGTTAGGACTCAAATTGAATCAGATATCCAAAAGTACTCTAGATGCAGACGACGGTATTCCGGCGCTTATAGTGGAATAAATTACGTGTCTACTGGTCTAAATGTTATTAATGCAGCGGAAGCTGCGGTCAGCGTGGGATTATTGGTGACTGGAATTGGTATACCAATTAGTATTGGATTAGGAGTGGCTGCCGGATTATCTTCAGTAATGTCAGTTCTACTTGGTGTAATTAATACTAAAGTATCTAAGAAATTAGAAAAACACGACCTCATTTCTAGCCTTGCGATAGCTAAACTTACTAGCATGAACTTAATAATTTCTAAAGCTCTAGAAGACACTCAGATTACAGACCAAGAGTTTGTAATTATCCAGCGAGATTTTGAAGAATATAAAAAGTTGAAGCACGACATACAATCTAAATCTAGGTCTGCACCTGTTAATGTTGAAGAAATTAAAAAAAAATTAATAGAGGAAGGGAGACTACTGGGACGGAAGGAGCAGCTAGATGCTTTGAAGAAAAAGCTTGGCGCTTCAGAATAAATACAGTTAACATTTACTCAAGCCTTCCAGGCCCTCCTTCTTACTCATAGTCGCAGTCATAGTCGTAGTCGTAGTCGCAGTCGCAGTCGCTGTTCCTACCTGTAATTTATAGTGGCCTAGAGCGTATGCGAACTCCTTAGTTACTCTTATTCTCTTTGTGTCATTAGCGCATAATGTTTTTTTGGTCGTCACAGCAGTGGACACTATATGGTTTTTAGACTTTATAGTTGTGTTAGGGTATGGTTTAACTTCTTTTCCATCTAAGGCTTCCAAGTAGTTTTCATGCCTGATATCTCTGTTTTTTATTGCAGCTTTTTGGGTGCCTTTCGCTTTTGAAGATTCTCCCGATTCGTGTTTAATACTGTACTGCTTAGATCGCAGTCCTGCGTATTCTTCAATAAGTTTCCCGTTCATTTCATCTTTCATCAAACCTATTTTCTTTTGGTTTGCTTTGCTGTACAAAGGGTGAGTTTCAGGGTAGTCACTAGTATCGTAATGTTGCAGTTCCGATTCTAAGTCTTTATAAATGTCTTCAGTAGGGATGTCTAGTATAAGGGAGTCTGTGTCTGTGTATAAAACTCTGGCCTCCGGGTATTTAGGTTTAAAGTAATCGTAGTAAAATTCGAACATTAATAATTTAGAAAGGTCAAGAATAGTCATCCCCATAAACACTGGTTTGTCTAGATTAACTTGCGTGGTTTTCATGGTAACTGCATACAGGGAGTCATGAAACTCTTTGTAACCAAGGTATTGAGGTTTAGATGTTAATTTAATCGCTTGATTGGGTGAGGTAATTAGCCTGACGTCTTTTCGTTTGTATGGGTTCTCCATAGTTTTACCAAAACAGCTGTTATTCAGCAGCTTAAAGAAATCTTTTTCAAACGTAGATTGCGCTTGTTTCCTGAGCTCTGTGTTTTTATTGATGTACCCGGCCAAGACATTCGTTTGTTTAAAGAATAAAAGCTTGTGAATCGCTGTGCACTTCATGCCGTGTCTGATGTAGAACTGCAGGTTTCTGTAGTGGCAGACGTAATTAGATTTATTATAGAGGTTGGGAATAAGTTTAAGTTGCTTGTCTGTACCATGCAATCTTTCTGGTGCTAATGGGTAATCATTATGTAGGTCGTGTAAAGCATTGGGATACTCTAGGTCAACTTCGACAATAAACCCTATAGTATGATCTTTAGGGTGATTTAAAATACTGTTTAACCAAGTAAAGTTTGCGGGGTTTGGATTAACAAGTAATTTGAAATCTGAAACCGGTAAAAGCTCACTCATTGCCCAACCGTATAAATTGTTGGCGTCAAAGTACATTATATAATTAGATTTCTGCGAGGGGTCATAGTGCTTCAGGTATTTATTGTTGGCTTTGCAATAATTATGAGCTGCCACGCTTATTCCTCCACGAATGCCCGACTCAATCATCGTCATCATTACCTGGTCAGTTATGAGATCGATTTTAGAACCACTAAGTTTTAAGAAAGCATCCCAACTCATTCCTGGCGAAGAAATATAATGAGAAGGGTCGAGGGAGTAATGATGTAAACTCGTTTCTCTGTATTTTTCAAACACATCAGCCAACAAACAGACGTCAGCTTTCAAATATATGTCGTGGTAGTCACCAAGGTTTTTACAGCTGAGTGCATTCCAGACGTTGTGTGCATGTTGGTAATCGATATCACTTATGAAACTTTTATTGAGTGAAGAATAGAAATTTTCTTTAGGTGGCAATTCCAATTCTTCAAACACTTCCCAAGAATCCATGTATTCATAAGGATACACACCTTTCCGAATAAGTGTAACGTCTGGAAAATATTTGCTAGTGATAGGATAGCTGGGTAAGTTCTTAGCTAGTGTTTCTAAACTGGAAGACAAATGTTGAAAGCTGTCGTAAAACTTTAATTTATTCAGAGTGAAAGTTTTATATTTTTCTTCTGTCTCGGCAATACATGACACTCTGTATGCTTTCGTCACTGCCTGCATGATTAAATGGGAGTCGTAATTTCGAAGATTGTGAATGAAAATAGGGAGAGAGAAATGTTTGATTCCATATTCCAAGTTGCATTTCTGATGAGCTGCACCTCTAAATGCCCCTGTTATGTGACAATGATCTCTCACTCTTTGGGACTTCGTGTCCTTCGGGTCAAACTCTTTATTACAAATGTGGCAATGTGTAGCTGCTTTAAAATTATGGGAGTCAGATTCAGTAAATATCATGGGCACCGGATTATCTAGCTGCAGTAAACACAATTTGTATATTTTGTTCATCTCATCTAAGAACTTCCTAGCTGCGTCAGGCCCTCTGTAAATTACTGGCTCTGTATGTTGTCCGTCGGCTCTAACAACTACATACCCGAAACTGCAGACTTCGTGAAGGTGTGTAAGGAATGAATTAGGCGTACAAAATCCTTGCGGGCCTTGATATTTTAAAATCAATGATTCGAAGTCGGCATAAACTATATAAGGCTGCTTGAATTGTTTGTTGATGTTTTTAAAATATACTTGAGAACCTGGCTTTGGTAACACAAGACGGGTTTGAATATCTGTCATACTTTTGCATATTTTAGAGTGCTTGTCAGCCACTTGGAGATTAGAGACTCTAGTTAAACAGCGTCTGCACAAATATTGTTTACCATGATGTTTTGAAGTGTGTCCTAATAATCTAGATATGTTTCGTATCAGTGTATAATGTTGCATGCTAGGATCTTGCGGGTCTGTTATTAGTAAAAGATCAACGTGGTGATTGAGGTCTGAAAACGATGGGGCATTAGGAGAGATTCGTAAAGGCATAAGTTTTGATTCAGGGTCCCAAACATATACATTGACTGTTATAGGAGAGTTTTGTGATTCAAATTTGTCAATGGCGTCAAGGCTAACAGGGAAATTAATGTCTTTGAGATTTAAGTTCGTTATTTTATCTTTGTATAGCGCCACCCTTTCGGGATGTTCTTTAGACTGAATAGGATATAATTTAGCCAGAACACACCACATAAAACATTTGTCGTCAGTGTTCTTAATATTCAATACAGCCTTCTTGTCAAGAATTTCTTTGGGAAGAGGGATATAAGATTTCCCTTTGATTGGATTATACTTTGCAATGTTCAGTTCTAATGATTCTAAATTTCCTTCCGCCCATCCAGACCCTTTCAAAGTTGCACGCTCAATGCTGTCTTGTAACTGGTTGATCAAGATGTTGTTATAAGCATTGTCTAGGTCTGAAGATTTTAACACTTCAATTTGACTTGAAGAAATCCACACAGTCATCGTTTCATCAATACTGCCGGGTTTAATAAAAGTTATCTGAGCGTGAATGCGAATTTTAACAGGGGATTTGAAAGTAAAATTGTTAAGTACAAATTCGTAATTATTATAGACAGATTTAATAACATTTTGACTGTCAAAAATTTGAAGTTGTAAAGTTTGAAAGATGTCTTTAAACAAAGGAGATTGTGAAAGACTTTTAGTGTCCGTCATTTTTATACTGACGCAAACCTTTAAATTAAAAAATAATTATTTTAAAACTGGATTTTAAGCTTACAATTCTAATTAACTGAGTTAAAATTGCATTCGCGCTGACAGATACAGTCAAAGGGAAGCAATCGCAACTTTACTTATGAATGAGTGGTAGTAATTTTTATATCTCAAACTCTGTTATGCATCACTGCATTGCCGTCACAACAGGTACAAATCTAAAAAAAAACTCTCTCTACCACTGTGTAAACATTAACGCGGCCTTTCAATCAATAAACCGTTGGGGCAGAGAAAAATGACTACATCGTTTAACATAAACACTATTTGCGCTGTCTACGCTTTCGTCGTCTGATAAAGTCAAATCAACAAAGCCTTCCACTGCAATGTCACACTAACCTTTGTGCTGTCGACGTAAACATGCCGTTCCCAATCAAACACTGTTGGCGTGGTGCGACTGTTTATTTCTAATTCTCAAACTCTCACACATTCAACAGTTGCTTCAAGTACTGGTTTAACATAATCACTGTTTGAGCTGCCAAAATTTCATCATCTAATAATGTCAAATCAACATAGTCTTTTAATATTTCAATACTCGCGTCATTTGTATAAGTCGCACAAAAAATAAAAAACTTTACAACATAATACTGTCACGGTCCTAGCCCGATCGATGTAAACATGGCCACACAATCGTGACGTCAGGCAGGATTGTGCGTGTTTGAGTACTGTGATTTCACCTAAAATGATTAAAGAAGGGTTGTAATTTTTTCGATGTTTAAAAAAGAATATAGTATATTTACATTCCAACCACCTGCGGCATGTATCACAATTGGTCTGGTATAGTTGTTTGGTCTGGTATAGTTGTTTGGGATTATATAGATTAATTTTCGAAGTACATACATCAAGCGTTAATGGCTGCGAGGTTAGTGCAGCGGACTTGTGATTGAGAAGGCGTGGGTTCGATTCTGTGTTGTGCCTTAATTTTTTTTTCATGTTGTAAAATTAATTTACTTGCATGTGTGTTTGTATGTGTGTGCGAGTGTGTTTGTGCACAAATAGTTTATACATTTTCATTTATTTCGATGTTTAAAAAAGAATATATTATATTTACATTCCAACCACCTGCACATGCACACAATATACGGGCTAGGATTACAATTACCGTGTTGGAACTTAAAATAGACAATACCACTATCCTGTGTTTGTGTGTTCAGGCTAATAATGTATAGATAATAAAAAGAAAAACAGATTATTTATAGTGCTACAGGAGAGTGCATCACCAAGAATGCATTTCAAGGTTACCTGGGTGCATGAGGAAATATGTGTTTATGTGTCTGGGTGAATGTATATACTGATTATTTATAGTGCAACAGCAGTGCGCATGCTCACAAATTCTGTAAATTACTTTGTGTGTCAAGGCTAGCTTAGTGCGTGAGAAAATAGTAAACTCATACAGTATTTTATTTAGGGCCTACTACAAACCCAGCTTAATGTGGGCTTGTGCGTGCTTGGTGTTGTGCAGGGAATGAATGCTTTTTTTTTTGAAGAAGGGTTGTAATTTTTTTGTTTTAACCAAAGACGCAAGATATACGAATATGTATTATATTTAGCAAATGCCGGATTCCCAGAGTGCTTTGGAGCGCTTTTTAAAAAGCTCATAAAACAGCCATAAATTGCAATAAAAGGGTGTCAGAAAACCAAGGGCGTTCGAAGCCCATTATTACAATCTCTTCTGCTTCGTCGAATACGAATACTGTATTATCTGAACAGAGAAATTCCATCGTGGTGCCAACAGAGTACCTTACAATGATTTAAAAATTGACAAAATGCACAAACGCATAGGAAATCTTGCTTTTGGAACAATATATAGCAAAACATATTCTACATTGCACTAATTCATATCACATCAAAATCACAGACTATTGAAAGGCAAAATGTAAAACAGTGAATATATATAAAACACTAGTTGTACCCCCCCCCTGATATCTCCCCGCCACCCCCCCATGATGCCTCACCATACCCCTTTGATACCTCCCCGAACCCACTTGATACCTCCCCATACCCCCTTGTAACCTACCTGTACCCTCCTTGATACTTCCCCGTTGATCGTTTCGCAGGTATGGATGAAAGGAATAGACCATTACCATATCTCCTTATTTATACCCGTATCCTCGTTATGCCTACCCATGCCCCTTTAAACCTACCCGTAACCCCCTTTTACCTACACGTACCACCCCATCCCGATCCTTCGTAATAATAATAATAATAATAATAATAATAATAATAATAATAATATTGAATATAGAATAATACAAATCGAAATCATAAAAAACACCAAGGTTTTAAAACAAAATTTAATATAATAATAATAATAATAATAATAATAATAATAATAATAATAATTATTATTATTATTATTATTATTATTATTATTATTATTATTATTATTATTATTATTAGTTTATAAATAATAATAATAATAATAATTATAATAAAAATAATAATAATAATAATAATAATAATAATAATAATAATAATAATAATAATAATAATAATAAATAAGTTAAAAGTAAAAAGCTTAAATTAAAAAGAAAAATATCCATATTGTAGTGTAAAAAAAAAACATAAAAAAATATGACCTGCGGGAGATTTGAACTTTGGGCGCCTGCACGGTAGGCGAATGTCTTACTAAGTGAGCTACCAAGGCTTCGTATGAAGACCATCAATTTTTTGGTCTATATGGGAAAACATGCTGAAACCTCGAATCGATTTTTAATCAATCAAATTTAATTAGTTAAACACAAAATTTTGTAAGATTGGTGACATGAGTACAGAAGTGTTTTGAATGGAAATAAAACAAAATTTGCGGTATTACGGAACGGCACGATCTTGACACGGGTTGAATCGGAATAAGCGCGCGGAATGAGGCTATTGCAGTTTGTGGACATTTTGTTTATTTATTTATCTCAGAAACGGTTAAACGTTCAGTAAGGAAATGTCGGCTATAACGATTTCGCGGGTTTTGAGCGCACAGCAGGCCGATCCGCAGCGCCCAGCACCTGCCCAGATCAGCGTCCATACCGGACAAACTTTACAGTAGAGGCGAAGAAGGACTTCCGGCTAAGCAATTTATATATATAGATTGTTAAGCAGATAAGTAAATTATTAAATCCTGACACAATTTAATAGGTACATACATAAAATTTACATGCATGATGCTCTCACTAATTCGTGTACACACAAACACACGCACACATTATCTATTCTATCCGTAACTCGAAGGTCGTTGGGGCACCACAGATGATCGTTTAACCAGTGTACTCCATCTTTCTCTGTTTTCAGCAACCCTCATGGCTTCGTTCAGTGTCAAACCAATCCATCCTCGAATGTTGTCCTCCCACCTCTTTTTCTGTCTCCCTCTTCTTCTGCCTCCTTGCACCGTGCCTTGCAGGTTGATTTTTGCAAGGCCTGATGCTCTGGTGACGTGGCCATACCATCGGAGTTTCTGTTTCTTCACCACTGTGAGCATGTCATCATGTTGTCCAATGGCTTGTGTGATGATCTGTCAGACGTCTTTGTTGACACGCACGCACACACATACATAAACACACACACAGACACACACATTGCTGCAGACACTGAAAGGTGCATCACATAAGTAATATTCAACTGTTCAAAATGGATTTTGATTTTGGGATGACAGTGTTCTTTGACCGTACGGTCTTCAATCTGGGAACTCGGTAGCGTCTGCCTGAAGGGAGGTCATACTGACTTGCCAACACATGACTGCTGTCCTGCACAATGCTTGTTGCCTTTCGTACCACACGACAATCATACAATACATTCAGATTGTCTTGCTTCCTTTTCACAATCTTACTACACACATTCACGACACGATCAAGCACACTTTTGTTCTTTACAGACAAACTTCCATATCAACAGGTAAGAGAAAAAGTTAAAACAGATTTATTATAAGCACGACAAATGAAGTATATCAGGATCAACATTCAGTTTCCACAACAGATGCGTGACTGACATTTTCGGTGAAGGTGTTCTGTGTTTGGATTAAAACTGAGAGTCTCATCAAGAACGGTTCCGAGGTACCTGTATTCAGTCACCCGTTCAACTTTGGTGCCATAAAAAAAATTCACGAACAGCAGTAGGTTTTTTTCTGAAGTCAATAAGCATTCATTTAGTTTTATGAGCATTTAGTTCAAGAAAATTGTGTCTGCACCAGGTTCTGAAACGTTCTACCTCAGAGAAATAAACAGAATCAGAATTGAACAGAGGCGGAAGCTGGGCAGTGATTAGTGTATAGAGTGAAAAGAACATGGAAAAGGACAGTATCCTGAGGAGCACCGGCGGACGTATTTTTGGAAGAGATTTTGCGTTTTGGAAACGGACAGACCAGTTCTGAAAAAGCTGACAATCCAAAGGATGAGTTTAGTGCCAGAAGCTTCAGTGCCTTGAGATGAGGTTGAATAGTGTTGAATGCAGAGGAGAAGTCAACAATATAATACGAACAAATGAACCTTTTTTTTTTCTCAAGAAGATAGACAACATTGTGCAGGAGGGTCAGAACAGTATCGCTTGTACTTATATTTCCTTGATAAAAAAAAAGAGATTCCTCTTATATAGCGCACTTACAAACTCAGAGAGCTTCTGAAGGCGCTGGTCCGTAATTTCCAGCAATCACACAATAGTTTGCAGAAGTCAGGATTCGAACCCACGTCGCCCAAAACGCACTCACACAAGTCGTGCGCTCTGACCACTGAGCTATCCCTGCCGCCGATAGGCAAACTGGTGAGGACCACGAAAGGGCTTAGTGAACAAGAGTAGTCGAAAGAGAATGATACGTTGGGATTAACTTCTTCCGTCAGGTTAATCATTACTTTCTATGCTTCATCTTTCACAGTGTTTTGCTGTTGCATGTCCAGACTTATCTGGTAATACTTTGAAACGGCCCGGAGTCAGAACGAACCAAATGGAGATAGTACACATCGTAACCTTTTATTCTATGCTTTTCTGTTATGCTTCGTTAATAATAAAGCCGACTCGCAACATCATCACCAAGATTAACACTTTTGAAAATGCTTATTTTTTTTATTTTTTAAAATTTATGCTTTGTGTACGAATTTCTGGAAATACGTTTGAATGGCTTGTTATCTTTCTCCTAGTAGGATTGCTCTGGTGGTTCAGTGTTGATTTAGGTCCCTACCCCATTTGATTTTGTTTTGATTTCTTTTTTTACTCTTTATTGTCCCTTTTTATCGGGAAATTGTGGGCCGCCTCCCCTGTGGAAGGCGTAGTCACAGCCTGTGGCGCGCCCAAACCCAATCTACCTAATATTAGTTGTGTTTTGAAATGTTGCATCTGACGGGGGAGCAAACCGGAGTACCAGGAGAAAACCCTTCGAGACGTTGCCCGAGTCGAAAGTAAAGAATATTCGGAGAAACATAGTGCCCAGATGTGGGATCGAGCCTACACCTGTCCGGCGTCATTGATTTCTAGCCTGTGGACAAAGCAAGTTAGACTCGCCTTAGACCATGCGACCACAACGCTCGCTCGGAGAGAAAGAGAGAGAGAGAGAGAGAGAGAGAGAGAGAGAGAGAGAGAGAGAGAGAGAGAGAGAGAGAGAGAGAGAGAGAGAGAGAGAAAGTCCGTCATTATACATTTCATTTGAACGCCAGCTACCTCTATGTTCGAGAGAGAGAAAAAAAATCTAATAATAAAGAAAGAAGGCTGCAAACAAAAGTTCCAAGATTTACTACAGCAGTAGGCCTGCATGCAACATTCATTAGGCGAGAGAGGAAATCGCATCCTTGCTCTAGCAATGCGGAACGCCACTTGTTTTGTTTTTCTCAGTTTTTCTCTCTCTCCTTCTATTATCTAGAAACTCACCACAGATTTTGAAGCGCGAAACAAGATGGAGAGACCACCTATTCATGTTCTGGCAGCGGAGAAGAAACGGGTGGAACGTCAGCTATAATTGTAGAAGCGCGAAAGACGAATCCGTCACGTGACCACCATTGTGATGACGTCTCTGCCAGTAGCTACGTCACTGTCGCCTTCATGGCGCTGGCACTTCGCCTCAGATTTTAAAGCGCCAAACAAGATTGAGAATTCATTTATTTTAGCCTATGTTCTAGCAGCCACGCTTCTCGCAGCTGGAGAAAAGGGATTTCCCTAACGACTATCTTCGTTCACTACGACTCACTGTAGCCTCTGCTTGCTGAAGATCAGATAGAGGTCCATCATTCCATGCATTTTATCTCGCTTCTTTAAGATATAGTCAAGCCACAACATCGCCACGAAAATGAGGACTTTAAAAATTGCTGATTTAATAACAATTAAATTAATTTTCCATAATTATTCACAGTGTCAAGCGGGACAGGACACCAGCCTCGTGGTTCACTAACCCTGTAGGTTCGGGCACTGAATAGAATAGACCCAACGTTTCCAGGCGTGTCGTAAGAGGCGACTAACAGGGGTGATGTCAGCACGGCATCACTGGGCGAAAGTCTTCTACACAGAAGTCATGGTCAGGACGGTGGATCCTCCAGTTACTACAGGTTCAACGACCACGTGCTCGGGGCCAAGGCGAGCCACACTGTATTCGTGGATATCGGCTGTGGTCAACAGCCTGGAGAGAATTGGGCCCTGCCAGGTCTTTTTTTGCCCAAGACACACTGCATGATGAATAAAACCATTCACTCCATACCGGATCGGTCGTCGCTCGGGTCACCAAGGACCGCACCTTTTATGTCTACCTCTTCTTCTGCCTCCTTGCGCCGTGCCACGGTGAAAGGAGGCATAAAGTTATTAATTAATTTTTAAACAATTGTTTGGCACTGTAGAGTTTTTTTTAATGTTTTTTTTTTTTTTACTTTTTATCATTAATGTATTTTCTACCTTTTGCTATTTTGTATATTTAACAATGTTTACATGTTTTTATTATCTAAATCGTCATTCTTTTAGTATTGTTGCATGAACGTGTGCACACGCGTGTAATTGATTGATTGATTGATTGATTGTTGCTTTAGGTCCAGCGGACTCTTCCGAGCCAAATCAGGACCGGACAACCCCCAATCCGCATAAAAGATATGCCGAAACAACCCTAGTGGGAAAATTGAATGCCCTCCACCGGCCTGTCACTTTACAATAAAGACATCCCACGCAGGGGACGGCTGAGGCTTTACCCCAACTACTCAAACCCCTGGTTACAAAAACAAAATAGAATACAAACATCATTATAAATCATCAACAAAACACATACATATAAAATGCCTATAGTGTTAAATAATACAATCATAAGAAGCCCTAGTGACCACCCGGCAGAAAGCGTCCAACACTCCCAAGCTGATCCAACAGACCTCATACACAAACAAGGAGTCTTGTCCAGGAAGAGTTTTCAAGAAAAAAGGTAGGTCATTGATCTAGCGAAGAAGAAGATAGTATAGCAGAGTGATAGGACAGAGCAGGAATAGGAAAGAGTAAATGAGGAAGACAGCGACAGTGGGAATTTAAAGCACTAAATTTCCATAAAGTGGGGATACTATTTATACTGAAAACCCCCGGCACTCCAACGGGGGTACTGTTGCCGCAGTGAATCTGTCTTGCCTACAAAGGAAAGACAGGTTTTCAACTGGGGCTTTCACTTTTCCCTTTATAGGTTTGAACAATCTACAGTGGCAAGATTGCTCATGACCCCAAGGGGTCACGCGTGTAATAGCATAAGTGCTTGCTTATGATGGAGTCGGTATGTTGGTGCAGTCTTGAGGGTATGCACCTGTCAGTGTGTGTTTGCCTGTTTGTGTATCACTGTGTTACCTTATCAAATGAGAAAATTATACTTTATTAAGCCTTTAGGTATACTTGCTGTATATTTATGCTGTTACTTCCAGTGTTTCATGTTTTTATATGTCATATTATGACCATTTATCCTTGTTAGTACATATGTGCGTAAATGCGTGCAAGCTCTTGGAACAAACTTGTCATTTTGGATTCGCGCTTTACAAAATAAATCATGATTAAAAAAAAAAAGTATTTATGTTCTTTGATGTTCTTTGACTAAACAACATCTAAGTACAAAAATAAATAAATTAACGAGCTTTCAACGAAAGAAAAGGCAGGTAACAAACACGCTTGGTAGGAAACGTCTTTCGGTGCCTTTAAGTTTAAACAGTTTTGAGTTAACCCAAAATGCCTCAATGCCCGTTTGGGGAAGCCACCAAGAAGCAAGTGCTCCCTCGAGACTGGCCACCGGAACAGTGGCTAGCCGAAACTGCTAAAAGGATTCCGGCATTTAGATGCCTGCTTCGCGAGTGCTCAAGGCGAGCCAGAGCAGCCGGAAAGAGCGAGAAAGGTGAATACTGATGGTGCGTAAACGAAATGTCCTTCTTCATCTGAATGAAGCACGGTGGCTTCACTCCCACAAGTCCTTCAATGAGTTTTCAGTGAAAATTCTGGTTCTCTGTTTTCAGTGGTGCTAGCTTTCAACATTTGTTTCAGGTTTAACATCAGTTCGAGGTAATCTTAATTTTTTTTTAAAATTCTTAATTTGTTGTAAAAGATGATGTAGTTTGTTGAATTGAATAAGGATTAAAGTCTTTGTTTGGAAAGAATATTAAAACGAGATTATAGCAAGTCCTAGGTCGTCACCGAATACATTGATAACAAAACTTCCGGAGTAGATTAAATTGCGCGTTATCATGGAAAGGTTAGCCGTAGTGTAATAGTATTGTTGAATGATCTACTTCAACGTGTGGGAATGGGTCATAATGGGTGTGAGTGTGTATACTCTATGGCCTTCTTACCATACTGCCACCAACCATTCTCCCCTCCTTTCTGCGTGCCTGTGTGTTTGTGTGTGTGTGTGTGTGTGTGTGTGTGCGCGCGCGCGCGAGTGTTGTGTATGTGTAATCTAAATTGTTAATTTATAATGATTTATTCGGTTTTTACTCCTTTAATATTATTATTATTATTATTATTATTATTATTATTATTATTATTATTATTATTATTATTATTATTATTATTATTATTATTATTATTATTATCATCATCCTCGTCATCATCATCACCATCACCATCATCATCATCATCGTCATCATCAACTTTAACATTATTATTATTATTATTATTATTATTATTATTATTATTATTATTATTATTATTATTATTATTATTATTATTATTATTATGATTATCAGACGAAAGAATGTATTTAACTGTATAGATAGACTTCTCTTAGCATGATTTAAAAAATAATACATGCTTTATTCATTCATTCATTCGTTTATTTATTTATTTATTTTAAAATCGTTATTGCTTTTAGCATTGCGATGAAAGTTCAGGCTCACTGTCATTGTTAAAACGTAATTAATTAATGTGTGATATTTCTACCAATTCCAAATGCTTCTGAGTACCGTTGGGAAAAACGTATAACTATGTTCATCAACAACAGCTGCCTGGCAAGGTTAAAGCCTATTTGGAAAGACAGGACCATCAGTCTACATTCCAAGGTAAGACTGCTGCGCTCCCTTGTCATCTCCATTTTCCTATACGCTTGCGAAACATGGACCATCACAGCAAATCTACAACGAAGAATACAAAGCATGGAGATGAGGTGCTACAGAAGACTTCTGGGCATTTCCTATACCCAGCACATCACCAACGACGAAGTCCGACAGGCCATCACACAAGCCATGGGACAACATGATGACCTGGTCACTGTGGTGAAAAAACGGAAACTCCGATGGTACGGTCACGTCACCAGATCATCAGGCCTTGCAAAGACCATACTGCAAGGCACGGTGCAAGGAGGTAGAAGAAGAGGGAGACCGAAAAAGAGGTGGGAGGACAACATTCGAGAATGGACTGATTTGACACTGAGCGAAACCATGAGGGTTGCTGAGGACAGAGAAAGATGGAGTACGCTGGTTAAACGATTATCTGGGGTGCCCCTACGATCTCCGAGTTAGGGGATAGGATATAATAGGATAGGATGTTCATCACCTTCCCATAAGGCAAAATTCGCCCTTTTGAATCCAAACACTTGGCCCTACTGTACCGGGCTGCATCTGGTGCTGGGAAATTTCAAGCAAAGTTGGGCACTCCAGTCCGAACAGATTTTCCAATCACCCTCACAAATCTTGGCCACCACGCCCTCAGACACCCGTACACTCTCCCACGTGACCACGCCAATTGCATCACAGTTCCAGCGGCGTCATTTACTGCCGTGCAACTGGCTTCGTAGGTGGGTTTTTGTTGGACAGCGCATGGCTTATAACAATGGATATCATATATGGAAAGCACAGGGGAGGCGGGTGGGTGGGCGGTTGGAGGGGGTTTTGGTTTGGGTGGATTGGGGGAAATTCGTACCTACCGCTGCATTATCCAAGATCGGCGCAACGCCAATGGCAGAGAGAGAGAGAGAGAGAGAGAGAGAGAGAGAGAGAGAGAGAGAGAGAGAGAAGGAGAGAGAGAGAGAGAGAGAGAGAGAGAGAGAGAGAGAGAGAGAGAGAGAGAGAGAGAGAGAGAGAGAGAGAGAAACTTCTTTTTTTTTTAATTAGGGATACAGATTTTAGACTAATAAGAAGTCTAATCTTCCAATCTGTCCTTTAACAAATTAACATAGTAATTAACCTTTAACATTAACTTGGAAATCATAGAAATCACACACACATGCACTCACACACATGCACACACAATCACACCAACATCTTCATCATTATCTTTAAACAATGTTAGGCAATGTTGGAGAGAGAGAGAGAGAGGGAGAGAGAGAGAGAGAGAGAGAGAGAGAGAGAGAGAGAGAGAGAGACAGAGACAGAGAGACAGAGAGACAGAGAGAGACAGAGAGCCCACACAAACACACAGAAGGAAACAGTGATCGTTGAGGTTAACAGCGAATGCCCGTCTAAACCCCTTTCCACTTAAGGTACAGGCAACTTCTGGCCTTAGCAAAAACTGATAGGCTATCTCCGTTTCTGTTTGCCTATTGGATTGTCTGTGCCTTTATGTCTGATTTTTTTTATCACACAATCACGCTCACAGACAAACACACGCACGCACGCACCACACACTAAACTCACACACACACATACACTCACACATACACACAGTGGTTTAATAATGCACAAAACATCTACACTGGGTTGATGATGATGACTGTGCTATTGATGATGATGACTGTGCTATTGATAATGATGACTGTGCTATTGATGATGATGACTGTGCTATTGATGATGATGATGACTGTGCTATTGATGATGATGACTGTGCTATTGATGATGATGACTGTGCTATTGATGATGATGACTGTTCATGTGCTATTGTTGTTGGTGGTGGGGGTGACGGGAGTGGAGGTGATTCAGGTGGTGTGTATGCGTGGGTGTGTGTGTGTGTGCGTGTGTGTGGTTGTGTGTGTGTGCATACGTGCATGCCTCTGTGGGGGTGGTCGTACAAGTTGTATTTACTCTAGCAGTCTATTTTACAACCCTGCATCTTACACATGTCTGTACATGTAGCTTGTTAGGAAAGAAACATTTATTGGATTTTTTCATAGCTATCGAGAGGGGACTGGTTTGACACTGAGCGAAGCCAAGAAGGTTGCTGAGGACAGGGAAAGATGGAGTACGCTGGTTAAACGATCATCTGTGGTGCCCCGACGACCTTCGAGATACGAGATAGGATAGGATAGCTTTGACTCTATTAATAGCTGTATCTATCACTATTCTATGTAATTTACTCTTACAAGAATATAAACTTTAGTTGTCCATTAAAAAAAAATAAATTTGTCATGCAGAACTGTGCTTAGTGTCACTGCAAAGCCTCATCTATTATATAAATTGCTTAGCCGAAGTCCTTCTTCGCCTCTACTGTAAAGTTGGTCCGGTATGGACACTGATCTGGGCAGGTGCTGGGCGCTGCGGATCGGCCTGCTGTGCGCTCAAAACTTGCGAAATCGTTATAGCCGACATTTCCTTACCGAACGTTTAACCGTTTCTGAGATAAATAAATAAACAAAATGTCCACAAACTGCAATAGCCTCATTCCGCGCGCGCTTCCGATTCAACCCGTGTCAAGAACGTGCCGTTCCGTAATACCGCAAATTTTGTTTTATTTCCATTCAAAACACTTTCACACTCATGTCACCAATCTTACAAAATTTTGTGTTTAACTAATTAAATTTGATTAATTAAAAATCGAATCGAGGTTTGAGCATGTTTTCCCATATAGACCAAAAAATTGATGGTCTTTATACGAAGCCTTGGTAGCTCACTTAGTAAGACATTCGCCTACCGTGCAGGCTACCCAAGTTCAAATCTCCCGCAGGCCTTTTTTTTTTTACACTACAATATAAATATTTTTCCTTTTAATTTAGGCTTTTTACTTTTAACTTATTTATTATTGTTATTATTATTATTATTATTATTATTATTATTATTATTATTATTATTATTATTATTATTATTATTATTATTTTTATAAACTAATAATAATATTAATTATTATTAGAATTATAATATCTTATATCAAATTTTATTTTAAAACCTTGGTGTTTTTTATGATGTCTATTTGTATTATTCTATATTCAATAATAATAATAATAATAATAATAATAATAATAATAATAATAATAATATTATTATTATTATTATTATTATTATTAATATTATTATTATTATTATTATTATTATTATTATTATTATTATTATTACCAAGGATCGGGATGGGGTGGTACGTGTAGGTAAAAGGGGGCTACGGGTAGGTTTAAAGGGGCATGGGTAGGCATAACGAGGATACGGGTATCTATAAGGGGGTACGGTGATGGTCGATTCCTTTCATCCATACCTGCGAAACGATCAACGGGGAAGTATCAAGGAGGGTACAGGTAGGTTACAAGGGGGGTACGGAAGGTATCAAGGGGGTATGGGGAGGTATCAAGTGGGTTCGGGGAGGTATCAAGGGGGTATGGTGAGGCATCATGGGGGGGACGGGGAGATATCAGGGGCGGGGGGTATGGTGAGGTATCAAGGGGGATATGCGGAGGTATCATCGTCCAAATGAAACTCGCAGACAACAGTTGTCTCTCTGTCTACATTTTAAACAGTAACCTGTGTACCCTGGCTTGCCAGTGTACAAAACCACTAGTCCATAATAAAATCCAGTACTGCGACGGCGATACATTTCTCACAACAAAAAACCCAACAACGTATACTCCTTTGAAACTTAGGTCTTTCTTGGGTCCTGTTGTACGTTAACAATAATATCCATTACATGTATGAAGAATTGCAGTCGCTCTGCACTGAAATGAAATATACCCAGACCTTGCACGACTCGTGTGTCCCGTTATGTAGTAGAGCACTGTCACTAGGTTAGAAGTGACGTCATTGCTGGTCCTGCTATTTTTTTGTCACAGCCACAGGCCAATGATAGGCTGGTGTTTGTATGTGTTTGTATGTGTGTGTGTGTGTGTGTGTGTGTGTGTATGTGGGTGTGAGAGTGTGTGTGTGTGAGAGTGTGTGTGTTAAATGTACACATTTTTATTTGGCGTCTTGGCATGTTACAGTGAAATGATCATCATTGAGAACAGCATTGTGCCAATCAAAGTGGTATTTATTACATTGAACATGGCACAAACCAAGCCGGATTACAACAGAACTTTATAAAAATCAAGAAAACACGCAGAAGCATTGTTTTGGTACTAAGTAGTTTGGTTTACATTGGTTTGGTACTAAGTAGTTTGGTGTACATTGGTTTGGTAATAAGTAGTTTGGTGTACATTGGTTTGGTAATAAGTAGTTTGGTATACATTGGTGTAAAGTGTAGTCTGGGCACATGCTAACACTGTTTGATGTTAAGCAACGTCAGGAAGGGTTAGTACTGGGATGGGTGGCCATGCTTGGAAAGCAAACTCCAAAGACACAAAATAGATTGAAGGTAACACAAGACACGCCCCATCCTATCTGCTGTCAATGGATACCTGCATCTGTTTACAACCCGGGAAGGTAATGCAGCGAGAGATTGGAGATAGGCACCGCTCTCATTAAGCTGAACTAGAGAAAAGGGGTGTCCCAACGCTTCTTTCCTCGAAGACCACAAATTTACAAGGGCTTTACCTTTTTTAACATCCTATCCTATCCTATCCTATCCTATCCTATCCTAACCTATCCTATCCTGTAACTCTGAGGTTGTTGGGGCACCACAGATGATCGTTTAACCAGCATACTCCATCGTTCTCTGTCTTCAGCAACCCTCATGGTTTCGCTCAGTGTCAAGCCAGTCCATTCTCGAATGTTGTCCTCCCATCTCTTTTTCTGTCTCCCTCTTCTTCTGCCTCCTTGCACCATGCCTTGCAGGATGATCTTTGCAAGGCTTGATGCTCTGGTGAGGTGTCCATACCATCGGAGTTTCCGTTTCTTCACCACTGTGAGCATTCGTGTTGTCCAATGGCTTGTGTGATGGTCTTTCGGACTTCGTTGTTGGTGATGTGCTGGGTATAGGAAATGCCCAGAAGTCTTCTGTAGAACCTCATCTCCATACTTTGTATTCTTCGTTGTTTTTAACATAATAAATAAATAAATAAATAAATAAATAAATAAATAAAATAAGCCTATTAGTCTAGTTTCATCAGCACTTCTAGAGCAAATTAAACAGGAAGGAAACTTGGAGGCTCAAGGGTGACCACAGGAAAGGACTCAGCATGGTCGACGGAGACTAAAGAAAGAGCAGATATAAGATGTTTGCCTAAGCCGTATTTTGTAAATACTGGAGCCAAAAAGGACAATAGCTTTTTGGGTAAATGGAATAGATCTTTTTAAAAATGTGAGCAGATTTAAAAAGAGTACAATAGATTGTAAAAATAAAAATAAACTAGATTATAAAAATAGTACAATAGATTGTAAAAATAAAAATAATGTAACATAGGTTTTTAAACAAGTACAATAAATTGTAAAAATAAAAATAAAGTAAAATCGATTTTAAAATGAGTACAATAGATTAATAAAAAAAAAATAAAAACAAAGTAAAAGAAAGTTTTTAAAAAGTACAATAGATATTGTAAAAATAAAAATAAAGTAAAATAGATTTAAAAAGAGTAAAATAGATTGTTAAAACAAAAATAAAGTACAATAGATTTTTTAAAAAGAATAGATTTGTTAAAAAGTACAAGACATTAAAAGAAATTGTGAAAAGGAAATGTTATACTCAACACTGTGGTCTAACTTTGGAGATTTGTATTTTTCTCTTCGTCAGCAAATAATGACAAACAACGTGGGTAAAGTCAAGTCAAGTCAAGTCAATGCATTTTTTATTTTTCAGAAAGAAAAATGTGTATTGTCGCTTTGCAAGACAAGACAGGATTTCATAGTGGCAATAAACACAGTGACAGCAATGGAATAGTAACATAACATTGAGGAAAAATAAACACCCACACCCACACCCACACCCACCCAATTGCGTTATTACAATATAATATTCAGCTCTTCGTTTTAACAAACAGAATTACCAGATACACAACATTTGTACCCTCGCGTGCATATTTAATCACACACACACACCCGCACACACACACACCCATACACACACGTGCGCACAATATTACATAGGTTACATTACATGATAGATCCGTTACAACAAATAAGTTCATAGCAGGTGGAAGAGGTTACGCGAATGAGCACTCTCGGAAGGGGTAATTGGTGGTAATGGGTCAGTGGTAGCAAAACAGTGCAGGGAATGGGGTGGGTTTAACACATACAGACAATTGTCCGTCTGCGGTGGTTCTGACTTAACGCTGGGCAGAGGGGGGACCGGGAGGCCTATGATCTTTGAGGCAGTTTGCGCTACTTTTAGCAGCTTGTTCTTCTCTGTGACCGACAGCGTCTGGAAGAACACAGGGCTGCAATACAGCAGCAGGAGCTCTATCATGCTCCTATACAGATTGAGAAGCAGCTTGGTGTAAAACAGGAGATATATATACACACAGCTTAAAACTGTTCGGATTTGTTAAAAATGCAATATATTAAAAAATAATAATTTTTTTTGTTTTATTTTAAAGTATACTAGAAGTGAAGGAAGAAAACCATGCAGTGAGGTAGCGCATTATACGGGCACCGTCAACTTGTAACTGAGCCTGTGTATCAATTAACAGTGCAGGGAGAGAGGGCCGCTCGCTCCGTCACAAAAGACCACCAATGATTGGCCATTAGTGGCTGTGCTCAACATTTATGCCGCCACTCCCAGGGGAGGGGGGACGGGTCCCCTGAGCCTCACAAACACAACCGTCCGCGCAGCATGGCTACGCCCGCACACGGTCTTGAAACAAGCCGTGCTGTACCCACCGCGCGGAGTGATTTGGCAGTGAAAGCTTTACCCTCAAAATTTCTATTCCGCGGCATTTTTTTTTAATTGGCGCTCCGTAGATCAGACTTGCCGATGCTAAACGTTCGGCCTCTTTAATGATCTCTGCGGCTGTTCAGGAAAAGATGGCAGGTTTTGTAGGAGCATTACATCATCGCATCACCGTATTGCATCTCCGTCCGGCAGTGTATTTGTTCGTCGCTACGTCACCCGGCGTAGTAGGTAGGCCCGCTTAATAGCTGCTGGGACTAATGAGAAGTACTGGGCGAGGCTCAGCCACGCTGGGTGTTTTACTCCACATTATGCTGTTGATGAGTGTGGTGCGAGGTTAAAGATAAGAGAGGGGGGAGTGGGGGAAGGGGGGTTGGAGATTATATATTTCCAAATATTCTTGTATTTGCGGGATTCACGCACACACGCACACACGCACACACACACACACACACTCACACGCACCCCCTCCCCCCTCTCCCCTCACACACACTGTTTTACCGATGAGCGCACGCTAAAAGCACATTAGGTATACATCATGGTCACGAAAGTCTGTCTCGATCTTTGATTATGCCTACTTTGTCGCTGAACAGTCAACGACTGTCATGCTGATCAAACGCACGCTTTGCTAATGAGCATATCAAAGATCGCAGTTTTAATCAAGAAACTTCATTCCGGAATGATGGATGAGCGCAGACAATGAAAATGTACGTCTTCCGAGTCCTTGGCTATGTAGAGATATTTACAACGCTGCATTGCACAAGGCAAGGGAGACAACACATTTTAAAAGCTTAATTCTACTACTGGAATCAATTCTCACAACTTTGTATCGATCTGGACTCCTTGAAGAAAAGCTAAGCAATGCAATGCAATACAATACAATACATCACGTCTATATTATCTCGAATAAGGAATTTACACGAACGCGTAGATTATTTGACATTAAAAAAAAGGAAAGTATATTTTAAAAGCCATAATTAACTATGTGTGAAATCGACAAAGCATTACAATCACCCTTTACCGACCTTTGAAAAAACATAACAATAATAATAAATAAATAAAATATATATCCAGCTAGAGACAGATTTATTCCAGCAACTATCAGTTGATAAAATGTTACAGCTCATTAAGAAAACACATTGATATTACTACTATCACAGTTCAATATACGTATTACAAGCACATCTCTTCAACATATCCTCAAACGTTGGAGAGCTTGCTCGCTTTTTTCTTTTTTTAAACCACGGATCGATCTTCTGTTGCCACCACAAATGGTTTGTACAACTTGTTACTTGTACGCAGGGATAGCCTCCCTTGTAGTGCGCATTCATTAAGACAGGAGGAAGGAGGATGGGGGCGCACAGTAGGAGATCGGAGAGAATGGGGGTTGGGGATGGGGAGGGGTAGTCTGCCAAAGTCAGGAAGGAGTTGCCGTTGTCCAGCAGCTTTGTACAGCAACGGTCGTTCTCTGAAATGATTGCAAGTCAGGTGGCAATCCGTCGCCCACGATTGTGTTCAGATGTCTGGGCGCCAGACCATGCGCCCAAAAGCTTCAAGTGAGCGCCTCGGGCGGTTTGAGTAAGAGTCTGTATCAGCCAGGGCCTTGAGCAACTCCTGAGCTGAAACAGCGCTATAAAAGAATGATCACCTAAATAAATACATAAATAAATAAACAACAGTCCACGCTGTGCTAGAATGTTCCCAGCGTGTTTATGGCGCATTCTGACGCCATTTACAGACACAGACAATGAACACAGATGGAGCGTTGCCTACCCGTGGTTCTCGCGAGGGGCGCAAGATGGTTAATTCCTATCCCAAATTTCTCAGTTTCTAGCGAAATAAGGGAGAGAATTTAGCTAAACACATGTTGTCGCGAGGTAGGCGAGAGCGGCGTCACACTTTGAGGAACTAGGGACCAAAAATAGAATAGGCGATACCTCGTCTGATTGGTCAACTTGTCAGTCACAATGTTATAATGTTATTGTCTTTGTTCAGTGTGGTTTCCACCCCAGGCCCACACCCCTTTCTAAAGCGCAGAGGTTCATGCCGCCCACAGACCTATAGGCAACTCAACCAAGGTGGCCACAAAGCTCTTATTTCAATGGTCGTCATGTCTTCATTTTGCTTTTGTTTTTTGTTTGTAGTTAGTTCATTAATCTGTCAGTTTCTTCCTGTATTTGCATTTCTCCTCTGGCGTTCGAGCTGCATTGTTGAAATCAACTTGCAGCTAGCTAGCTTTCTCCGCTAGAGCGCTTGGCGAGAATAGCGTTCATGCAACGAAGGAGCTAGACTGTTGTGTTCAATGACTGTTCTCATAGCTAGCATCTGTCGGGGTCTGTCAAGCATTGATGAGCTTGTCAATCAAGGTTGCCGCTCATCCTCGGCTTGAACACGCTCGGCTGGCGCCGCAGATGGCTACGGGCTTGACAGAAGAAAGCGGTTAGCGACCCGTTTTGTATACGGGTGGCTGCCTCCCACCCACAATGTAGCCTACCTCCACCACGTATTCACCAGCTTCCCTTGACAGCGTGACGTGTACCAGTACAATACAATACACTACACCACAGCACTTTTCACGTACTACACATTCCCCCACACACGCTCACGCACACACACCCACACACACCTACACACACACACCCACACACCCACACACACCTACACACACACCCACACCCACATACTTGCAATACATCAGAAATGGGTTAATTTAAGAATGTAGGAATCGGAAAGTCATTTTTTGATGGAAAAGGGTTAGGGCAAGGGTTAGTTGCAGCGCTGCAACTAGCCCTTACCCTAACCCTTCTCTAGAAAGTTGACCTATTTCGTGTCTAATAGGCGAGGAAATAGGTCGAATTTTGCTTCAAACTTTTTCAAAAATTCACTGTAATTTCTCCGTCCCGGATAGTGCACACCTATGTACTTAAAACACTCTCATGCACTACAACTGCACTCCCTTGCACTAAAAGAGCACTCCCTCGCACTTAGAAAAAAGTGGGTTCCTGGAAAAAAGTGGGTTCCAAGCAAATAAACCCATTTGTTACTAGAAAAGACAAGGTCTGCTACCCATTTGTGCGTTTTTGTGCGTTCCTTTACACCCACAACCACACACACACACACACACACACACACACACACACACACACACACACACACACACACACACACACACACACACACACCACTCTACCTTTCCCCTTCTGTCTCTCTCTCCCTCTCTCTCTCTTCCCCTCCCCAACCTTCACTTCTTTCTCTTTGTCCACTCCTCATCCCCCACACAAGTACTCTTTCCCTCTCCCTGGCGCATCCTGTGTCAAGCACACACATTAGCGCTAGAGCAGACAGGAACGGAGGAGGCGCGCTAAGCAAATGAGATGCAGGGAGTGTGGTTAAATCCTAGACTGCATTTTTAATGAGGTCAATCTGGAACTTGCTTTTGCCTGATTTCTCTCCTCGCGGTCTGCATCGTGATGCCGTGTGATGGCACAATGCAACCAGTCCACAGACGGTGGCTTTGCAGTAACCATGTCTTGCCCAGGAGCCCGCTTGTGTGTGTTTTTGTGTGTATGTGTGTGTGTGTGTGAGGATGTTTACACGGCGTTATTGGGACAAATTACTGCAAGTTTGCATACGTTCTTTGGACAGACCTCCTTGTTGGGACGTCCATTTAATGATCCGTGAGGGTTAGGGTTAGGGTAAGGGTTAGGGTTAGGGCTAGGGTTAGGGCTAGTGTTAGGGTTAGGGTTAGGGTTAGAACACTTTAAAGTACTTAAAAACGGGGTCGTAGCACGACCCATTGTCCACAGAACGTATGTGGCGATAGAGGAAAGTCCAAATAACGGTGTCTGCGCAAGTATGTGTGTGTTTGCGTGTGTGTGTGTGTGTGTGTGTTAGTAAAAGAGAGAGAGACAAAGCGAAAGCGAAAGAGAGAGAGAGGGAGGGAGAGGGAGATATGGAGAGAGAGCGATTGAGTGATAGACAAAAGGAGACAAAATAAAAACAGAAACAGAGAGAGTGAGACAGACAGACAGACAGGGACAGACAGAGACAGAGAGACGGTGACAGGGAGAAACAGACCTATAGAGACAAGAAAGACATGCACCTATCATACCCCATCCTATCCTGTCCTATTCTATCCTATCCTATCTTATCCTGTCCTATTCTATCCTATCCTATCCTATCTTATCCTGTCCTATTCTATCCTATCTTATCCTACCCTATTCTATTCTATCCTATCTTATCTTATCCTGTCCTATTCTATCCTATCCTATCTTATCCTGTCCTATTCTATCCTATCCTATCCTATCTTATCCTGTCCTATTCTATCCTATCCTATCTTATCCTACCCTATTCTATTCTATCCTATCCTATAATTCGCAGGTTGTTGGGGCACCACAGATGATCGTTTAACCAGCGTACTCCATCTTTCTCTGTCCTCAACAACCCTCATGGCTTCGCTCAGCGTCAAGCCAGTCCATTCTCGAATGTTGTCCTCCCATCTCTTTTTCTGTCTCCCTCTTCTTCTGCCTCCTTGCACCGTACCTTGCAGGATGGTCTTGGCAAGGCCTGATGCTCCGGTGACGTGGCCGTACCATCGGAGTTTTTGTTTTTTCACCACTGTGAGCAGGTCATCGTGTTGTCCAATGGCTTGTGTGATGGTCTGTCGGACTTGTTCGCATGATGAGCCAGACACAGAGAAGAGGAACAGGGAGCTGATTGCCATCATCGTATACTATCCTATCCTATCCTGTCCCGTAACCCGGAGGTCGTAGGGGCACCACAGATGATCGTTTAACCAGCATACTCCACCTTTCTCTGTCCTCAGCAGCCCTGATGGCTTCGCTCAATGTCAAACCGGTCCATTCTCGAATGTTGTCCTCCCACCTCTTTTTCGGTCTCCCTCTTCTTCTACCTCCTTGCACTGTGCCTTGCACATCGTATACAGAAACATAAAAAGGTTGAAGTGTGGACTGGATGACGACGGTGGCAGAGGACAGTAGTCCGTTATATCAAATGTACAAAACCATAAAACACACATTTTTTAGGTTCGCATTGTTTGCAGCAGCCGTTACTCCATTATTCCAATACAGCCGTTATTCACTGTTCATTATAAGCGCTTATTCAAAATTATTCAATCATAACGCCATAAGCACATTTTACATTCATACGCTTTCAATGAGAGCCTTTCAGGCTTTTTGTTCGCCAACGCACTGAATTTGGCTCTACAGAATTCCAGCCACTTTCAAACGAAGTGTTAATAAAGTTACCTGGAAACCTTTGGATGTTTTGAGAATAATTAAGTTTAATTAATTGAGAGATGAGTGGTTGTTCTCTCTCTCTCTCTCTCTCTCTCTCTCTCTCTCACTCTCACTCTCTCTCTCACTCACTCGATCTCTCCCTCTCTGAAAATGAGATGGTGCTGTGTATCTTAGGACAGACCAACGTGCACTATCGTAAGTGTCGCCATTTTAAAAGAGTATACTCAAACAACGCGTTTTGATTGGTCATTCTGGCAGCTGATTAGCTGAACGATTAGATCTATCGGAAGTAAAATACACCATCCAACTAGGCAGGGAACTTGGGTTACTGTACAAGGTTATAGGACTGTATGGGAGTCATGATTCCTTGGTAACAATGAAATCCGTGGTTGGGGACCGTGTGTTGGTATAAAACAGAGTTCATTATGTGATGAACGTGATTTGAATGTGGCAGAATGGCGACGCAGCAGCCAGGCCCTGCAACAGGTGACACCCAAATAAAGTTCGCTATAGAGAACCAGTCTTATTTCTAACATAGACGGAGTCTATCTCTCTCGCTCTACTCTTTAGCTTCAAGCAAAGCAGACGCCATTTTCATACTGCTTAGTAAAGGTTATTATTTTATTTATTATTGAGGATTTGTATAGCGCACATATTTCGCCGTATTTGGCGACTCAAGGCGCTGGCCGATACAGGATCTAACTCAAGCCGCCCGAGGTGACCAACTTGCAGCCTTTGGGCGCATAGTAATAACGCTCCAGACAACTGAGCACAGTCCTGGGCAGCCAGGGATGGGGGAGAAGGACCTAGGTGCATGCTGGGTGTGTTCTTGTCACCGGCACTCACCCGCCTAGGACATGAGCGTCAGGATCTTTAAAGTCCGTTATGATGGAATGTATGCGACACAGACTAGACCTCGGTTTATACTCTCATCCAAAGGAGTAGGAAACGTTAAAGGTTAATGTTAAACGTTAAAGGTTAATGTGCGGATATTACTACTACTACTACTACTACTACTACTACTACTACTACTACTACTACTACTACTACTACTACTACTACTGATGATGATGATGATGATGATGATGATGATGATGATGATGATGATGATGATGATGATGATGATGATGATGATGATGATGATGATGATATTAATAATAATAACAATATTAATAATGGATGATACATACGCGCTTTTCCCGACAAATCGGCGATCAGGCTCAAAGAGCGGCGATCTGTAACCAACATACACGTTCCTCTCCTATCATATAATATCCCGTAACTCGAAGGTCATTGGGGCACAGGCAGCATAGGAGAGGGGGAGGGAGGGGGAGGGGGTACACACTAGCAATGTTTGATATTAGGCAACGTCGGGAAGGGAGGGTTACTACTCTACTTGGATGGGTGCCCATGCTTGGAAGACAACCACCAGGACACAAAAGGACTGAAACAAGCGCACGATCAACTCCAGTCCGCCCAGCTGTGAACGGGTACCTGACGATGTTTAGAACCGGGCAAGATAAAGCAGCGAGGGAGAGGAGCTAGGCATAACCAACCCTAAGCTGGCTGGACAAAAGAGAGATACTAAAACGTTTCACTCCCCAACGTCCCAAGGGTTACGGGGACACTTTTACCTTTACACCGTGTTCAAGATTGAAGGTTTATTCCCAAAGAGTACTTGCGCATTTTGGGGCGTGGGGTGTAAAAACACATAGCAATTGTAATTTAATTGTAAAATAACAGCAACATTGCTAATATTCCAACTTCAGTCTTCAATGCGCTAAACTATAAGGCTTGGCCCACACTGTTACTATTATGTTGAAATAGGGAGAGGGCCGCTCCAGTGTGTTATCTCACTGTAATATCTTCTAATTATGGACGATTTATTCAAGAGTGAAGAATCACGTGACAGTAGTTAATGCAAGAAACAGATTGGGGAAAACAATGCAAATACATATTCCTATCCTATCCTATACAATCCCGTAACTCGAAAGTCGATGGGGCACCTCAGATGATCATTTAACCAGCGTACTCCCTCTTTCTCTGACTTCAGCAACCCTCATGGCTTCGCGCAGTGTCATGCCAGTCCATTCTCGAATGTTATCCTCCCATCTCTTTTTCTGTCTCCCTCTTCTTCTGCCTCCTTGCACCGTCCCTTGCAGGATGGTCTTTGCCAAGCCTGATGCTCTGGTGACGTGGCCATAGCATCGGAGTTTCCGTTTCTTCACCATTGTGAGCATGTCATCGTGTTGTCCAATGGCTTGTGTGATGGTCTGTCGGACTTCGTCGTTGGTGATGTGCTGGGTATAGGAAATGCCCAGAAGTCCTCTGTAGCACCTCATCTCCATGCTTCGTATTCTTCGTTGTAGATCTGCTGTGAGGGTCCATGTTTCGCAAACGTATAGGAAGATGGAGATGACAATGGAGCGAAGCAGCCTTACCTTGGCGTGTAGACTGATGGTCCTGTCTTTCCAAATGGGTTTCAATCTTGTAAGGGCAACAGTTGCTTGTGCGATCATATCCTAGAAAGTTCTTCATGTCGGACCGGACCCATTGTCTGATACAATGGCTCCTAAATATTTGAAACTATGCACTGTATACATATTACCTACTACGATACTATGTGACAGAGAGAGATAAGATAAGATAAGAAAAGAAAAATAAGATAACGCCCAGGGAAGATGAGATAAGACAACAATTTTATTTTGCAAGGGTAAAGGAGTAAGAGAAAGGGGAGGGAAGCGAGAAAGAGACACTTCTTCTTCTTCTTCTTCTTCTTCTTCTTCTTCTTCTTCTTCTTCTTCTTCTTCTTCTTCTTCTTCTTCTTCTTCTTCTTCTTCTTCTTCTTCTTCTTCTTCTTCTTCCACTCCTTCTGCTTCTTCTTCTTTTTCTACTCCTTTTTTTCTCAATGTCCCTTCAACAAGAGACAAGACCAAGGTTGCCACAATCAAATTGTCCATAAAACAGAACTATTATTTTGTTGGGTGGCGACCATCTGTTTCCCTGCTAATGTGCTGTAAGCCTACTTTCACGACATCCTTATTAATGGGTAGACTACTATTGAATTAAATCACATTTATTTTTTAATTTTGTTAGTATTATACAATGTGTTTGAGGACATTAATTAGCAGCGTTGTAGATTGTTGCTGGCGTTTTTTTTTATTTAAAAAAATTGAACCAACTTGTAACAAGTGATTCTGGCCTCGTCGTTGCCATTATCATCATTATAATCATCATAATCATCATCATCAGCACCAGTAATAGCAGCAGCAGCAGTAGCAGCAACTGTAACAGTTTTGGAAGCAACAGTAGCAACAGTAGCAGCAACATCATCATCATGACCATCATCATCATCACCATCATCATCATCATCATCCTGGTCATCATCACAATCTTCATTATGTACATAACGAATGGATTTAAGTTCCTGCAATACACGGTATGAATCCCGTGCTTTTGCTGCATGACGTTATTCATATTTTAAATAACACTTTACTAATTAGTGTACGTAATGTCTTAGGAATGTTGGCATTAATGAACGCCAAAACATCAACATTATAATTGAAAATGGTTGTAAACTCCATAAAACGTGCGATCTTAGGTCTCTAAGATTACGTAATTTGCACTTCTATTCTCTCCAATTTTCGGTTTTCCAAATCTACTGAACCCATGAACACTAGTATTACCTTTCTATACCACAATGGAAATTCTTTGCTTTGTGTAAATTATTATTGTTTAGATATAATAGTATTGAGATCGTGGAACTTATATTTGTGTTAGTGAGAATCTGTGAATTTGTGGGTGTGGTAGTTAACAGAGTTTCTTACATGCACACTTTATTTTGATTTAGGAGTCAGATATATTTTGCATTCAGTTAGTTATTATAAACAGGAACCCATCAAATTCCGGCCCGTTACAGAAACCCAGCTAATTTGGACAACTGACCAGGGTATCGATCTGAATGTCATGCAGATTAAATACAACGTTAGGAAGCAAATTGCTTAACAAGGAAATTAAATATTCGAATATAGAAATTTGCTGGGTTTGTTAACAAACATATTGACTAACCAGTAATCCAATTGAATAAGAAAGATCATTACATTCAGAAAATTATCCGAAGTATCTTAACAGGAACTTCACCGACAAAAAATTGCATCCTGTTTTGCCAACAGAAAAAAAGAAGAAGAGGAAAAAGAAGAAGAGGAAAAAGAAGTAGAGGAAAAAGAAAGAAAAACAAAATACAAAAGCATTTTAACGATATTTTATTTATTTATTTATTTATTTATTTATTTATTTATTTATTTATAATTACTTTTAAATAGCGCTTTTCCAGCTCAAGAGCTGCTCAAGGCGCTGGCTGATACAGAATCTAACTCAAGCCGACCGAGGAGCCCACTTGCAACCTTTGGGCGCATTGTCTGACGCCCAGACGATTGAACTCAACCGGGGAGGGGGAGAAGGGACCTAGTGCGTGAGGGTGTATTTGTGTAGCCGGTACTCACCCGCTTAGGACATGAGCGTCAGGATCTTTAAAAACCGTGCGATGTAATGCGCGCGTGCACAGATTAGACCACCTTGGTTTATACTCCCATGCAAAACGATAGAAAGAAGAACGAAAGTATTGTTTTAAAAAAAAGAAAAAAAAAAGGAAGAAGCCTTTTCAGGGAAGGAACGACAGAAGTATTTTGGGAAAGGAAAAACACTTATAGCGTTATAGAAGGAAGGGAAAATAAAGTATCGTTTCAGCGATGACAGGAAACTAACGGAAGTTGACAACTCTTCGATACGCAAGCAGCGTAAACAGTCATTTGGGTCCTTGGTAACATCACAAGATTCGCAGGCAGATGGACCCCTTAATGCTGTCAGTAAGCGTCAATTCTGATCACAGCCACAGAATTGTTCCCCTTGGCTAATCCCCAACAAGGCATTGGGAAGAAGAAGAAGAAGAAGAAGAAGAAGAAGAAGAAGAAGAAGAGATTACTCTTATATAACGCAATTACAAGCTCACAGAGCTTCTCAAAGCGGGATGTTGGTAACGCTTCTGCTGAGTGTGTTTGTGTGCGCCGGTATCTGTTTTATAAAGGAGATATGCCATGTGTTTGTGTGCGCCGGTATCTGTTTTATAAGGGAGATAATTATGACATTTAAAACAAAAACCGGAGGCTTTCACGGGCTTTTTTTTTTCAATCGAATTCAAAGAGCGGCGATCTGAAGAAATCGCGATTTACTGCTGATATCAGACCTTTTCAGCGCTTGGACACTAAGTTTAAATTTGGCAAAAATTTGACACAAAAGCTGTATGGCTATAAGCAGCTAGTCATCTGTTAGCGCGAATGAAAGGTTTTAGAAGTATGTTTTTGTTGCAATTTTAACTCACTATAAAGTTAATTTTTAGTGGACAGCTTTTAGTCACTGTGTCATGAAGGACGCGATGGTATTCCCGTAATCTTTTGAAATGCGCTATGGAACGTCTCTTCTCTCGGTACCGGCTTTATGAATCTGGTGTACAATTTCTTCTATTCGTAGCTGCTTATCTTTCCCCGTTTGTAAATAACAGCCAGTTACCCATTCAGTGCGGCCAGTTACCCATTCAGTGCGGCCAGTTACCCATTCAGTGCAGCCAGTTACCCATTCAGTGCGGCCAGATACCCATTCAGTGCGGCCAGTTACCCATTCAGTGCGGCCAGTTACCCATTCACAGCAGCCAGTTACCCATTCAGTGCAGCGGCCAGTTACCCATTCAGTGCAGCCAGTTACCCATTCAGTGCAGCCAGTTACCCATTCAGTGCGGACAGTTACCCATTCAGTGCGGTCAGTTACCCATTCAGTGTGGCCAGTTACCCATTCAGTGCGGTAAGTTACCCATTCAGTGCGGACAGTTACCCATTCAGTGCGGACAGTTACCCATTCAGTGTGGTCAGTTACCCATTCAGTGCGGACAGTTACCCATTCAGTGCGGTTAGTTACCCATTCTGTGCGGACAGTTACCCATTCAGTGCGGTCTTAAAAAAAAGAAAAAAAGGGGGATGACCGGGTGTGCGGTGGTTAAAGTACTGAGTTTTGTAACGCACTGTTCTGTGCTGTGACTGGCATCCCGCAATGCCGTATGGATGAGGCCAGTGCCACAAGCTAACTAACTCGTCTGCAATCAGTGTCGGCCATGTTGAACAACACAGTCGCTGAAGTCATTAAAAATGCATTCTCCAGGAGCCAGGATTGATGGTGGTCGCTTCAAACGCTGGAAACCAGTGTCATTTGAAATATGCAAACAACGAGCAAGCTGGTGAGACAATCTGCCGTCTTTCAAACAATTCCACACACACTTTTACCGCTAACGTCTTCCATTTTTAGATATTTAATTGTTTAATTTTTGAATTCATGAACTAGTAAGATTTGAATCTGCAAATCGGGATAAACTATTTTACCTGATGTGTATATACATGCCTCAAGATGCTATCACAAAACTAATTTACCTGATGTGTATATAAATTTCTCAAGGTGCTATCACAAAACTAATTTACCTGATGTGTATATAAATGCCTCAAGATGCTATCACAAAACTAATTTACCTGATGTGTATATAAATGCCTCAAGATGCTATCACAAAACTAATTTACCTGATGTGTATATAAATGCCTCAAGATGCTATCACAAAACTATTGTACCTGATGTGTATATAAATGCCTCAAGATGCTATCACAAAACTAATTTACCTGATGTGTATATAAATGCCTCAAGATGCTATCACAAAACTAATTTACCTGATGTGTATATAAATGCCTCAAGATGCTATCACAAAACTATTGTACCTGATGTGTATATAAATGCCTCAAGATGCTATCACAAAACTATTGTACCTGATGTGTATACAAATGCCTCAAGATGCTATCACAAAACTATTGTACCTGGTGTGTATATAAATGCCTCAAGATGCTATCACAAAACTATTGTACCTGATGTGTATATAAATGCCTCAAGATGCTATCACAAAACTATTGTACCTGATGTGTATATAAATGCCTCAAGATGATATCACAAAACTATTGTACCTGATGTGTATATAAATGCCTCAAGATGCTATCACAAAACTATTGTACCTGATGTGTATATAAATGCCTCAAGATGCTATCACAAAACTAATTTACCTGATGTGTATATAAATGCCTCAAGATGCTATCACAAAACTATTGTACCTGATGTGTATATAAATGCCTCAAGATGCTATCACAAAACTATTGTACCTGATGTGTATATAAATGCCTCAAGATGCTATCACAAAACTATTGTACCTGATGTGTATATAAATGCCTCAAGATGCTATCACAAAACTAATTTACCTGATGTGTATATAAATGCCTCAAGATGCTATCACAAAACTATTGTACCTGATGTGTATATAAATGCCTCAAGATGCTATCACACAACTAATTTACCTGATGTGTATATAAATGCCTCAAGATGCTTTCACAAAACTCCACTCCTCTCTCTTTAGGTCAGACAATGAACTCCTAAAACATGTTGTATTATCTTATTAACCTTCTTCCACAAAATATAGAATACCATTGCTACATGTTTTCTAAACGCCAGTAGCTTTGTGGTGCTACTGTGGCTATAATTTAAGCAACATAGGAACTGGTCTACATTCTAAGGTAAGGCTACTGCGTTCCCTTGTCATCTCCATCTTCCTCTACGCTTGCGAAACATGGACCCTCACAGCAGATCTACAACGAAGAATACAAAGCATGGAGATGAGGTTCTACAGAAAACTTCTGGGCATTTCCTATACCCAGCACATCACCAACAACGAAGTCAGACACCATCATACTAGCCATTGGACAAGATGATGACATGCTCACAATGGTGAAGAAACGGAAACTCCGATGGTTTGTCCACGTCACCAGAACATTAGGTTTGACAAAGACTATACTGCAAGGTACGGTACAAGAAGGCAGAAGAAGAAGGAGACAAAAAAAGAGGTGGGAGGACAACATTCAAGAGTGGACTGGCTTGACTCTGAACGAAGCCATGAGGGTTTGCTGAGACCAGAGAAAGATGGAATGCGCTAGTTAAACAATCATCTGTGGTGCCCCAACGACCTTCGAGTTACGGGATAGGATGGATAGGCAAGGATAGGAACAGGGGTAGACGGGTAACATTCACAAGATGAGGGAAACGAATCGCCACACAGCAATTACCCGTTTGGATCTCTGGCTATTTGGGAAAACGAGAAAAGATAAGAATGTAATAGCGATCTATTCAGATCGCCGCGTTTTGAGATTGAAGAAAAAGCGCGTGATATATTCTGTATTATTATAATTATTTTTCGATTACATAAGATGATATAAGAATTTATTTTTTATAAGATAAGATAAGATTAGATAAGAATATTATTTTCAAGTGGGTCAGGTTTGTGATACACTATATAGAATTCGTCAGTAAAATAGCACTGGAAGGCCCCCTTTAATAACAATTTGAACATAGATATAACAGAATTCTCTATTGCACTTCTTCATTAAACACAGACACACAGACTACACACACCGACACACACACACATTCTCACACATGCTCGCACGCACACACACACATACACTCACTTTTACGTTTGAGACGCGCACGATAGAAAGGAATCTGAGTTACACTTATCAAGATTCAAACATCGGGGCTGAATCAACCATTAATAAATAACACCGTGTAACGCACACACACACACACACACACACACACACACGCACACACACACACACAAGCACACACACACACCAGTATTAGAACACCAAGACTGGGTTTTACTAAGAATGTAAGAATCGAAAAGTGATTTTTTTTTTTGACGGAAAGAACGCAAATTTCTTCTAGAAATGTAAGAATCTAAATGCAAAATTGGCTCTTTCCGTCTCAAAAGTAGACCTAGTTCGTCTTCTATAGACGACGAAATAGGTAGAACTTTCTTGCAAATTTTCCCGAAAATTGACTGGATTTTCTCCGTCCCGGATAGAGCACTCCCTTGTACATAAAACACACACGCTCATGCACTACAACTGCACTCCCATGCACTAAAAGAGCACGGGGCCGGGTAGCTCAGTTGGTAAGAGCGTCTTGCTAGTAACCGAAAGGTCGCTGGTTCGAATCCCGGATTGGTCAACGTGTGATCATATTATTTTCCCCTTTACCAACAACTGGCCCGCTGGTGTCAGTATAAATCGGTCCAGTAGTCACCTATATGCGAAAGTGTCGTGTGACTATAATCTACAAACAACAAAAGAGCACTCCTGTGTACTTGGAAAAAAGTGGGTGGCTGGAGAAAAGTGGGTGGCTAATACACTCACCCATTTTCTGCATTAAAAGCAAGGTCAGTCACCCATTTCAAGGCTTATACCTCCGCGACACACATACTCACATACACACAAACATTCTAAAGCATACTACGATACTGTCAGAAGAATACGTGGAAATAACCTTTACAAAACTATTGTATCCTTAACTTCCCCTCCCACTACTTACTATCCCAAACCCCTCGCCCCCCCCCTATCCAACCCACCCCATCCCCAAACATCTTCAGCTGCGGCAGTACATGGTCCTAACTCCTCCAGTGTATAAGTGTACAAACCCACCCCACCCCCAAACATCTTCAGCTGCGGCAGTACATGGTCCTAACGCCTCCAGTGTATAAGTGTACAAACCCACCCCACCCCCCAAACATCTTCAGCTGCGGCAGTACATGGTCCTAACGCCTCCAGTGTATAAGTGTACAAACCCACCCCACCCCCAAACATCTTCAGCTGCGGCAGTACATGGTCCTAACGCCTCCAGTGTATAAGTGTACAAACCCCCCACCCCAACATCTTCACCCCCAAACATCTTCAGCTGCGGCAGTACATGGTCCTAACGCCTCCAGTGTATAAGTGTACAAACCCACCCCACCCCCAAACATCTTCAGCTGCGGCAGTACATGGTCCTAACGCCTCCAGTGTATAAGTGTACAAACCCACCCCACCCCCAAACATCTTCAGCTGCGGCAGTACATGGTCCTAACTCCTCCAGTGTATAAGTGTACAAACCCACCCAACCCCCCAAACATCTTCAGCTGCGGCAGTACATGGTCCTAACGCCTCCAGTGTATAAGTGTACAAACCCACCCCACCCCCAAACATCTTCAGCTGCGGCAGTACATGGTCCTAACTGCTCCAGTGTATAAGTGTACAAACCCACCCCACCCCCAAACATCTTCAGCTGCGGCAGTACATGGTCCTAACTGCTCCAGTGTATAAGTGTACAAACCCACCCCACCCCCCAAACACCTTCAGCTGCGGCAGTACATGGTCCTAACTGCTTCAGTGTATAAGTGTACAAACCCACCCCACCCCCCAAACATCTTCAGCTGCGGCAGTACATGGTCCCAACTGCTCCAGTGTATAAGTGTACAAACCCACCCCACCCCTCAAACATCTTCAGCTGCGGCAGTACATGGTCCTAACTCCTCCAGTGTATAAGTGTACAAACCCACCCGACCCCCCAAACATCTTCAGCTGCGGCAGTACATGGTCCTAACTGCTCCAGTGTATAAGTGTACAAACCCACCCCACCCCCCAAACATCTTCAGCTGCGGCAGTACATGGTCCTAACTCCTCCAGTGTATAAGTGTACAAACCCACCCCACCCCCCAAACATCTTCAGCTGCGGCAGTACATGGTCCTAACTCCTCCAGTGTATAAGTGTACAAACCCACCCCACCCCCCAAACATCTTCAGCTGCGGCAGTACATGGTCCTAACTGCTCCAGTGTATAAGTGTACAAAACCCACCCCACCCCCCAAACATCTTCAGCTGCGGCAGTACATGGTCCTAACTGCTCCAGTGTATAAGTGTACAAAACGAGGTCTAGTTTGTGCACGCTCGCATTTAATCGCACGGACTTTAAAGATCCTGACGCTCAGGTCCTAGACGGGTGAGTGCCGGCTTACACCAATACACCCAGCACGCACTAGGTCCCTTCTCCCTGACCCCGGTCGTCCAGGATTGTGCTCAGTCGTCTGGGCGTCAGGCTATGCGCCCAAAGGCTGCAGGTGGGCGCCTCGTGCGGTAGATCCTGTATCGACCAGCGCCTTGAGCGGCTCTTGAGCTGGAAAAGCGCTATATAGAAGTGTTAAGATAAAATAATTTTGTTAAGAATTTATTTTCGATAAGATAAGAATTATACTTTCGACAAGATAAGACAAGATAAGTGAGATAAGATTGACAATTTTATTTCCGAAAAGATAAGATAAGAATTTATTTCCGATAAGATAAAGATAAGAGCTTATTTTTGGTAAGATAAGATAAGGGAGGGGGGTGGGAGGGGGAGAACAATGAAGTAGACTGTCACCGTCCTCACAAAACAAATCCAAAGAAAAAATGAGCCGTTTGCAATGTTGAAAGCACGAAGTATTTTGCAATAGACCACGCAGGAGGGAGGCAAATGTTTTATACAGAGCAATAATAAGCTCTGTTTTAAGGACGACGGAGGTGTGAAAAATGGATGAGGACAGCGACAGGATGCAGAGGTGACTGTCTTTGTGCAAATCATGGCTACCTGAGGTCCCATTGTCTCGCTGTCTGCTCGCTGTTTTCTTTGTACACAACTATCACCAGTGCAAATCTGGACACTTGATCCCTCAATGCCACTAGTTATTGTCACCACATCATATCATCTGTTGCTATAGATGTGATACACTTCTGCTGTTGCTATAGATGTGATACACTTCTGCTGTTGCTATAGATGTGATACACTTCTGCTGTTGCTATAGATGTGATACACTTCTGTTGTTGCTATAGATGTGATACACTTCTGCTGTTGCTATAGATGTGACACACTTCTGCTGTTGCTATAGATTTTATACATTTCTGCTGTTCCTACAGATCTTATACATTTCTGCTGTTGCTACAGATCTTATACATTTCCGCTGTTCCTACAGATCTGATACATTTCTACTGATGCTACAGATCTTATACATTTCTGCTGTGGCTACAGATCTTATACATTTCTGTTGTTGCTATAGATCTTATACATTTCTGCTGTTCCTACAGATCTGATACATTTCTACTGTTGCTACAGATGTTATACATTTCTGCTGTTGCTACAGATCTTATACATTTCTGCTGTTCCTACAGATCTTATACACTTCTGCTGTTCCTACAGATCTTATACATTTCTACTGTTGCTACAGATCTTATACATTTCTGCTGTTCCTACAGATCTTATACATTTCTACTGTTCCTACAGATCTAATACATTTCTGCTGTTCCTACAGATCTGATACATTTCTACTGTTGCTACAGATCTTATACATTTCTGTTGTTGCTATAGATCTTATACATTTCTGCTGTTCCTACAGATCTGATACATTTCTGTTGTTGCTATAGATCTTATACATTTCTACTGTTGCTACAGATCTTATACATTTCTGTTGTTGCTATAGATCTTATACATTTCTGCTGTTGCTACAGATCTTATACATTTCTACTGTTGCTACAGATCTTATACATTTCTGCTGTTGCTACAGATCTTATACATTTCTGCTGTTCCTACAGATCTTATACACTTCTGCTGTTCCTACAGATCTTATACATTTCTACTGTTGCTACAGATCTTATACATTTCTGCTGTTCCTACAGATCTTATACATTTCTGCTGTTCCTACAGATCTGATACATTTCTACTGTTGCTACAGATCGTATACATTTCTGCTGTTGCTACAGATCTAATACATTTCTGCTGTTCCTACAGATCTGATACATTTCTACTGTTGCTACAGATCTTATACATTTCTGTTGTTGCTATAGATCTTATACATTTCTGCTGTTCCTACAGATCTGATACATTTCTGTTGTTGCTATAGATCTTATACATTTCTACTGTTGCTACAGATCTTATACATTTCTGTTGTTGCTATAGATCTTATACATTTCTGCTGTTCCTACAGATCTGATACATTTCTATTGTTGCTACAGATCTTATACATTTCTGCTGTTGCTACAGATCTTATACATTTCTGCTGTTGCTACAGATCTAATACATTTCTGCTGTTCCTACAGATCTTATATATTTCTGCTGTTGCTACAGATCTAATACATTTCTGCTGTTCCTACAGATCTTATACATTTCTGCTGTTGCTACAGATCTAATACATTTCTGCTGTTCCTACAGATCTTATACATTTCTACTGTTGCTACAGATCTTATACTTTTCTGCTGTTGCTATAGATCTTATACATTTCTGCTATTCCTACAGATCTTATACATTTCTGCTGTTGCTACAGATCTTATACATTTCTGCTGTTGCTACAGATCTTATACATTTTTGCTGTTGCTACAGATCTTGCAAACCCCTTGGGGTCATGAGCAATCTTGCCACTGTAGATTGTTCAAACCTATAAAGGGAACAGTGAAAGCCACAGTTGAAAACCTGTCTTTCCTTTATAGGCAAGACAGATACACTGCGGCAACAGTACCCCCGTTGGAGTGCCGGGGGTTTTCAGTATAAATAGTATCCCCACTTTCTGGAAATTTAGTGCTTTAAATTCCCACTGTCGCTGTCTTCCTCATTTGCTCTTTCCCATTCCCGATCTGTCCTACCACTCTGCTATACTATCTTCTTCTTCGCTAGATCAATGACCTACCTTTTTTCTTGAAAACTCTTCCTGGACAAGACTCCTTGTTTGTGTATGAGGTCTGTTGGATCAGCTTGGGAATGTTGGACGCTTTCTGCCGGGTGGTCACTAGGGCTTCCTATGAATGTACTATTTCGCACTATAGGCATTTTATATGTATGTTTTTTGTTGATGATTTATAATGATGTTTGTATTCTATTTTGTTTTTGTAATCGGGGAGTTCGCGTAGTTGAGGTCAACCCTCAGCCGTCCCTCGCGTGGGATGTCTTTATTGTAAAGTGACTGGCCGGTGGAGGGCATTCAATTTTCCCACTGGGGTTGTTTCAACAGATCTTTTATGCGGATCGGGGGTTGTCCGGTCCTGATTTGGCTCGGAAGAGTCCGCTGGACCTAAAGCAATAATAAATCAATCAATCAATCAGATCTTGCAAATTTTTACTCCTTGGGATGAGAGTATAAACCAAGGTCTGGTCTGTGCGCGCACGCATTCCATACCACGAAATTTAAAGATCCTGACGCTCACGTCTCAGACGGGTGAGTGCCGGCTACACAAATACATCCAGCACGCACTAGGTCCTTTCTCCCCATCCCCGGTCACCAAGGATAATGTTCCGTGGTCTGGGGGTAAGACTATGCGCCCAAAGATTGCAAGTGGGCGCCTAGAGCGGCTTGAGTTAGATCCTGTATCGGCCAGCGCCTTGAGCAACTCTTGAGATGGAAAAGCGCACTATAAAAGTGATAAAATAAATAAACATTTTTGCTGTTCCTATAGATGTGACAAATTTCTGCTGTTTCTATAGATGTGACACACTTCTGCTGCTCCTATAGATGTGACACACGTGTGCTGCTCCTATAGATGTGACACACTTCTGATGCTCCCATAGATGTGACACATTTCTGTTGCTCCTATAGATGTGACACACTTCTGCTGCTCCTATAGATGTGACACACTTCTGCTGCTACTATTGATGCACTTCTACTGCTCTTATAGATGTGACAAACTTCTGCTGCTCCTATAGATGTGACACACTTCTGCTGCTACTATTGATGCACTTCTGCTGCTCTTATAAATGTGACAAACTTCTGCTGCTCCATCTCACAGAATTGCTCAAGCAGCTGGCAACAAATATACAGTATGCGCGAAACTGCTGGCATCATCATCATCATCATCATCATCATCATCATCATCATCATCATCATCATCATCATCATCATCATCATCATCATCATCATCATCATCATCAGCATCATCATCGTCGTCGTCGTTTTTGTTATCGTCATCATCATCCCCATTGTCATCATCATTATTATCATCATGATCATCTACATCATCAATAACGTCATCATCATCATATCATCATCATCAACAACAATGATTTACAAAACAATAATACTGTATTTCATAAAGCGCGATTCCACACAACTGTCTGCTCAAAGCACTCACACTCGGGCACACACTTGTACACTCAGGCACAAACTTATACACTAAGACATACACTTGCACACTCAGACATACACTTGCACACTAAGACACACACTTGCAAACTCACACCCACACTTGTACACTCAGACACACACTTGTACACTCAGACATACACTTGCACACTCAGACATACACTTGTACACTCAGACACACACTTGTACACACCGACATACACTTGCACACTCAGACACATACATGTACACTAAGACATACACTTGCACACTCAGACACACACTTGCAAACTCACACCCACACTTGTACACTCAGAAACACACTTGTACACTCAGACATACACTTGCACACTCAGACATACACTTGTACACTCAGGCACACACTTGTACACACCGACATACACTTGCACACTCAGACACACACTTGTACACTAAGACATACACTTGCACACTCAGACACACACTTGCAAACTCACACCCACACTTGTACACTCAGACACACACTTGTACACTCAGACATACACTTGCACACTCAGCCATACACTTGTACACTCAGGCACACACTTGTACACACCGACATACACTTGCACACTCAGACACACACTTGTACACTAAGACATACACTTGCACACTCAGACACACACTTGCAAACTCACACCCACACTTGTACACTCAGAAACACACTTGTACACTCAGACATACACTTGCACACTCAGACATACACTTGTACACTCAGGCACACACTTGTACACACCGACATACACTTGCACACTCAGACACACACTTGTACACTAAGACATACACTTGCACACTCAGACACACACTTGCAAACTCACACCCACACTTGTACACTCAGACACACACTTGTACACTCAGACACACACTTGCACATTCAGACACATACTTGCACACTCAGGCACACACTTGAACACTCAGACACACACTTGTACACTCAGACACACACTTGCACACTCAGACACACACTTGCACACTCAGGCACACACACAAACACTCAGACACACACACACACTTGTACACTCAGGCACGCACGTGTACACTCAGGCACGCACGTGTACACTCAGGCACCCACTTATACACTCAGTCACACACTTGTACACTCAGGCACACACTTGTACGCTCAGGCACGCACGTGAACACTCAGGCACACACTTGTACACTCAGGCACGCACTTGTACACTCAGGCACGCACTTGTACACTCATGCACATGTTTGTACACTCAGGCACACACTTGAACACTCAGGCACGCAAGTGGACACTCACACACACACTTGCACACTCGCAGGTTAACATACCAATGTTATAGCATCCATTATAATCACAGGGAAGAACGTGCATTGTAAACGACAGGTGTACAGGTGCAAGCACAAAACGTCAACATGAAATCTACTGTAAGGCGTGACGAGACAGCAACTGAAAACAGCTGAGACAAGATAGGTATTGTGGTACAAATACAACACATAAATGACGCAAGCTATGACGCCATCCTCATCATCCTCATTCTTATCCTCCTCCTCCTCATCATCATACTGCCCATCATCAACATCATTATCGTCGCCAGCTAACAGACCCAGCAAGTATAATGACTAACACACATAAATCTAGGATTGCGGACAGCCCGTAGAATAATTCACTATTTAACACCTTGGGAAACTTCATATTATTCACAAACATGATTTTTATGGGTGGGTCTGTGTGGCGATACCTGAATTTTGTGGCTATTTGTATGTTGGAATTAATGTGCAGATTACATTTAGCGTTTGGCCGGGTGGCACTTTCTATTATACCGACAGCTGGCTCACTCACTCACCTATGACGCAAACTGGTCGCCGACAAGGGGTGCCTGGTGAGCTGGTTTTGACTGCCGAAGGTCGCGGGTTCAATTCCCGCAAGCTAGGGGCGAACTTATGTGACTTAGGTACGAGACTATTGAGGTTTGCTCGCTACCTTAATTAAGGGTATTGGATGCAGTCAATCTAACATTTTCAAAAAATAATAATTTGATTTCCTTTCGTCTTATATAAGCGGTCTCCCTGCCTTTACACCAGTGATAGATGTGTGCTTGTTGTGTGTGTGAGAGTGAGTGGAACATGTGAGCGTGTATGTTGGTACAGATCGCCGCGCTTGAGCCTGATTGATAATTTGGGGAAAAGCAAGTGCATAGCATCCATGATGATGATGATGATGATGATGATGAGTAGTAGTAGCAGTAGTAGTAGTAGTAGTAGTAGCAGTAGTAGTAGTAGTAGTAGCAGTAGTAGTAGTAGTAGTAGTAGTAGTAGTAGTAGTAGTAGTAGTAGTAGTAGTAGTAGTAGTAGTAGTAGTAGTATAACAGTAAATGAATAAAGTTCGCGGATTGGATCCCCGAGAGTTCCCGGTAATTAGGTACAATCATTAAAGCAGATAAACCAAAAAGTCAATAAAGCAGATAAACAAAACAGTCAATAAAGCAGATAAACCAAACAGTCAATAAAGCAGATAAACCAAACAGTCAACAAAGCAGATAAACAAAACAGTCAACAAAGCAGATAAACCAAACAGTCAATAAAGCAGATAAACCAAACAGTCAATAAAGCAGATAAACACAACAGTCAATAAAGCAGATAAACAAAACAGTCAATAATGCAGATAAACACAACAGTCAATAAAGCAGATAAACAAAACAGTCAATAAAGCAGATAAACACAACAGTCAATAAAGCAGATAAACAAAACAGTCAATCTACCCAACCCCCATCCACATCCCCCACACACATACCTGCAAGAAGTATAGGTAGGTTGGAACCAGACCACGAAGTTGGCCCTGAGAGATAGGAAGTCACACCATCACTGATGGGATATTTTTTTTTAAATCACAGGTTATGCCTTTTTATATAATGGTGCATATACTTCCCGTCTAACAGCTAGGGCACGTTACAGATCCCGGCTATTATGTCAGCAGGTGGCGTTGCGGGTACAACTAAACATGCAAAAATATAGGTCTAGGCTCAGTTTGGTTTGACGCTGGACACTGCTCTTGATGCTGCACGTTGGCAAGTTGGCGGCTTGAGTTAGAGCTTACTGCTGAGCAGCTCTCTGCCCTGGTCAATGCGCTATATAAGATCAAGTCATTTACTTCATTCAGTTGGTGAAGAGGGTGAGGGGTAGGGGGGGGAGGATATGAAAATTTTCGCACCATTATACTGCATGCTGTCGCCCATGGGATGATTGAAAAGCGTGATCAAGTTTCTGTGTGTTGCAGCATCAGCCATGTTCTCCATTGGTTTTGTCAACACTTACCTGGAAATACTTTGAAACAGTCGAAGAGGGACCAGAACGACCCAAATGCTGGTCTGTCGGTCGGTCGAACGGTCGGTCTTTCGGTCCATCAATTCGTAGCCATATCTCAAGGATCACTGAACGGATTTTGGCCAAACCTCATATTAACATTACCTATGTGACCTGGCCAAACCTCATAGGAACATTACCTATGTGGCCTGACCAAACCTCATAGGAACATTACCTATGTGGCCTGGCCAAACCTCATAGGAACATTACCTATATGACCTGGCCAAACCTCATAGGAACATTACCTATGTGGCCTGACCAAACCTCATAATGATAGGAACATTACCTATGTGGCCTGACCAAACCTCATAGGAACATTACCTATGTGACCTGGCCAAACCTCATAGGAACATTACCTATGTGGCCTGACCAAACCTCATAGGAACATTACCTATGTGGCCTGACCAAACCTCATAGGAACATTACTTATGTGGCCTGACCAAACCTCATAGGAACATTACCTATGTGACCTGGCCAAACCTCATAGGAACATTACCTATGTGACCTGGCCAAACCTCATAGGAACATTACTTATGTGGCCTGAACAAACCTCATAGGAACATTACTTATGTGGCCTGACCAAACCTCATAGGAACATTACCTATGTGGCCTGACCAAACCTCATAATGATAGGAACATTACCTATGTGGCCTGACCAAACCTCATAGGAACATTACCTATGTGGCCTGGCCAAACCTCATAGGAACATTACCTATGTGGCCTGACCAAACCTCATAGGAACATTACCTATGTGGCCTGACCAAACCTCATAGGAACATTACCTATGTGGCCTGGCCAAACCTCATAGGAACATTACCTATGTGGCCTGACCAAACCTCATAGGAACATTACCTATGTGGCCTGACCAAACCTCATAGGAACATTACCTATGTGGCCTGACCAAACCTAATAGGAACATTACCTATGTGGCCTGACCAAACCTAATAGGAACATTACCTATGTGGCCTGACCAAACCTCATAGGAACATTACCTATGTGGCCTGGCCAAACCTCATAGGAACATTACCTATGTGGCCTGACCAAACCTCATAGGAACATTACCTATGTGGCCTGGCCAAACCTCATAATGATAGGAACATTACCTATGTGGCCTGGCCAAACCTCATAGGAACATTACCTATGTGGGCTGACCAAACCTCATAATGATAGGAACATTACCTATGTGGCCTGGCCAAACCTCATAGGAACATTACCTATGTGGCCTGACCAAACCTCATAATGATAGGAACATTACCTATGTGGCCTGACCAAACCTCATAGGAACATTACCTATGTGGCCTGGCCAAACCTCATAGGAACATTACCTATGTGGCCTGACCAAACCTCATAGGAACATTACCTATGTGGCCTGACCAAACCTCATAGGAACATTACCTATGTGGCCTGGCCAAACCTCATAGGAACATTACCTATGTGGCCTGACCAAACCTCATAGGAACATTACCTATGTGGCCTGACCAAACCTCATAGGAACATTACCTATGTGGCCTGACCAAACCTCATAGGAACATTACCTATGTGGCCTGACCAAACCTCATAGGAACATTACCTATGTGGCCTGGCCAAACCTCATAGGAACATTACCTATGTGGCCTGACCAAACCTCATAATGATAGGAACATTACCTATGTGGCCTGGCCAAACCTCATAGGAACATTACCTATGTGGCCTGACCAAACCTCATAGGAACATTACCTATGTGGCCTGCCTTTCGTACCATCATTCTTGCTCCAAATCAAAGGTCAAGGTCACTAGAGTCATCTTGCTGCTAAACACGTTTGACTCAGTATCTCAAAAATGGCTTAACCGATTTTGTTGAGTTTTTGTATACAGGGACTTCAAAATCATGGGATATCCGTACGTAGCAGTTCCGTCGTCGCTCCATAGCTCCCAATTTCACTTTTTTTTTTGTTCAAAACACACTCTGATGAATAACTTGCATGGAAATTCATTGATCAGTTTTACCTTGCATTCTCTGATGAATAACTTGCATGGAAATTCATTGATCAGTTTTACCTTGCATTCTCTGATGAATAACTTGCATGGAAATTCATTGATCAGTTTTACCTTGCATTCTCTGATGAATAACTTGCATGGAAATTCATTGATCAGTTTTACCTTGCATTCTCTGATGAATAACTTGCATCGAAATTCATTGATCAGTTTTACCTTGCATTCTCTGATGAATAACTTGCATCGAAATTCATTGATCAGTTTTACCTTGCATTCTCTGATGAATAACTTGCATGGAAATTCATTGATCAGTTTTACCTTGCATTCTCTGATGAATAACTTGCATGGAAATTCATTGATCAGTTTTACCTTGCATTCTCTGATGAATAACTTGCATCGAAATTCATTGATCAGTTTTACCTTGCATTCTCTGAAGAATAACTTGCATGGAAATTCATTGATCAGTTTTACCTTGCATTCTCTGATGAATAACTTGCATCGAAATTCATTGATCAGTTTTACCTTGCATTCTCTGAAGAATAACTTGCATCGAAATTCATTGATCAGTTTTACCTTGCATTATCTGATGAATAACTTGCATGGAAATTCATTGATCAGTTTTACCTTGCATTCTCTGATGAATAACTTGCATGGAAATTCATTCATCAGTTTTACCTTGCGGATACTTGAACTGCTTTTAAGCACGTGTCACGTCACTCGAATGGGCTCAATGACTTCAGCTCAAACAGCGAGTGATAGGATTCGAACTCAACTAACACAAATACCAGATGAACAATTACACTATTTTATTCAACACACACACACACACACACACAGGAATATGGGAAAGCTTACCCTACCCCAACCCTTAACCGGTCCCACAACCCCAACAATTAACGATCAATTAACCTCCCTTGGCTAATCCGTAACCCCTTAGACACTGGATACAAGATGCTGACACAATCAAGATATAACGGTATGAAAATAAATATGAAGTAATACAACAGATGGTTTATGTATACAATCACCCAGATTTGAAGAAATGTCTTGAATTAATATCAAACTCTTCATACAACAGCCTAATTCCGTTATTCAATACAAAGCTTAACTAAATCGTCTAGAACTAGCACACAAGTCTTTTGCCTTTCCTTAACTCCATTCCAGAAAATCATCCCACTGACGTGGCCATACCATCGGAGTTTCCGTTTTTTCACCACTGTGAGCATCGTTGGTGATGTGCTGGGTATAGGAAATGCCCAGAAGTCTTCTGTAGCACCTAATCTTGGAGATCTGCTGTGAAGGTCCATGTTTCGCATGCATATAAGAAGATGGAGAAGACAAGGGAGCGCAGCAGCCTTACTTTGGAATGTAGACTGATGGTCCTGTCTTTCCAAATTGGCTTCAACCTCGCAACAGCAGCAGTTGTTTGTGCGATCCTGGAGAGGACTTCCTGTCGGGACCCATTGTCTGATACAATGGCTCCTAAATATTTGAAGCTATGCACTTTGTTGAGGGATTGGCCTTGGACTTTGATGTCCGTGTTGATGCCATTGGTGTTGCTGGTCATCATTGCTGGTCTTCTCTGCACTTATTTCCATTCCATAAGCTGTGGAGGTGGTGTCAAGCCTCTGTACCAGCTGTTCAAGTTCTTGTTCCTCTCCAGCCAATCCATCAATGTCATCCGCAAAACGAAGGTTGGAGATTGCTCTTCCCCCTATGCTGACTGTGCCTTCGTGATCTCCAAGGGCATCTGACACACACACACACATCCGTGAGATGCCTAGGCCTTGGGCGGTCTCTAAAAGAAGAGCACACACCATTAGGAATTTGCTCAGAGAGCACACAGCACAGTGGCAGCAAAAATCCTCCTAACTGTGGTAAAAGTACTTTATTAACACAGCTCCGACAACACACTGGTCATTCTTGCCCTTCTTAAGGAACAAGACCTCGGGTGGTTCCAAACACAAAACACAACCCTTATAAACGGACTCTACACTATCCTATAACAGTGGCAGTCACAATCTATCCAAAATGCCGTCCGATCACAATTAGTATCGACTTGACACTTCCACACAGCTTTCCCCAGCCCACAGTTCAAGAAACAGAACTCTGTTCAGGCTCCTAGCATCAACCGAGCCCTACCTAAAGCACGAAAAACCTCAAATCCTAGCATACACCACGCAATTCACAACGCTGACCCATACTTTCCGCACAGCATTCTCATAGATATGAAACTGTACACCATAATACATCTTGACACAGCATATATTTAGCGTGCGTCAAACTCGTGTCGCCACAGCATGTTAGATTATTCGGATTTGTATTTTCTCAAAGGTCAAGGCCATTGAACTTCACCATTTTCTAAAAACGTGTTGCGCTGCATTTATACAACTTGGCACATCCGATTTTGATGATGTTTTACTTGCTGATAGTTCAGACAGTGGCATAATCATTCCAGGTTCTGTTGTTTCGTTAGGATAAATCCCTGTCACAACACTGCCAGCAAAATGAACACTTTTCAAAATGCTTGCTTTTCAGGCTATGTAGGAGTGAGAGTATCTGGAAATACATTTGATTGGCGTGCCATCTTGTTTATTTTAAATACCGTAATATAATTTAATAGGTACTATCAATCTCAATCGAAGGCGGGTTGAATTTCCTGTTCACGGGCACTCCAAGCCCAGCTGGGGCGCTCTTTGCAAATTAATTAAAACTACTTTCTGATTTGTCCCGTCGTAAATGTTCATTGTTGTATTCATAGCGAAAGACATATACCGGGACTCTGTTGCACAGTAATTTATGTCACCGTCATGTTGTAGCGTGCATTGTCGCAACACAGTCATCAGTGAACTGAGACTACAGGAATTGATTCCTGTGTGTGTGTGTTTGTGTGTATATGTATGTGTGTGTGTTTGTGCGTGCTTAGGTGTGTGCGTGAGTGAGGGTGTGTGGGTGTGTGTGGGTGTGGTTTTTTTCCCCTCAATGTTATGTTACTATTCCATTTCTGTCACTGTGTTTATTGCCACTATGAAATCTTGTCTTGTCTTGCAAAGCGACAACCCACATTTTTCTTTCTGAGAAATAAAGAATGCATTGACTTGACTTGACTTGACTTGGTTTTGCCTAATGTTCGTTTTCAGGAAGAGTGGACTACCGCACAGACCCTATAGATCAGTGTTCGTGCACTTCTTCTAGAGCACTTAGCTGTATCATTGAGGTGCGGTGCTGTTGTCTCCTCGTCTTGTTCGTTGACAACTGAACTATCGGAGCTCAGTGCTCGATGCTCCGTTTTTGCAAGCCGCGTGTCTGGGATGACTCTCAATGGGGTCTATCTCCTGCCGCGGACCAAGCCTGCTCGTCTGCAAAACATAAGATGAGTTTCTGCAAAGCTTTGTTTACAAAGGGTGTGCAGAGCGTCTCACTGTTAGCAGAAACAGCCCTCAGTTGAGATCACATATACAGATAAGAGATGAACAATTTCCTAAGTCCTTGGTCCACTGGAATCTCCAACATAATTCCTATACATATACATACATTATGGCTAAACTACACACAGGAAGAAGTAATTAATAATATACACATTCTCTGGTACAGCCACTGGTCTGCAATAATACAAATAGGAGAAACAACAGTTGGTCAGTGGGGGCTACCTCGTGGTCTCGAAAACCGGTTGCGTGGGTCAGCCACGTGGTCAAGCAAAGCTTTACTAACATTCACAATCAGAAAACAAGCATAATCCAATAATTATATCGATAAATCGCGGTGAAACAAAAGATCGATCATTTACCTAATTGACAATGTCAAGCTATGGCTATACTGCAATGAATGAATTTCACCCGTCACCGGCGTAGTCTTCTGAGAGAGATCTTTCAGCGTGTGCGTCATTCTCGGGTGAGATTCTAACACAGACTGACGTATCTTAACGCTGTGGTCAGCTAAAGCGCGCGATATCCCAAGATTCTTTGTGCAGGCGCAGGTGCTGATGGATATAGGTCAGCTGGATGATGTCACTGCCTACCTATTGAGAATCTTCCCTACACATGCTTAGAACAAACCTTACTTTTATCGTCTTCTAGACCTCGAATTTAAGTTACAAAGGCCAAAGCAGGATGAACTATTTGAGGCGTGAAGCCTTAGTGCTGGGTCCAAACTAGCCTATTGGGACAGCCCCAATAGCACATATGTCAGCGTCACACATCCTTTTACAAATTCACAGTCAGTGTTGCCCCTTTAAAAACATAAATTAAGCCACCATCACCATTAAAAAAAAACACACAGCAAAAACTTCCAATTGTACCGTTGTAATATAAGCCTAATTCATTTTTGTTTATGTGCCGAATATAGCATCAAGGCTGATTCTGAAAATAGCATACCTGCGAGTGCGTGTTTTGTAGGCACAGTTTATATTTACACAATAAATAACAAACGCCCGAAAAGCAAAGCCTGGCGATCGGTATGAGCCACGAGAATCCAGTACATCATCTTTTAATGTGACAAGGCACTTTTTTGTGGGGGTGAAGAGAAGGGGGGTGGGAGGCAAGGATGAAGTAAACTCCAATAGTCAATGGTCTTTCTCTGTTCGCCTAGCGGCCATTGTGTAGCGCTACTTTCCTCACTAGTCTACTGCGTCCGTAAATAATAATGATGATACCGTGTGTTGAGATGAGGTTGTTTCACACACGCTGCTTCATGGCTGTCAGCATCACTCAGTGCTCGACGTCTCATTTCCTTTAAATCAGCTGCTGAGCTGGGCAACTTTGATCATCATTTGCATAGCAGACAGATTTGTGGCTTTTGCACCAGTGCCATCTGGTGTTGTATACAGCTTTGGATATTATTATTATTATTATTATTATTATTATTATTATTATTATTATTATTATTATTATTATTATTATTATTATTATTATTATTATTAGTTAGTTAGTTAGTTACATTACATTACATGGTTCTAGCTTTAGGTCCAGCGGACTCTTCCGAGCAAAATCTGGACCAAATTATTATTATTATTAGTAGTAGTAGTAGTATTAGTAGTAGTAGTTGTAGTAGTAGCAGCAGCAGTAGTAGTAGTAGTAGTAGTAGTAGTAGTAGTAGTATAGTAGTGGTAGTATTGTTTATTGTTGCTTATTATTATTATTATTATTATTATTATTATTATTATTATTATTATTATTATTATTTATTGTTTATTATTATTATTTTTATTATTATTATTATTATTATTATTATTATTATTATTATTATTATTATTATTATTATTATTATTATTATTATTATTATTATTATTATTATTATTATTATTATTATTATTATTATTTAAATGACAAGAGTGATGCCTACTTGTCTGTAATAGGCACGACACATCAATATCCACAAACAGGACAACAAAAATCGGATATAAAATAACTTAAATTGTAAGCGTGACACCTACTAGTCTGTTAATGACTTGACACATCTGTACCTATAAGCAGGACAACAAAAATGGGACATAAAATAATGTAAATGATGATATTGATACCCACTTGTCTATGGTAGGCTTGACGCCTTTGTACCAACCAATAGAAAAATAACAATCAGACCAAAATGTAAATTACAAGTGACGCGCATGCACTTGGTGAGAGATGTGAAACATACCACGACCACAAAAATGGGTGATTAAATGAAAATTGCAATACATCGCGATCCGATTTCGTTATGACGGGAGTTTATGAGGTCCTAATTAATTAAGCTACATGATAATAGTGATGTGCATGTCAAGTTTCATCTAAACTATAGGCCCTGGCTGGCGCGGATCATCTGTATGGTAATAGTAAATTTGTTTTGCGTCAAATTTTATTTTAATACACAGACAAATATAAGAGTACAAAAATAAAAACACATTAAAAAAAAAAAACAACCTCCCCCCCCCCCCCCCCAAACAAATCAATGTGTCAAAATATAATCTTAATATTAACCAGGAGCTCGCACACATGCATTCACAGACACACAAATTGAAACTTTAAAATGAGAGAGAGAGAGAGAGAGAGGGAGAGAGAGAGAGGGAGAGTAGAGAGGGAGAGGGAGAGAGCGTGGGAGAGAGAGAGAGCGAGAGAGATCCGTGGTAGCGGGTACATCCTGGTCACTTCCTGCATGAGGCCTCTTACAATCTTATCCATGGTCTTATATTTGAGCTGCCGTTTTCATTAATAGCCATGTAGAACCACTCAATGAGCCACACTGCTTTATACATGCAACAATAGTAAGGGAACAACATAATTCACGCTGTTGGACTGCTCAATACACTGTTGCAATTGTACAAGAGAGAAACAAACAACAGTTGGCACACATAACCAGGTTTATAAGAGAACCTATCTTATCCTATCCTATCCTATCCTATCCTATCCCGTAACTCGAAGGTCGTTGTGGCACCACAGATGATCGTTAAACCAGCGTACTCCATCTTTCTCTGTTCTCAGCAATCCTCATGGTTTCGCTCAGTGTCAAGCCATCCATTCTCGAATGTTGTCCTCTCACCTCTTTTTCAGTCTCTTTCTTCTTCTGCCTCCTTGCACCGTGCCTTGCAGGACGGTCTTTGCAAGGAGGCTCTGGTGACGTGGCCACAACATCGGAGTTTCTCTTTTTTCATTACTGTGAGCATGGCATCGTGTTGTCCACTGGCTTGTCTTTATCACATGAAGGTGTGTTTTGGGCAAGAAAGACATGGCAGGGCCCAATTCTCTCCAGGCTGTTGGCCACAGCCGAAATCCACGAATACAATGTGGCTCGCCTTGTCCGCGAGCACGTGCTCGTTGAACCTGTAGTAACGTGATGTTTCTCCGTCCTGGTCGGCGACTTCTATGTAGAAGACTTTGGCCCAGTGATCCCTTGCTGACATCACCCCTGTTAGTCGCCTCTAACGACACGCCGGGAAACGTTCGGTCTATTGTATTCAGTGCCCGAACCCACAGGGCTTCAACAAACCATTCATTGTTAAATCTATTAATATTCATTGTCAAAAGTGCAGCATACCTCTCAATATTATAAAGTATTCTTAAATAATTCTCCAATGCTTGGAATATAGGAACCGTGCCCTTTACTTTACATTTATAAATAACAATATTTGCAAGTAGTAGTATCATATCAAACGTTACATCAGATTTAAAAGTATCAACACGGCCAATTAATACAATACATTCGTTTAGAGTTAAAATAACACAATTACTACCACGATTGATGGTCTGAAATTGACCCCAAAACCTCTGGACCTTTTCACACTGCTAGAACGGATGTTGAATATTTTCTCGCTCGGTTCCACAGGAGTACAAAGTATCAGCGGCGGCATCGGTGCTTGAGACAACAATATTAGTTGCTATTATAATATTCACTATACGTAATTGAAACCGCCTTAACTTTAATCTCGAATATTTTGAATTTTCTTAAATATAAAAGCATGGATATGAGGTGCTAGACAAGACTTCTGGGCAATTCCTATACGCAGCACATCACCAACGAGGAAGTCCAACTGACCATCACACTAGCCATTGGACAACATGATGATATGCTCACAGTGGTGAACAAACGGAAACTCCTACGGTATGGCCACGTCACCAGATCACCAGGCCTTGCAAAGATCATCCTGCAAGGCACAGTGCAAGGAGGTAGAAGAAGAGGGAGACAGAAAAAAAGGTGGGAGGACAACATTCGAGAATTGCCTGGCTTGACACTGAGCGAAGCCATGAGAGTTGCTGAGGACACAGAAAGATGGAGTATGCTGGTTAAACGATCACCTGTGGTGCGCTAACAACATCAGAGTTACGGGATAGGATAGGTTAGGAAATATAATGTTCCATTTGAGTCCTTTACTGAGTTTATCTTCCCATTTACTAGAACAATTTGGCTGTGTCATTGTCACGTGGGGTTTATGGGCTCTGCACAATGGAATTATGGACCCTCACGTTTATTCGGTGGGAACTGCTAGTACGTCACCCTATGAATTACTTTAATAAATTTATTTGTTTAGCTCGTTCTGTGTTAAGGTTGGGGTACAGAAATAGATAGAAAAATGGTAAAAGATTACTGTCACACTAGCTTTCACACGGCTATGAATCATATGTAGTCCAGCCACTTGATAACAGTTAAAATCACACATTTATTTCTTCTACTCTATACAAGATTCTCTAAGTACTAATCTAACTTAAAAAGTCTCTTTCAATGCTAATAGTTCGATCGCTGATAGTCTAGGCAGCTGTTATATCTTCCTCGGGCACTTGCTATAATTTTATGTAGATTTGGACTACTGTGGTCCGTTTTACAGTTTCTGAAGAGTTGGACTACTGTGGTCCTGTTATGATCAGTTTAAGTGCACCTTCGCCTTATGCACTTAACTTTCTTATGGTGCGTTCGAAGTCCTTCTGTGAGGTAGCTTCTGGTACACCTTTGTCGTTGTGTAGTTGGGTTCCCTTGCCACGCTGTGGGGTCTGACAGGGTGTTTCTTCGGGTCGCTCTTTCCGTCTTGTGCGGTAGAGTCTCCTCACCCAACTATAGTCGTTTCTGTGGAGTGGGGTGCACAGGATAGCTCGGGATAGCTCGCCTGCTCGTCTGTAATATAAGAGACGAAATTCTGCACAACCCTGAATAATCGGTTTGTGCAGAGCGTCTCACTGAAAGCCAAGTAGCCCTCAGTGATAGCTCCACATCTCTATACATAAGCGACGAACATTCTGCTACTTCCGGGTTCCACTGTAATCTCCCTCTAAATTCCTATGCATACATAAATATAAATCGTGTCTAACTATACACATACAGAATTAATAATAATATAAACATTCAGTGGTACAGCCACTGGTCTGCAAACATACATATAAGTTAAACAACAGTGGTTCCGTACGGGATACAACATGGCGGCGCAACCGGTCGTGATTCGCCTCGTGGTAGGCTCTTCCACGTGGTCCCGCAAATTCGGATTAACAATTCACATTTATGCATAGCAAATTCCACAAACATAATTTCAACAATAATACAAATATATCACGATGAAACAGAAGGGTGTTCATTTACCTGTTTGACAAGTTCAGGCCCGTGATGACTTAATAGAATTCTGAGATTCTAAGTCCTGCTTCCTGGTCTATGAGTGTAGAGATTTCTCTAGCTGTGGAGATGTTGACTCTACCTCTTCTCACACACGACTGATTCAAACTGTCTTAGGTTTTGACACAGTCAAAACTGCTCTACCCACTGAGCCTGCTCTGATTGGTTAAAACGGTCCGATTCAAAGCTCAAGTGCTGACTCACTGCGCTAGCGTGGGTCGGGCTCGCGGTGTGTGGTCTGCTGTGTAATCTTAATTGCTGCTGTGTTATAGTCTAACTTCTAAAGTTACAAGTACTTACACAAGGCTGAATAGTCAATGAGCAGAGTTAAGACTAGCCGGCTCGTGACAGGCTCCCTCAACTGAAAAAAGGCGATGACTACTGGATTCGACCTTTTTCTACTACAGAGCCTAGTTTAACACTGCACTATCCTAGGGTCCTATTTACAAACTAATTAAGTTGCTCTACCTGAGCTGCAATGCTGTGCCAGGTAGCTATGGACACTAGTGACAGGGTATTACTGGGCGGGGACGAATTCTGGTGCTGTGGCCCTTAGTTGTGATGGGTGGGCGACAGCTGCTGTGTCCTCCACGAGATGGCGACTGAGGTAGTCGGCTCCGTGGTTCTCTTTGCCGGGGATGTACTCGATTTGGAATGAGTATGCTTGAAGGGTGAGTGCCCATCGCATCAGGCGAGAGTTCAAAGACTTGGAGGCTGCCAGGAACGATAGTGGTTGGTGGTCCACCTGAACTGTGAAGTGGGTCCCATACAGGTAGAGTTGGAATTTCTGTATGGCCCAGACTAGTCCAAGACATTCTTTCTCCGACGTGGCGTAGTGGGTCTCGGCGGGTCTCAATTTTCTGCTGGCGTAGGCGACAGGGAATAGCGTCTCTGCATTCTTGGGGTCGCGCTGTAGCAGTACTGCTCCGAGGCCTAAGTCGCTTGCGTCGGTGCGAAGAACGAATGGCTGAGTCAAATCGGGTAGGTGGAGTACTGGCGCCGATGTCATTCTGTCCTTGAGTGTTTGGAATGCTGTCTCGCATTCGGCTGTCCATACGACTTTGTCCGGGGCGATTTTCCGGGTTCCATTTGTCAGTGGTACGGCGGTGCTGTTGTAGTTGTGGATGAGCTTCTTCCGCGATGGCGATGGCCATCCATGTGTGTGTGCCGGGGGTCGCTGGTCGGTCCGTGTATTTCTTGAGGCGATTGATGTGGTGGTATCGGGCTCTCCCGTTCACCTCTACTTGGTAGACTGTCTTGGATTTCTTGGCAGTCACCCGGTACGGTCCTCTCCAAGCGATGTCCAGCTTGTTGGTTCCACTTGGAAGTAAGAGTAGCACTTGATCGCCGACTTGCAGTTCTCTGTCCTTCGCGTGGCGGTTGTAGTACTTCGCCTGACGGGCTCTTGCCTTCTTCAGTGCTTCACCAGCTTTCTTCCACGTTGCTTTGAGGGTTTCCTGCAGGTCTGCGACGTACTTGGTGGCACCTCTTGGTGTGTCGTCTATCTTGGCTTCCGTCCAACTTCTGCGTAGGGCTTCTAGCGGTCCTGCGAGAGGTCTGCCGAAAAGCAATGTTGACGGGGTGTAGCCTGTGGCTGCATGGGGCGTTTCTCGGTATGCGAACAGTGCCGCATTCACGTAGGTGTCCCACGCTTCTGGATTGTCGTCGGCGACTTTCCTGAGGATGGTGAGAAGGGTTCCATTCAGTCTTTCTACTTGTCCGTTGCTGGCTGGGTGGTATGGTGGTGTGCGAATGTGATGAACTTGTATCAACTCGAACACGTCTTGCATCAGGCGGCCGGTGAACTGAGATCCGTTGTCCGTTCTAATGCTGTCCGGGAATCCGACTCTGGTAAAGATGGCGATGAGTGCATCTGCAATCTTCTTGGTGTCGATCGCTGGCAACGGGACTGCTTCGCACCACATCGTACATGCGTCGACGAGTGTGAGTAGAAATCTGTTCCTCTTCTTGGTCATGGGCAGTGGTCCTACTATGTCTACTGAGACTTGCTGGAATGGCACGCCGACTACTACCGATGGTCCTAAGGTAACTGGTACGGTGTGATGTCGCGGGGAATATCGTTGACATTGGTGGCAAGATTTCACGTAGCGCTTGACATCCTCCGTGATTCCTGGCCAATAGTAGTGTGCGCTGATTCTCTGCACTGTGGCTCCAATTCCCATGTGTCCGCTGAGTGGCATGCTGTGGCCTAGTTCTAGTACTTGGGCTCGAAGGGTGGCTGGTAGTACTAGTTGGGTGTGATCTCCATCTCCTTGTCGATGAAGAACTCCCTCTTCCATGTAGAAGTCTCCCTTGTGCGGGGGTGTGTGCGCCTTGGGTAGCTTCTGGAAGCACTTCGCTATCGAGGTGTCTTCTTTCTGTGCTGTTTTGATCTCTTCGAGTCCTGGGTTCGGAGCGAACTCGGGCTGGGGTGGTTGGGTTTTAGCTTGGGCCCTGGTTTGCACTGCAGCTATCTCTACAGTTTTGGGGGGCGTGCCTAAGAACACATACCTACAACCTAGCACTAGATCATACAGGGGTTTCTGTAAAACAGCTGCTTGGATTCGTCCTGTGACGTACCTACTCTCTACTTCGATCCAAGCTATGGGGCAAGTAGTCGTCGGTTTCGTCAAGTCTGCTCCTTGTAAGTCGACTGTCTTGTCTGTCAAGTCCGCGCGCGATACAAGAGATTCGCTAACTATCGCGTCGTATGATAGACCTGTGTCATACAGACAGTTCGCTTCTTTTCCGTTGACCTTGACCGTGTCTGTCACCGATGGGTGATCTCCGATAGTGTGTGGCTTGTTACCGCTGCTTTGAGTTAGAACTCTGTGCGCTGGCCGGCTTTCGCGCTCCTCCCTACGTTGTGCGGCCAACTTGAAACATTCTGCGGTGGAGTGATTGTTTCTGTTGCAGAACGAACAATACCGTCTCTGTTCTGCGGGACCTCTTTTCCCGAATTCCGTGTTGGGTCCTTTATTTTGCCCAGGTCTGGGGTTATTCGGCTTATTCGCGGTGCGCTCTTCCCGGTTAGGGCTTCGTTTCTGTGCCTCTTTCCCGTTAGGCTTTAGGTCTCGCCTGAAGCTCTTGGCTTCTCCGTGTGCGGCCACGTACCTATCTGCGACCTTGACCAGATCTTCTAGTCTTTCCGCGCCCTGCTCTACTGAGAATGTTCTCAGCTCGGGGGTCATGGTTTCCCGTAGCTGTTCCCATACTAACAGTTCTGTCAGTCCATCATACGTTTTAGCCGTGGCTGACTGGCTAATCCACTTATCCAGCGTTGTGGACAACCGATCCGCGAACTGCGCATAGCTCTCTCCTTTCACTCTCCGATTGGTGCGGAATTTTTGCCGGTAGCATTCTCCTGTTAGTTCGAATCCCGTTAGGAGTGCCTCTTTTACTTTGTGATAGTCAGTCACTCTGTCAGTCGGTAGCTTACTGTAGATGTCATAAGCCTTTCCTCTAAGCCCTTGACTAAGCTTAAAAGACCAATGAGTGGGATCTAGTTTGTACTCTGTTGCTAGACGCTCAAACCTAGTCAGATAGAGATCTAGACCTTCTTCTCTCTCATTGAATGTTCCCAGTGGAAATGACATTCCTTGTACAGGGTTGGGTGCTACCTCTAGCTGATCTGAGTGGGAAGGGGTTGAGGAAGAACTTGAAGCTCCTGATCCCAATCTTCTTAGCTCTAACTCATGCTGTCTTTCTTTTTCCTTTTCTTCCCTCTCTTTTTCTTTTTCTGCCCGCTCATACTCCCATCATTCTCCTAACTTCTGCTTCTCTCTCTGCTGCTACCTTCTTCTGTTCTGCTTCTAGCTCTAATTTCCTCGTTTCTCTCTCTGCCTCTAATTTCTTCTGCTCTGCTTCTAATTTCTTCTGCTCTGCTTCTAATGCTAGTTTCTTCTGCTCTGCTTCTAGTTCTAATTTCTGTTGCTCTGCTTCTAATTCTGCTTTTCTCTGTTCTGCTTCGAGTTTCTTCTGTTCTCTCTCTGCTGCTCTCTCTGCCTTAGCCTCCTGTTTCTCTACCTCTGCATTTATATACGCAATTAGGTCTCCCTTTGCTAAGTGTAAAGCTTCTCCCAATTCCTTGAAACGCAATCTCAAGGCCACTGGGTCCAACATTGCCAAACGTGTCTATGAACAACCTCTGAATCACGTGGAATACCAAAACACTAGCAATATTGCAATTCAATAAAAACAATGCAAAGACCATACAATTCGTAATCAATAATAGAATAAAACAAGAGTCAAATGGCATACAACAGTTATTTAAGCAAAACCTGCAAAAGAACAATGCAACATACAGACACAAAAATATTTGAAGCAAATAAGTTTTCAACTAAAGAATAGTGCACCACAACTGATCAGTGTTATACCCTTACACTATTCTAAGTTATTCTACCTCTACTGTTATCTAATTTTATTGTACTTAGGTCCGGTTATACCCAATTCCTATTATACACAGATCCTGGCAGGCTCGCCAATTAAAGTGTCACGTGGGGTTTATGGGCTCTGCACAATGGAATTATGGACCCTCACGTTTATTCGGTGGGAACTGCTAGTACGTCACCCTATGAATTACTTTAATAAATTTATTTGTTTAGCTCGTTCTGTGTTAAGGTTGGGGTACAGAAATAGATAGAAAAATGGTAAAAGATTACTGTCACACTAGCTTTCACACGGCTATGAATCATATGTAGTCCAGCCACTTGATAACAGTTAAAATCACACATTTATTTCTTCTACTCTATACAAGATTCTCTAAGTACTAATCTAACTTAAAAAGTCTCTTTCAATGCTAATAGTTCGATCGCTGATAGTCTAGGCAGCTGTTATATCTTCCTCGGGCACTTGCTATAATTTTATGTAGATTTGGACTACTGTGGTCCGTTTTACAGTTTCTGAAGAGTTGGACTACTGTGGTCCTGTTATGATCAGTTTAAGTGCACCTTCGCCTTATGCACTTAACTTTCTTATGGTGCGTTCGAAGTCCTTCTGTGAGGTAGCTTCTGGTACACCTTTGTCGTTGTGTAGTTGGGTTCCCTTGCCACGCTGTGGGGTCTGACAGGGTGTTTCTTCGGGTCGCTCTTTCCGTCTTGTGCGGTAGAGTCTCCTCACCCAACTATAGTCGTTTCTGTGGAGTGGGGTGCACAGGATAGCTCGGGATAGCTCGGGATAGCTCGCCTGCTCGTCTGTAATATAAGAGACGAAATTCTGCACAACCCTGAATAATCGGTTTGTGCAGAGCGTCTCACTGAAAGCCAAGTAGCCCTCAGTGATAGCTCCACATCTCTATACATAAGCGACGAACATTCTGCTACTTCCGGGTTCCACTGTAATCTCCCTCTAAATTCCTATGCATACATAAATATAAATCGTGTCTAACTATACACATACAGAATTAATAATAATATAAACATTCAGTGGTACAGCCACTGGTCTGCAAACATACATATAAGTTAAACAACAGTGGTTCCGTACGGGATACAACATGGCGGCGCAACCGGTCGTGATTCGCCTCGTGGTAGGCTCTTCCACGTGGTCCCGCAAATTCGGATTAACAATTCACATTTATGCATAGCAAATTCCACAAACATAATTTCAACAATAATACAAATATATCACGATGAAACAGAAGGGTGTTCATTTACCTGTTTGACAAGTTCAGGCCCGTGATGACTTAATAGAATTCTGAGATTCTAAGTCCTGCTTCCTGGTCTATGAGTGTAGAGATTTCTCTAGCTGTGGAGATGTTGACTCTACCTCTTCTCACACACGACTGATTCAAACTGTCTTAGGTTTTGACACAGTCAAAACTGCTCTACCCACTGAGCCTGCTCTGATTGGTTAAAACGGTCCGATTCAAAGCTCAAGTGCTGACTCACTGCGCTAGCGTGGGTCGGGCTCGCGGTGTGTGGTCTGCTGTGTAATCTTAATTGCTGCTGTGTTATAGTCTAACTTCTAAAGTTACAAGTACTTACACAAGGCTGAATAGTCAATGAGCAGAGTTAAGACTAGCCGGCTCGTGACAGTCATGTCTGACGTAAATATATCGTAATACACCCGCGCTCCCCTGCAGAACGAACCGAGAATTGTCCAAGCCTTGTTCAGTTCAAAATAATTGTTACTCTGTAATTGAAAAGAAAAAGAACGCACATACTTTTTAATGGTTTTAATACAGCTAGTAAATGTAACAAAATCTGTGTGAACGTTATATTTCTCTCGAAACCCATTATTCGACAAAAAACTGTCCCGTTTTATTGACTAAATTGGCCAATGGTGGTGGTGGTGGTAGTAGTAGAAGTTGTAGTAGTAGTAGTAATAGTAGTAGTGATGGTAGTAGTAGTAGTAAAAGTAGTAGTGGTGGTATTGGTAGTAGTAGTAGTAGCAGCAGTGGTAGTAGTAGTAGTAGTAATAGTAGTAGTGGTGGTAGTAGTAGTAATAGTGGTAGTAGTAGTAATAGTAGTCGTGGGGGTGGCCTCGTGGCGCAGTGGATAAGTCGCCGGTTTCCTATGCCGAAGGTCGCGGGTTCGATTCCCGCAAGGGGCGAACGTATGTGACTTAGGTACGAGACTATTAAGGTCACCGAGGGTTTTCTCCGGGCACTCCGGTTTCCTCCCTCCCTTCAATAATGGTACAGGATGCAGTCAATATAAAATTTTCTTCCGTCTTCTAATAGCGATCTCCCTGCCTTTACACCACCTGTTTGAGTGATGTATGTGTATTTGGTGTGTGTGAGGGTATATGAGACAGGTGAGCGTGTACGTTGGTATAGATCGCCGCGCTTTGAGCCTTGAGGAAAGGCGCGTACATAACATCCTGTATTATTATTATTATTATTATTATTATTATTATTATTATTATTATTATTATTATTAGCAATAGTGGTAGTAGTAGTAGTAGTACTGGTGGTAGTAGTGGTAGTAGTAGTAATAGTAGTAGTAGTAGTAGTAGTAGTAGTAGTAGTAGTAGTAGTAGTAGTCATAGTAGTAGTAGTAGTAGTAGTAGTAGTAGTGGTGGTGGTGATAGTAGTAGAGGTGGTGGTGATGGTATTAGTAGTAATAGTAGTAGTAGTATAAGTAGTAGTAGCAGCAGTAGTAGTAGTAGTAGTGGCAGTAGCAGTAATACTTGTAGTGGTATTGCTGTCGTTATTATTATTATTATTATTATTATTATTATTATTATTATTATTATTATTATTATTATTATTATTATTATTATTATTATTATTATTATTTATAATGATAATAATAATAATGATAATTATAATATCTAAATTATTATTATTATTATTATTATTATTATTATTATTATTATTATTATTATTATTATTATTATTATTATTGTGGTGATGAAAGTGATGGTGGTGATGAAAGTGATGGTGGTGATGGTAATGGAGCCGTTTATGATATCCTTCTCTTTCAGACAGAAAATACTATGACAAATTCAGAAAGAGATAGACAAGGTAAGGTAAGGTAACATAAGATAAGATTGATTTATTGTTGCTTTAGGTCCAGCAACATAAGATAAGATAAGATAAAATAAGATAACATAAGATAACATAACATAACATAAAATAATATAAGATAAGATAAGTTTTAATTAACAAGGGTCAAAGATTAAGCCCCGGGTGTGCTGTTTTACATCCTGCCCTTGGGGCTTGTAACAATAACAATTAGTTTAACAAAATAACTTCATAACAGTAACATCAGAATGTAAAAATATAATCAAGATATGCGCACGCGCGTACTCCATCCTCCCCCTCACACACACACACACACACACACACACGCGCGCGCGCGCGCACACAACGTATGTAAAACAATACAATAATACAATACAAGGTTATTGCTTTAGGTCCAGCGGACTCTTCCGAGCCAAATCAGGACCAATCTAATTAAAGTTATGAACGTCCTACTCTTGCTAAATACAGGGGCGGACGAGGGGGGGGGTTCCAGGGTTTCCGGCCCCCCCCCCCCTCCAGCCCCCCCCCAAAAAAAAAAGGAAAAAAAGGAGAGAGAGAAAGAGAGAGAAAAAGAAGAAAACACTTTAATATAGGCCTATATAAAATTATAAAAATTAAAATTTAAAAAAAAATAAATAAATAAATAAATAAATAAATTATATATGTATATATAAAAATATATTTATTTATTTATTTATTTTATTTTTATTTTTATTATTTTTTTAAATTTTGATTTTTTGGGTATGAGTATTTGACCTTTCCCACAATATGCAAGCCCTCGCAATCTTCCCCCTAAAAAACTTCAATCATTGCAATCATTCTAAACAATCTCCAGACGAACACCGTCTTTCGTGCTCCACAAAGAGCAAAGCTGATATTTCCCGTCTTCGGCGACATTCTATTTATTTATTTATTTTTTTTAAAGGGGAATGGGGTGATGGGAGGGGGGTGGAAGGGGCGCCACGAGCGGAAGAAATGAAAAGAAAGAAAACGATATTCCTAATGGATAATATAATGGATTACGACAGGAGTGCCAAATACGTCGATGGCGATCGACCGGTCCATCATGAAGGCAGTGTGACTGAGTAGATCGCGTAGCAGTAAAAAAAATTTGACGTCAGCCTATTATATATATGTTTTGCAATTTGGTGGTAGGTAGGTAGATCATTTTGGCTTGGTCATTTTAGAAGTACCTCGCATGCTGAAAAAGTCATAGTGTGGGCAACCCTGGCTTACGTTGACGTTTTAGCAAAAAAACGAATAGTCAAAGTTCCATCCCTTTGCTTGCTTATTCCGACTCGCGCCAGCGCTTCAAACTGCCGCGAACGCCGTCGTTGAAGCCCTCCGATTCAAAAGGTGTGGCAAAGCTCAGTACATATTTTGGGAGCAAAGGAGGTATTATTATTTTGATAATTTAATCTTACAAGTAAATAACATATCCTATCCTATCATATCCAATCCCATAACTCAGAGGTCGTAGGGGCACCACAGATGATCGTTTAACCAATGTACTCCATCTTTCCCTGTCCTCAGCAACCCTGATTGTTTCGCTCAGTGTCAAACCAGTCCAGTCTCGAATGTTTTCATCCCACCTCTTTTTTGGTCTCCCTCTTCTTCTACCTCCTTGCACTGTGCCTTGCAGGATGGTCTTTGCAAGACCTGATGATCTGGAGACGTGGCCATACCATCGGAGTTTCCGTTTTTTCACCACTGTGAGCAGGTCATCGTGTTGTCGAATGGCTTGTGTGATGGTCTGTCCGACTTCGTCGTTGGTGATATTCTGGGTATAGGAAATGCCCAGAAGTCTTCTGAAGCACATCATCTCCATGCTTTGTATTCTTCGTTGGAGATCTGCAGTGAGGGTCCATGTTTCACAAACATATAGGAAGATGGAGATGACAAGGGAGCGCAGCAGCCTTACCTTGGAATGCAGACTGATGGTCCTGTCTTTCCAAATTGGCTTCACCCTCGCCAGGGCAGCAGTTGTTTGTGCGATCCTGGAGAGGACTTCCTGTCGGGACCCATTGTCTGATACAATGGCTCCTAAATATTTGAAGCTATGCACTGTGTTGAGGAATTGGCCTTGGACTTTGATGTCCGTGTTGGTGCCATGGGTGTTGTTGGTCATCATTTTGGTCTTCTCTGCACTTATTTCCATTCAATAGGCTCTGGAGGTGGTTTCAAGCCTCTGTACCAGCCGTTCAAGTTCTTGTTCCTCTCCAGCCAATCCATCAATGTCATCCGCAAAATGAAGGTTGGAGATTGCTCATCCCCCTATGCTGACTGTGCCTTCGTGGTCTGCAAGGGCATCTGACATGATGCGCTCTAGGAAGATGTTGAAGAGTGTTGGAGAGAGTAGGCATCCCTGACGCACACCGATTGTTGTTCTGAACCAGTTTCCGATGGCGCTGTTGTGGAGGACTGCACTGGCAGCCTTGTCATACAGGCTTTTGATGACTTCAACAATTTTAGGGCTGATGTTGTACACTCTCATGGTTGCCCACAGAGCTGCATGCCAGACTCGGTCAAACGCCTTTTTGATGTCTACGAACACATGATATAGATGTTGGTGCTGTAGATATTTTGCAAATAGTATTCTGAGGTTGAAAATCTGTTCAGTGGTACTTCGCGCTGCCCTAAATCCTGCTTGCTCTTTGGCTATGATTTGTTCAGCTTGTGATTTCAACCTGTTGAGTATTATATTTCAGGAGGACCTTGCTGGGATGGCTGATGAGGCTGATGAAGCGGTAATTTTCACGTTCCTGAAGGTTACCTTTTTTGGGAAGAGTGATGACTAGCGACTGGGTCCATGGTGTAGGCCACACCCCACTCTGCCACATCTAGTCACACATAATGGTGAGTGCGTCGATCATCGCTTCTCCTCCTGCTTGAAGCAGTTCGGTTGTCCACTCCCGCTGACTTCCCCTTCTTCAGCGATTGCACTGCTGCCTCAACTTCTTCTCGGAGAATTGGAAGGATTTCTTCTTCTTCTCTGTTCTCTGGACATGCTAGAACTGATGGGTCTCCGTTTGGTTTGTGGTTGTAAAGGTCAGAGCAGTACTCTGTCCATCTGTCCAAGCCACTTGCTTTGGACCGTGGAGACCTTGTGCTGTTTAACACTTGTCAGCGGCTTCACAGTCTGGTAGGCCTTCTTACTGTTGTTCTTGTTCAGACTGTTATCTATTTCCTGGCATTGAGCTTCTATCCAGTTCTCCTTTGCTGTGCGCATGCCTTTTCGGATGTCATTGTTGATTTTTCGGTAGGCATCAGCTCCCTGTCAGGTGTTCCTTTTCTTTTTCATCTCTCTTCGTTTATCACACAGGTCCAAAAGTTCAGGTGTGATCCACAGCTTCTTCTTTGACCGGTGCTTTCCAAGGATCTCCGTGGCGGCATCTGTCACAGCTAAGTTGAAGGTGGTGGTCATGGTGTTGACATCTACTTCACCAGCTCTTAAAATGAGCAGTTGTGCAAATTTCCCTCCAATTGTGGCCTGAAATATTTCTGTCACCTCCGGGTCTTGCAGTTTGTCCAGGTCGAACTTCAGTCTAGTGCACTTTGCTGTGTTTACTCTCTTCAAGTGAAGCCGGAAAGACATCATCACAAGATTGTGGTCACTTCCGATGTCTGCTCCTGGAAAAGTGCGTGTCCTGCCAATGTTGATGCTTGATCTGAAGCGTTTCTTGACCATCATTAAAATTTACCGAGTAAGTCCCTTTAATAGAATTTTGGAAACCCTCCCCCAAAAACTAACTGATCCGCCCCTGAAATAGCTAATTAACTCATGTTAACATGTGCTGTAAAAGATGGTTTCTAAAGGATGTGTATTTAGTGACTGCACTGCGGAGAACTTATGGAAAGCTATTCCAAAAAGTTGAACCTGAATATGACAGACTGGTTTTAAACAGATCAATTCTTGGAAATACGATATTTAGTTTGATAGAAAATTTGGCAGTTTTCCTAGAAAAAAAGAGAAGAAAGATAGGAGGGTGTATTACCATACAGGATCTTGTGCATGAAAATTACTTTATTAACTTGTAATCTGTTGGCAAGAGATAGTATGTTGATCTGTTTGCAATCATTTAGATAGATTTTGTTTTTAAGAATAACCATTTTAATTGCACATTGGTGAATCCGAAATAAAGGCTTCGTGGCATTGCTACTAGCAGAATCCCAAATAGTTGAAGAATAATCAATAAATGGTTAAATAGGTCCCAAAAAGAATAGTTTACGAGACTGCAGATTTAAGTAATGTTTAATCCTTCTAAGACTGCCTCCAAAATAGCTGGCTGCGACTTTCCATCTGTCGCCTCCATTTTCACAACGCGAATGAAACGGAAAAAGGAAAAGAGTCTGCGATCCATCACACCCAGCCAACAGTCTTTTCGATCTTTTGCCCTCTGGACGTCGGTTCCGTGCTTTAAGAGCCAGAACTTCTCGATTCAGAAACAGTTTCTTCCCAGACGCTGTCCTCAGTACATCACCAAACATGGAATGATCTGTATAAACTGAAAACTCATTACCATTGCTTGATTTGTACCTTTGTGAAATAGGAGTATGCTATGCTGTGTGTGTGTGTGTGTGTGTGCGTGGGTGTGTGTGTGTTGTGTTGTGTTGTGGTGTGTGTAGATCTGGATGTGAAGCCTAACATTCTTAATAATTCTCATTTTATTTAATGCTGTTAAATTGTTTTAATGCTGTATTTTGTTTTACTTGCAGGGTGTGTTTGACTCCATCTATATATATAAATTGCTTAGCCGGAAGTCCTTCTTCGCCTCTACTATAAAGTTTGTCCGGTATGGACGCTGATCTGGGCAGGTGCTGGGCGCTGCGGATCGGCCTGCTGTGTGCTCAAAACCAGAGAAATCGTTATAGCCGACATTTCCTTACCGAACGTTTAACCGTTTCTGAGATAAATAAATAAACAAAATGTCCACAAACTGCAATAGCCTCATTCAGCGCGCTTCCATTAAAAATCAAATTGAGGTTTCAGCATGTTTTCCCATATAGACCAAAAAATTGATGGTCTTTCTAGGAAGCCTTGGTAGCTTACTTAGTAAAACACTCGCCTACCGTGCAGGGCGACCCAAGTTCAAATCTCACGCGGGCCACTGTTTTTTTACTTTTTTTTTACACTACGATATGGATATTTTTCTTTTTAATTTAGGCTTTTTACCTTTAATTTATTATTATTATTATTATTATTATTATTATTATTATTATTATTATTATTATTATTATTATTATTAATATTATTATTATTATTATTATTATTATTATTATTATTTATAAACTAATAATAATAATAAATTATTATTATTATTATTATTATTATTATTATTATTATTATTATTATTATATCTTATATCAAATTTTCTTTTAAAACCTTGGTGTTTTTTGTGATTTCTATTTGTATTATTCTATATTCAATACTATTATTATCATTATTATTAATATTAATATTATTATTATTATTATTATTATTATTATTATTACCAAGGATCGGGATGGGGTGGTACGTGTAGGTAAAAGGGGGCTACGGGTAGGTTTAAAGGGGCATGGGAAGGCATAACGGGGATACGGGTATATATATAAGGGGGTATGGTGATGGTCGATTCCTTTCATCCATACCTGCGAAACGATCAACGGGGAAGTATCAAGGAGGGTACAGGTAGGTTACAAGGGGGGTACGGAAGGTATCAAGGGGGTATGGGGAGGTATCAAGTGGGTTCGGGGAGGTATCAAGGGGGTATGGTGAGGCATCATGGGGGGACGGGGAGATATCAGGGGGAGGGTATGGGGAGGTATCAACGGGGATATGGGGAGGTATCATCGTCCAAATGAAACTCGCAGACAACAGTTGTCTCTCTGTCTACATTTTAAACAGCAACCTGTGTACCCTGGCTTGCCAGGGTACAAAACCACTAGTAACTTTATATGACTGATGAGTGATGTATGTTTAACACTGTGTTTACCTATCCTTTAGTACATATATACGTTGTATGCCAATGAAGTGTATGACACGATGAATGCATGTGTGACTGTGCAAGAAAGGATGTATTTCATTGTCGCCATGCCACACCAAAATCCTTGTAACGTTTTTACTTGGTTAATAAATATTCTTATTTATCTTATCTTAAATAGTTCTACTATCATTTAAAATATGTTGCAACCAAGACACATTATTGTCTAATGTCACGCCAAGAAGTTTATGGCATTGTACTTCTTCAACTGTTTTGTTGCAAAGCTTTAAGGGAGGGAGTTTCATAGAAGAACTTTGCCTTTTTTGTCTAGTTGTAATTAGCACGGATTTAGTTTTGTCTGAATTAAGCGTCATGTGACTACATTCAGTCCATTCCTGTAGTTCATTTGTCCTTATTTGTAAAGAGGAGGTTAGATTACGTATTTCTGTATCCTTGTAATGTGGTGTCATCAGCAAAGAGTTCACAAGAAGTAGAAATATAAAGGGAAAGATCATTTATATAGACATAAAATAATAAAATCCCTAAGATTTATCATCGAGTTACCCCAGTAGTAACAGTCTAAAACTGTGATTTTTGGTTATTAATGAAAACGCGCTGCTCCCTGTCAGAAATGAAAGATTTTAGAAGATCAAGCGATTTAAAGCTTATACCATATAATTGTAATTTTCATACTAGGAAGTCCTGGTCAATTACATCAAAAGCTTTTGCGAAGTCAACGAATAATACTCCGGAAAATGTGTGCTCATTAATATTATTAAGCCATTGTTCTATCATAGATGTAAGAGTTGTATGACAAGAATGCTTAGCTCTGAAGCCAGATTGATTTTCATGTAACAGGTTATTTTTTGTGAAATGGTCTAGAATATGGTTGTTAATGTATTTTTCAAGCGATTTAGATATGATAGAAAGAATTGAAATGGGTCTATAATTTCATGGGTCAGAACTATCACCAGACTTAAACATCGGAATAATTTTAGCTTTTTTAAACATGATAGGAAAACATGATTTGTCAATGCATAAATTGTATATATATATGTTAAATTTTCAGTAATAGGCAGAGCAGACAGTTTTAATATTTTACCATCTAAATCATCAACTCCTCTTGAATTTGTTTGCTTAAGGTTTCTTAATGTTTTCTAAACAAATTCAGTTGACAAAAAAGGAATATGGGTTTTGTTTTTAATATTTTTGGACTGACAACATTCTGTTAATTTATGTAAATTATTTTCTTTTGATTTGTCAACAGTTATAATTCTATCAGGCGTTTTGACAAAATTTAATTGTAAATTCAGTGTATCAGGGGAAATATTTTTATTACTGTAGATGAAGGTAATTTGTTTTTTAAATGATTAATTGCTTTCCAAATCATTTTAGAACTGTTTTGGGTGATATTACATTTCTAATATGTTTTTATTTTGTTTCTTTTGAGTGAAGTTACTGCTTTTCTCAGTTTTTTTTTAAATTTACTTTTATTACAGAGAGAGAGAGAGAGAGAGAGAGAGAGAGAGAGAGAGAGATGGAGATAGAGGGAGAGAGAGAGAGAGAGAAAGAGAGAGAGGCGGACAGACAGACATACAGACAGACTGAGACAGAGAGAGAGACACACGCACGCGCACACACACATAGAATGAACAAAAAAATTACTTGAATAATTTCAACAAATGCATTCATGTGAAAATAAAGACTGTTCACAAATGAAACACATTAACTTTACATATCATATTTGTACACAAACCAACTTTCACAACATTATCATTCAAACTCACATAGGGCCTAATAATTTCCATATTTCCTACGCGAGCAACAGAGAAAGATGTACAATAAATCCAACAGCTGTTGTTTGCCTACATACATACAGATTGTTCACAATTTAATAAGTATGGAATATAGACTAAAAAAATAAAGGACATTCGCAATTTAAGTGAATAACGAGTATGAATTTGATATACATAAACTGGCAGTTTATTCAAAGTTCGATAAAAGAGTGTATACCAAATAGTAGTGAAATACACTACATTGTTCGAAATGTCACCAAACATAATTATATTGCACATACACGGAGATTTAAAATAATACATAAATGTGTTCGATCAACGGAGAGCATTAACCCTGATATCAACAAGTTTCAATGAAATATTGCACAAATCGTCATCGTCACCTCCACCAACTACTACCACCACCATCATCATCATCATCATCATCATCATCATCCTCATCATCATCAGCATCATCATCATCATCATCATCATCATCATCATCATCATCATCAAGGTGCAATAGGGATTTGGTTGAGAGGGAAAACGCGCACCTTTCAATGGTCTTTAAAAACTGGCATCAAACAGAATCTTTCACCACCCCTCTTCTCCTGTTACCTTCATCCCAACATTTGCCCTCCATTACCTTCATCTCCCAAACAATCCTAATGAAGACAACAGCTGCAAACACGGTCATGGCCATAACAACGCTTCACATGAATGAACAGAAAGTGACCGCCAGTCAAATGTGTAATACAATTGGAAGTTTGTTTGAAGTTTTAACATGTTCAAAGATTACAATAAGAAAGTGTATAATTATTATCCAAACATCGTTGCCCTGAAACCTTTCAGTGCCGCCTGGCACGACAAGAACAATCAAATTAATCTTCATCATGCAATAATTGGAGAAGAAATATACCGAGTGAGAGAGAGAGAGAGAAAACGAGAGAGAGAGAGAGAGTGAGAGAAAGAGAAAGAACGAGAGAGAGAGATAACGAGAGAGAGAGAGTGAGAAAAAGAGAAAGAACGAGAGAGAGAGAGTGAGAGAAAGAGAAAGAACGAGAGAGAGAGTGAGAGAGAGAGAAAGAACGAGAGAAAGAGAAAGAACGAGAGAGAGAGAGAGAGAGAGAGAGAGAGAGAGAGAGAGAGAGAGAGAGAGTTATTTAAATTATCAAGTGACGTCAACACATGTTTATTACCTACAAATTGAAAATCCATACAGCCCAATGCATCGCACAAACAATTTTTTTTAAAATAATTATTAATTTTAGTAATCAGTAAATGTATTTTAAAAAATCATACCAGATGATAATGATGATAATGATGATTATGATAATAATAATAATAATAATAATAATAATAATAATAATAATAATAATAATAATAATAATAATAATAATAATAATAATAATAATAATAAAGGTATTTATATAGCGCTGTTTCCTAATGACATCATTCAAAGTGCAGTTCTCACGCATTTATACTTAACGTTAATATCGAAATACACACCTAAAGTGAAACCGAAACGAGACACTAATAAATTAGGCCAAGACAAATACAAACGTGGAAAAGAATATTTGCGAGTAAAATATAAAAGACGGGGGAGGGGTGGGGAGGAGGAGAGCAGCTAAGGAGTGAGGGGGCTGGAGGTGTGTGGCGTGACGGCGGTGGTCTAAAGTAAACACAAAAGAAGGGACGATGATAGATAGATATTCAATGTTTATAGGGTCCAGCGGCCTGCTAGCAGCCGAATCAGGACCGCAGGAATGATGATGATGGGAGGCGAAATCAGACATTTTTAAAGAAGAGATGAGTTTTATGTTGGACTTTAAAGTGGCTATGTTAGGACAGCTGCGAAGAGAGAGAGGAAGAGAGTTCCTAGTTGAAGGACCAAGCACTGAGAAGTGTCGACAGCCTACAGAGTGAGAGTTTGTAGCGGAGTATTTGTAGCATGATGGTGTCAGAAGAAGAACGAAGATTTATAAATTGCTCGTAGAAGTGACTAGTCTGGGTGAGGTAGGAAGGGGCTAATCCATGGACGTACTTATAACAAAAAGTACAGATTTTGTAGGTAATCCTCTCAGATACAGGAAGCCAGTGGAGAGAATGTAGGTGCGGTGTGATATGAAAAGATTTTTTTTCATTTTAAGAATCAGTCGAGCAGCTGAGTTCCGCACACGTTGGAGCAGTTGAACAGAAGAGGAAGAAAGTCCATCCACAAGAGAGTTATTGTAGTCTAAACGTGACTGGACAACAGAGGAAATGAGTTTGGTCGTATTCATATAGCGCTTTCTCCTAAGTATACATCATTTGTAATGTCCCTGGGAAAAGCGTAAAGATTGAAGACTGATGCTGTACAAGATTGTTGTTTACATTGATACAATACATAGGCCAACACACATCAATTACGCCACCAAAAAACACTATATCATAATATTAACATTTTTTTTACAACAATCATCTGTGAGCGCCGACGCAAATACACCTAGGGCACCGTGAAATGTCAATAATAATATAAAACACATACTGATAACGAGCAGATCACAATCAAACTAGATTTCCCAGTTGTTCAAAATCACAAGGTGGAAACAAAAAAACCACTGCATCAAAAATTGTGTTCATGCGTCTTGTGCGGAGATAGATGATAATAATTAAGGAAGAACAATCTTATAGAAAGTAAAAAGAAGTGCGTATAAAATATTAAAGTTGTTCTACACACACAAAATATTAAAGTTGTTCTACACACACAAAATATTTAAGCTGATCTACACATACAAATATTAAAGCTGATCTACACACACAAATATTAAAGCTGATCTACACACACAAAATATTAAAGCTGATCTACACACACAAAATATTTGTACAGTATGTACAGCGTATCACACGTTTCAATGCATCAATGGACTTCCAGTGTTCAGTGTCATATGCCACTTTCTGCAGGGTCATCTTGGTGATGGAGGCGTCCAAAATAATCAAAATGACAGTCATTACAGTTCATTAGTGCAACTAGCCATCTTCAGCTACAAAGATCAATGAAGAAGCCATTAACTCTTTTTTCTGAGACACCTTTTGAGGCCGTCGGCCATCTTTACCTCAGACTTGTACCATATCACAAATATTTATTACATCCGCTTGCTCACATCCGGAAATGACGCAACAAACAACCTGTTCTTCTCAGAGGAGCACTTTTTGTAAGGCCCAAATAGGTGACGTCATCCAATATTCAAGCGTCATTGATAGCGCTATTTCTCACACTGATTTCTTATGTAGAGGATAGCATCGTAGCTATATTTATCACTCAGACTAACAACAATATTATGACAGTACTTTGGAATGGGAACCACATTTTTCCCTGGGTCAGCAATATGAAGGTGTCCTAGATTTGCTCAGGCCCATCTCACCATTAGCCGGCTCTTGGCGTCACTAGGCATTCTGACTTCTTTGGTCAACGGCCAAGTTGAGTTGGCGGCAACAGTCAGCTCAGAAGATAGACTAGCTCCATATGGTCATGCCAGACTGAGATCTGTCGATTAGTCAGCGCTCCAAAGGCAAAGAACTCCATCTCAGGTGGTCGCAAAGCTCTGTGATTTCTCCCACGCTTGTCCAGGTTGGCGGTGGCAGCAGACGTCAGGTCAGAAGTTGTTGTCCATTTTCTATACGACGCCTTAACCTGGCGAAGAAAATTACGTCAGTTCCCCATAGCGTTTGAACTTGACTTCGACCTAACTAAGGTCACAAATGATCGTTAGAGATCATTCTGCGTGACATCACAGATAAATCTTAATCTCGTAAAAGCAAATGGCGGCCTATTGGCCAGTGCCACGCATGCGCAGTGCCTGACCCTGTAGTTCAACCTTGACATTGCAAAGGCAATATATGAACACAGATCAGGGGTGCCTAGGCGAATTCAAAACAGCGTTGCAGATCGACCTTGACCTGACCTCGACTAGAAATGATTGGCTAACTCTACGTGACGTCGCAGATCGACCTTGCGCTGGAAGGCTCTGTTGCAGTGCGTGCAGGAGAAGGGTTTGTATCCAGTGTGCTTACGACTGTGGGTGATCAGGTTTGAGCTCTGGCTGAATGCCTTGCCGCAGATCGTGCACTTGTGAGGCTTCTCACCTGAAATCACAATAATAATAATAATAATAATAATAATAATAATAATAATAATAATAATAATAATAATAATAATAATAATAATAATAATAATACAGGATGCTCTCGTGCGCTTTTTCTACAATTGAACTCAAAGCACGGGGACCTGAAGAGACCGCTATTAAAGAAGTCGGAATAGAATTAAATTTTTAATTTTGAAAGTTTAGATTGCATCCAATACCATTATGGAAGGCACCATCATCATTCCCTCACCATCATCATCACATCATCATCACATCACCATCATCATTCCCTCACCATCATCATCACATCATCATCACATCACCATCATCATTCCCTCACCATCATCATCACATCATCATCACATCACCATCATCATTCCCTCACCATCATCATCACATCATCATCACATCACCATCATCATTCCCTCACCATCATCACATCACCATCATCATTCCCTCACCATCATCATCACATCACCATCATCATCACATCACCATCATCATCACATCAACATCATCATCACATCACCATCATCACAACATCACCACCATCATCACAACATCACCATCATCATCACATCACCATCATCATCACATCACCATCATCATCACATCACCATCATCACAACATCACCATCATCATCACATCACCATCATCATCACATCACCATCATCATCACATCACCATCATCATCACATCACCATCATCATCACATCACCATCATCATTCCCTCACCATCATCACAACATCACCATCATCATCACATCACCATCATCATCACATCACCATCATCATCACATCACCATCATCATCACATCACCATCATCATCACATCACCATCATCACAACATCACCATCATCATCACATCACCATCATCATCACATCACCATCATCATCACATCACCATCATCATCACATCACCATCATCACAACATCACCATCATCATCACATCACCATCATCATCACATCACCATCATCATCACATCACCATCATCACAACATCACCATCATCATCACATCACCATCATCATCACATCACCATCATCACAACATCACCATCATCACAACATCACCATCATCATCACATCACCATCATCACAACATCACCATCATCACATCATCATCATCACAACATCACCACATCACCATCATCATCACATCATCATCATCACCACAACATCATTCCTATACAAAGCGTTTGACCGACTGACCAGTGTGTATGTAAGTGTGTTTCTTCATGTCCGATTTTTGGTGGAAGCGCTTGCCACAGTAGGGACAGGGGTAGGGCCTGGTGTCGCTGTGAATCAGCATGTGTGTGGACAAGGTGGACGACCGCTTGAACCTCTTCCCGCACTCCCGGCATTCAAAGCTCCTTTCCTTCCCGTCGCCTCCCGCCGTTCCAACCCTGCTGGGGATGTCGCTGTTATTGCTGCTGCTGAGGCTGTTGTTGGTGGGGAGGTCGTTGCTACTAGCGGCGGTAGTGACGTTATTATTGTTGTTGCTGCTGCTGAGGGAAGAAGTGGTGCGAAGAGAGCTGTGGTTGCTGAAACGGGCAATGCGAACACAGGCGTTGAAAACACAGGCGTTGAAAACACAGGCGTTGAAAACACAGGCGTTGGAAACACAGGTGTTGAAAACACAGGCGTTGAAAACACAGGCAATAAAAACACAGATATTACATCACTCAGTGCAATAGTTTTGAGGGAGGTGGGCAGAAGGGAGGGGGGGGGGCTGGGATGTTCGTTTTTATAATCTTAGTGCGAAATAAAAGTTAGTTACTACACTAGACTTCGATATTAATTTTTTTAAGGGGAAAGTGTTCATTGCGATAATGAGTGATCAGTACTATGTATATAACTGTTTTCAACAATCATGTCCATATATCTGCCTATATACCTGAGGTCGGTGGCCGCGGTGGAGTAGTGATTGTGGTTGTTGCTGAAGATGGTGGCGATCTGCGGGTTGCTGTTGTCGTTAGGCCGGCAGTGAAGTGCCGTCTGCAAAAGCTGACCTTCAAATGTCGCCGTGAAGGACGAACACAGCATCTCACCCCTGCTCAACACACAATGCGTCATCATCATCATGAACATCATCATTATGAATATCATCATCGTTGTCATCGTGATCATCATCGCCACCACCACCACCCTCATTAACATCATCATCATGAACATCACCATCGTAAAACATTATCATCATCAATCACCATCAGTCATTATCATCATCATTATGAACATCATCATCATCACCATTATCATCATCATCATTACAAATCCTCGTTATCAACAACAATAACAACAACCACAATATCCCATCAGTAATATAACCATCATCTATAATAATCATGGAATAAGATGTAAACGTATATGGAGATAACGACACCCACCTGGCGGTTTCGGGACTGTGAGCGGAGCTTGGGGAACCCGGAAAAGAGGTGGGGCTGGCCTTGGCCACTGCGTCACGCGCCAGACAGCGAGGGCAGGAGCAACAGGACAGGTCCTCTCTACGGCCGAGCTCGTGCTGTGGCGAGGGAATGAGAGGATGGCCCTGCACTGAGAGGGAGGAAGAGGAAGAGGAGGGGATTGAGGAATGAGGAGGAGGACGCAGCATCAGGTCGGGCAGCACGTGGGGGTGGTGGAAAGTGTTGGTTTTGAGCGGCGCGTGTAGTTTGTCGTACAGCGTGAGGTAGTCAGCAGGGAAGTACTGTGTGGGCACATCTTGTTGTGGATTCATCTGCCGCTTACCGTACACCTCTTCTAACGGGAGCCGGTCTGGGGGCGACCCGCTGACCTCTCTGTTACCTTCACCTTGACTCGCTCCGTCGCCATGAGGACGCTTACCTAGAAGGCTCCTGACGTCAAAAGCGGAAACGCCCAATGTCCCACCACCTCCTGCACTACTGGAGGTACTGCCGCAGCTGTTGCTGTTGCTTCTGCAGCTCTCGTCACTGCGCGCTACGCTCTCTGTGCTGCCCCTGGCGCCGTGCACGCGGCCTCGTTCAGGGGTGACGGAGCTGGAATAATGGCGATCGCTGGAAGATGGGGCTGACGGGTGGCGTTGGAAGGACGAGGGCGAGGTTGAGGACTGGTGTGGTAGCGGCCCTTTATGGTAAGACTGTTGGAGCTCGCTGCTTGCTCTCCTGTTGTCGTCACAGTCGGAGCGGGCGTCAGACAGCGGATAACCGTTGACTTGCGGCTGCTGGCGGCTATAGTAGAACGGGTCGGAAACCGCCATGGCGCGGTCCCGTAACGTCGACGTGGACAAGGCAGAAAAACTCATTGCGCGTTGCCAGTGGTGGAGATTGACGGTGGGAGAGTTGTCAGGGTCTATGCTCAAGCAGGGCTGACTGAAAGCTCCGTTCCAACAGTGGTGGGCGCCTTTGGCCAACAGCGCACGTTCTGAGGCATAACGGCGCGCGGCCAGAAACTGCTCGTAGTGGACTTTGGGTAACAGAAGGTCGTGGTCCATGGTCAGCCAGGACAGGAAATCACCCAATACCTCCCGCACGTGTAGTCCACTCAACTGATGCAACGCTTCCGCCTGCATGGCCAACGATATACCTGCACACAGCACATCGCCGCACAGGTCAAGGACAAGTTACTGACGTCACCATCAACACCCTGTACTTACAGTAAGACTACTACTACTTGGTGCTGTACACGCACTTTTTCCAAAATCATCCACCAGGCTCAAAGAGCGGCGATCTGTAGCACTATAAGGCTCACATGTTCCAAACACTTCCGCACGCACAACACACTCACATTCTTCATTCAAACATGGGGTACAAAGGCATGGAGATCGCTAATAAAAGACAGAAAGGATACCGAACTTTAGTTTTGAAATTTTAGATTGACGGTATCCAATATAATTATTGAAGGGAGGTAAGAAACCGGAGTACCCGGAGAAAACCCTCGGTGACCGGAATAGTTTCGTACCTAAGTTCACATAAATTCAGCCCTAGCAGGAATCGAACCCGCTACCTTCGGCTTAGCAAACCGGCGACTAAGCCATTGCGCTACGAGGTCATCCCCAACATTAGCTATGGTTATTAATGTTACGACACTCTCCGTCATTTCTAAAACCTTTGTAGTTGAAGGAGGTAGCAAGCGCTCAGCAGAAACAGGAGAACACTGGCAACTTTTACATTACATGGTTATTGCTTTAGGTCCAGCAGACTCTTCCAAGCCAAATCAGGACCAGAGAGACGTTATCTTAAAATGTTATAAAAAGTGGTTCAAATCTTAAAATATATACCTGTTACTCTTAAATACTCAAACAAACTTTCACATGACACCTCTTGAAAAGTCTTCTTTAAAACTGATGTATTAAAAATATGTTCTCTTTCCACAATCAAATCATTAAATTCGGTCTTATCAATAAAATCCAAAACAAAACCCTCAGAAACAAGTTGTGTATGGAGGTCATGGATCTCTGCCAGAAAAGGGTGTGATATCTTTCTCGTGGAAAGAGCCTGTAGTGCTGACAGTGAATCGGACATGATTAAAAACGAGGTTCTTTTGGATTGATAAACTTGTTTCACATCTAGATGAATTGCCTTGAGCTCAGCTGTATAAACAGAACAAAAATCAGGTAAACGCTGTTGCAAAAGCTGGTCTAAGTGTCCACCAGAGACCGACGCAGCAGCAACTGAATCTCCTTTCTTTGACCCGTCTGTAAAATGTTTTTCATATCCTGGGTTTAAAGCACACTGTTCTAAATAAAGTTGGTTATAGATGGTTTCAGATGTATTGTTTTTGAGAAAAGCGGACAATTGCCAAATAATGTTTGGGGTACATAATTTCCATGGAAGAGCTTCAGTCCGAAGTTCATCATCGTTGATGGAAGCAACATCAATGCCTGCTTTTTCCAAATGAGCCTGCATTCTGATGCCAAACGGAGGAATTGTGTTAGATTTGGCTTCAAATTTCTGAACAAAATCTGGGTTGAAAACACAGTCATAGGCGGGGTTCATAGGATCAGTTTTTAATTTTAAATAGTAATTCAGTGACAATTTTGTACGTCTCAGCTCCAACGGGGGTTCGTTAGCTTCCACATAAAGGCTTTCACAAGGGGAGGTGCGATAAGCACCCAAAGCAATGCGTAATGCCTGATGAGCAACTGGATCTAACATTTTAAGATAAGATTTTCTAGCAGAACCATAAACAATGCAACCATAATCTAATTTGGATCTAATTAAAGAACGATATAACAGCAATAAAGTTTTCTTGTCAGCTCCCCAGTCTGTACCACCGATAACCTTGAGCAAATTGCAGGCCTGTTGACATTTAGTTTTCAAATCTTTCAGAAGAGGAAGGAAGGATAACCTTTGATCAAAAATAACACCCCAAAATTTGACTTGTTGGACCGCCTTTATTGCAGTTTTATTGAGGGTAATATTAGGATCTTGAAGAATTCCCAGGTGCTTGAAAAAGTGAATACATTCAGTTTTTGCTCCAGAAAATGTGAAACTATTTTGTAAAACCCAGTCTTCAACGGCATTGACACATAACTGTAGCTGACGTTCTGCAGATGCCAAGGTTTTACCTTTGGCTACTAATGCAAAATCGTCGACAAACAAAGAATTGTCAATTCCCCGTTTAACGGAACGAACAATATTATTTATTTTAATATTAAACAGTAAAGGAGACAAGATGCTACCCTGAGGCACTCCCATCTCCTGTTCCCTCGTATCAACTATCCCCTGGTAATCATGATATGTATACTGAGCTGTTTAGGGGTTAGAAGATGCGCAGCAAGGAGCAAGTTGACACTTTGTGCTGTTTTGAATTACAAACCGTTTCGGCCAGCGCCTTGAGCTTTTCTTGATACAGTACAAGCGCTATATAACAGACCTGCTTACCTAAAAAAAATTTGTCAGTACTCCAGGCACTTCAAAACCCGATTTTGGAAATCATGACCAGATTTTGATTTTCGATATTTATATAAACTGTCTTTATTTTACGTGAACCAAAATAATGATAATAAATAAATAAAAATATAGAACTCTGTAAATTTATTGTCATTATTCATCTTAATTTGCTCTTAGCTAAATTTTCATATATTATTACACACGTAAAATAAATCAAGAAACGGTACACCGTTCAATAAATGTATTGTTTAAAAATTAGGGTGCTTAATTGAAAAACAATGCAAAAGTGTTAGGCCACCACATCAACATAATATGTGATAATGATCTACTTGTATTGTTTTTCAAATCATGCATATGTGCACTTTTTAGCTGCTGCAGTTCTTTTGTGAAAGAGCTTTCATGTCTGAACTTCACCATCAGTGCTTCAACAGCGTCTTTGCCCATACTGGACCTACTGTCAGTGCACGTTTTACATACGCATCTAAACACCCTCTCACAAGCAGCACCGAGTCCCAGCATGAGCTGGCACAGTTGCAAAAGCTGAGGGTGTTTTTTGCTGACCTGCACCCAAAATTCGTCCACCTGCATGCCCACCAATCTTGACATCAGTTGACTGATACTCGGAGAATTGCTCCTCAATTTGTTCAGATGTTGTATTTGGTGGAAAGAGTGCAGGGAATCGCTTCATAAAAAAGCGTAGATCTTGGGAAGATGCAGTCAACTGAGCTGAAGGACAGATGATTCTGTAGTGCTGGAGCAAAGGGTCAGTGAGGGGCAGTTTCAGGAAAAGATAGCTGCAAGTTTCCTCAAAGTATGCACGCACTGAAGCATAGAACTCTGCAATACGTTCAGATTTTAGGTTGTAGTCTTTGGGACTGTCAAGCATTTTCCTTGCCTGATCACCAACCAGCAGGTCTTCATCAGCTACCAAACAAGGCCATTTTTTAAAAATAAGAAACCAGAAATGTCTGCTTTCGTTTCACACATACACGCTTGGATGAACTCGCCACCTCAACATCTGAATCGTCATCTGTTGTTTCATGAAGTCTTTTCTCCATGACAATTAAATATTTGCAAAGTATACACTTGAAAAACACAAGGGTATTCAATGAGTTATAGTTTTCTGGCGCAAATTATTTAGCTTCCGCTTCCGGTTAAGTGTACTTTTTACCGAAATTGGTTAAAAAAAAATTTTTTTTTTTTTGGGGGGGGGGGGGGGGGGGCCGATTTTCGTATTTTTTTTTTATAAAGAGCTCGTAACAGCGTACTTGAGGTCAAAATATCGGGAAAATACGGCGAAATACGGACGCGTAAGCAGGTCTGTATTATAACAATAATACAATACAACACAAGATAATATAATACAATACAATATCATGGGTAAAGGTAAAGGTAGTCCCATAGCCTGTGGCCGTAGGGGAGCGTGATGTTGGAGATCACACTTATCTTGGGCCAGCGTAATGAGGGTGATGCCCATCTCTCTCCCTCGCTGCTTTACCTTCCCCACCCTTAAGAGAGTAGGGACTCAGTCACAGTTGAGTCAACTGAGGGCGTTGTTATTTGTCGCTTCACGTTTTGCGGTCACCCATCCAAGTGCTAACCGCACTGGACTGTGCTTAACTACCGACACAGTAGCGAGTGCTCCAACCACTGCGCTATCCGACACCACAATATTATGAGGTAGTCTAAATTCATAAGTGGAGAGTCCGAGAAGGAACAGAGTTGTTGAAGACATTGTGGATATATTGTCATGCAAATGATCTAACAATATACAAGTAATCTAACCATTGATTACCTTTGTCACAACCAGCCAGTGAACTATGGTGATAATAAATGAGATAATAAATGTCATAATAAATATGGATAGCGACAGTGAAGGAAGCCCCACAAATTGTATGTCTTCAGCGTCGTGAAGTTGCAGTGTACGGGTAGGACCGTTAGCAGCACCTTTCCTGTTGACTGAGCCAGTGTATCAGTCATTGAACCAAAAGGGAAATAACCACGCAAGTGCCATTCGTCAGACTAAAGGCCGGTAATCCTGAAGTTACAGCGCGAGTATCACGGCGATTATCCGCCCTTGACTGATCACTCACTCACTCACTCACTCACTCTCTCTCTCTCTCTCTCTCTCTCTCTCTCCCTCTCCCCACCCCTCCTTGCCGGACCTTCATTACTCGGGAAGCCCGTCCCTACAAACACCTTGCATGAACTACCTGCACGAAGAGTAAGAGAGAGAGAGAGAAAGAGAAAGAGAAAGAGAGAGAGAGAGAGAGAGAGAGAGAGAGAGAGAGAGAGAGAGAGAGAGAGAGAGAGAGAGAGAGAGAGAGAGAGAGAGAGAGAGGAGTGATCAACGACAATTCACATTTGTAGCTCCTTGCTTACCTAAAACGTTAAGACCTCGAACTGACTGACTGACTGACCATAGCAAAAACAGCGTTCGTGACCACAGGCACGATTTGCACATGACCACAGAAAACAGCGTAAGTGATATACCCACAGAAAACAGCGTAAGTGATATGACCACAGAAAGCAGCGTAAATGATATGACCCCAGAAGCGTAAGTGACCAAGGTGCTGTGTGTAGATGACGGTTAATGGCAAGTGACAAAGAAAATCCAGCCTGTGGCGTGCCAGGACGTGGTGTACCGAAGACGAAGAGAGAGCGCCAAGAAGTCATCCCATTGTCAGCCATGAGGGAAATCTCTCCTGATTAACCAAGCCCTCTCCGCAGTCTGCTGCCTTCCCGCGCTTTAAATATACATTAAAATAATAGGCCGACACGACCACCCCAGGGGCCGCCACTCGTGCTTGCCTCGCCCCTCCTGGGAGACCACTGGGTCGCCGCCGACTTCTAAATCTAATAACGCGGTCGCCATGCTGCTCTCGCGCTCGCTACGAGACTGGCCGATCTCGCATTGCCTTGCGGCGAACGACTGTCCACTTCAGCATTGATTTGTTGGCCGCTGCATAAATGCGCAACAACATTGGATTCTTTCATGAAACGAAAGGAAAGACCTCACCCGCTGCATAGCTGTGCTGCAATATTAGATATCTTCGTGCATCTTTGCAAGGAAAGGCCCCATTTGGTGTATAAATGTGCTGCAATATTCTATTTCAATAGCGGGGAGAAGCAAAACGGGATTCGAACTTACTCACTCGACACAAATCTACAGTGTAGGAGATCACGCTGGGCAAACAAGGAGAAGGTAATGCAACTGCCACCCCACACTTTCCCAATAAGCATTGTGATAACATGTGAGACAGCCTGTGAATAATGACAAATAGTTCCGCTCTCTCTCTCTCTCTGTCTTTCTGTCTCTCTCTCTCTCTCTCTCTCTCTCTCTCTCTCTCTCTCTCTCTCTCTCTCTCTCTCTCTCTCTCACTGCGGTAAAGTATTGAGCTAAGTACTACCATTATGCATTACACAAATCAACTGTCTGCCAACGTTATTTGAATAAAAACACACATTTTAAATTAAACGGCAGTCAGTTGTCAGTTTTGTAGCGACTATCTGCTGAAAACTATACCTCAGTTTTGCCAAGCCCCACGTCCAGTACGCCATGCCCACGTCTCAATCAACAAACAAACAACTTGTCCCCACGTCCAGTACGCCATGCCCACGTCTCAATCAACAAACAACTTGTCCCCACGTCCAGTACGCCATGCCCACGTCTCAATCAACAAACAACTTGTCCCCACGTCCAGTACGCCATGCCCACGTCTCAATCAACAAACAACTTGTCCCCACGGCAGTACGCCTTGCCATCGTCTCAATCAACAAACAACAATTGTCCCCACGTCCTGATACGCATGCCCACGTCTCAATCAACAAAACAAACAAATTGTCCCCACGTCCAGTACGCACTGCCTCCGTCTCAAGCAAAACTAGAACTAACCAAACTTGTCCCACGTCAGTACGCCATTGACCACGTCTCAATCAACAAACAAACAACTTGTCCCCTCGTCCAGTTACGACCATGCCCCACGTCTCAATCAAAAAACACCAGAATTGTCCCCACGTCCAGTACGCCATGCCCACCGGTCTCAATCAAACAAAACAATAAACTTGTCTTACCTGGAAGGTTCGTGGAAGTTCAAAAATCCTTTGTTTCGGAGTTCTCAGATCCGCAAAAACCCAGGTGCTGAAAAAAAAGTTCGGAACCTAATTTCAGGACTGAGAAACCTAAATAAAAAAAAAGGTTTGGAAACCTCCAATCAACACTGAAGACAGGTCATTATAGCTCAGTACGGTTCCAACATTCAACACTGAAGACAAGTCATTATAGCTCAGTACGGTTCCAACATTCAACACTGAAGACAGGTCATTATAGCTCAGTACGGTTCCAACATTCAACACTGAAGACAGGTCATTATAGCTCAGTACGGTTCCAACATTCAACACTGAAGACAGGTCATTATAGCTCAGTACGGTTCCAACATTCAACACTGAAGACAGGTCATTATAGCTCAGTACGGTTCCAGCATTCAACACTGAAGACAGGTCATTATAGCTCAGTACGGTTCCAACATTCAACACTGAAGACAGGTCATTATAGCTCAGTACGGTTCCAACATTCAACACTGAAGACAGGTCATTATAGCTCAGTACGGTTCCAACATTCAATGTTCGTTCGTTTCGTTAGGTAGATTACCGTCCCGGACACCAGAAGCGTATAGGGGACTTGGATGGAAGAAGGCGTTGGAATTAGAAGTCCATGGCGCGGGGATGAATCGCTTGAATGAGGGGCGCGTAGCGCCGCTACAACGTCCAGATGAAGAAGATGGGGTTGAGGTGGACAGCAGCGGGTGATGCCCGTATTCATAGGGGCCAATGGTTGGTAGGTCGGCACTAAGGGCAGGCGTAACCGTTCGAGGGGAAGAGGGAAGTGAGAGGAGGGAACGTAGGTGCTTCGAAGGAAGCAGGGGGAGGGTGGGGAGTAAAAGCGGGTCATGAGGGAGGGATTGAGTAGTTTAAGGTACGGAGGGCATCGGTTATTATCGGCATATGAAAACTATACTGATCTATTATGAGGTAGAAACTTGCCCCAAGTGAGGCAAATTTCTTTTGGAGTGTGGAGGATACAAAAAAGGAAACAATGGAATGCGTGTGCACAGAAACTAGACCTCAGTTTATACTCTTATAGGAATTTGTTTTAGAGAAATGTAATTGTAACCGAGTTAGTTGACCTCATGTAAATGTTGTCTTCTGTACAGAGATGCTGTAGTTAATGGGACCTGAGTGAGGACCACATGAAAAATTCTGGTTGACTCCAGACCACAAATAGCGTTTTCGCTTTTGTCATCAATAGGATTTCACATCTCCAATATTTCCAGATTTAAAAAAAAAATAATTCTTATGTTTTTTCTTTTAGGATTTTTTCCGTTGTTTTTTTCATTCAATTTTTCTTTCCCGATGAAAAATTCATGACGTCGTCTCCAAAGGCCCATAACTTGCGTTGACTAACCCTCGCGGGCGGCAAATCTGACCCCTACCCACGGGCACTAATGAATCTGAACGTGACAAAAATGCATTGGGAAAAAATAGAGGAAGTTTTTGTGTGTGACCCTCTTGACGTCAGTCATTAGTCGTCTCAACTTTAAACTCTGTCTTTCTTTCGTTATTTATTCATCCACTTTTTATTTGTCAGTTTATTCTTTATTTATGTATTATCCACCTATTTACCTGCTTACGTGTGTGTGCATTATTTATTTGTTTATCTGTTTATTATTTATTTATCTTTTTATTTATTTATGTTTATTATTTATTTAATTATTTCACTTTGAATTTTCTATAAAGTGAAGAATCTGAGAAATGAGAATGGGTATTATAATAGTCCCAGCTCAATGCCATTCTCTCTCTCTCTCTCTCTCTCTCTCTCTCTCTCTCTCTCTCTCTCTCTCTCTCAAACCTTAAACATCAAATATTCGAAGAAAACCCTATCCTATCCTATCCCGTAACTCGGAGGTCGTAGGGGCGCCACAGATGATCGTTTAACCAGCGTACTCCATCTTTCTCTGTCCTCAGCAACCCTGATTGTTTCCCTCAGTGTCAAACCAGTCCATTCTCGAATGTTGTCCTCCCACCTCTTTTTCGGTTTCCCTCTTCTTTTACCTCCTTGCACTGTGCCTTGCAGGATGGTCTTTGCAAGGCCTGATGATCTGGTGACGTGGCCATACCATCGTAGTTTCCGTTTCTTCACCACTGTGAGCAGGTCATCGTGTTGTACAATGGCTTATATGATGGTCTGCCGGACTTCGTCGTTGGTGATGTGCTGGGTATAGGAAGTACCCAGAAGTCTTCTGTAGCACCTCATCTCCATGCTTTGTATTCTTCGTTGTAGATCTGCTGTGAGAGTGTTTTGCAAGCGTATAGGAAGATGGAGATGACAAGGGAGCGCAGCAGTCTTACCTTGGAATACGTTTCTTAGTTCTTGTCCAATACCATGTACTCTCAATTTTTTGTCGAATTGCAGACCATGTATCGAATTTCTCAGTTTGAGATCAATAAAATTGTATTGTATTGTATTGTATTGTATTGTATTGTATTGTATTGTATTGTATTGTATTGTATTTAGGCTGGTGGTCCTGTCTTTCCAAATTGGCTTCAACCTCGCCAGGGCAGCAGTTAATAAAAAAAATTCTAATTTGAAAAAAACACACGCTACAAACATAGAAAGGGAAAAACACACGCAAACCCACACACACGCACACACACAAGCACACACACATACACACACATG
>CM072527.1:15459952-15498873 GCA_036898135.1 Oncomelania hupensis
CTTTCCTCCCAGTCGCCTCAGAATCCGGGTCATTCTGTCCAAAAAGGTCGGGTGATAGGTTCCAATAAACACCCAAATATCTCGGGCAGAGTGAGTGTAGTGCAACTGTCCGGGACGCGCGTTTGGCAAATCACCTGATGCTGTCCATTGAAATCTCTGGAGACTTTCATTAGACGCTGATTTTGGGCTAGCGTGAGCAGCTCTTTGAGCAAGTCAGCGCGCTAAAATAATAACAACAATTTGTTTTCTCTCTCTGTTTAACAGAGAAATGAGGCAAACCCACAATCACCACGTTCAAACAGAACCTCAGCACTGGCCTGGTCTCATCTTACTTTGCTGATCAGTCTTTGTGTCCCTTCCCCCTCCACCCCCTACCCCCACCGCTGCCCCCCCCTTCCTCCACAAAAGAATTTTGTTCCACATACTCTGTTCTGCAGCTGTCACATCGTGTACATAGCGTGTACATAGCGTGTACACAGCGTGTATATGGCGTGTACATAGCGTGTACATGGCGTGTACATAGCGTGTTCATAGCGTGTACATTGTTTGTGTGTAGTTTTCTCTTCCCATTTTCCTTGGTTTTTCATTTTACTGTCACGTTTTTCTTTATTGGCGTGTGCATGAATGCGTGAGAATTGCGCCATGGGTCGAATCTCTTCGGGAAGAAGCGCTATATTCATAACAGTAGTAGTAGTAGTAGTAGTAGTAGTAGTAGTAGTAGGAGTATGAGTAGTAGTAGTAGTAGTAGTAGTAGTAGTAGTAGTAGTAGTAGTAGTAGTAGTAGTAGTAGTAGTAGTAGTAGTAGTAGTAGTAGTAGTGTGCTTAAATGTAAAATGCTTCTACGTTTGGCGGGTCAAGATAAATCTTGATTTAGGTCAGCACCTAAACTGCTCTAGTGTCCGAACAACGTATATTTTAAATTTAAAAAAAAAAGAACAACCCCCCCACACACAAAAAAAATTACTGTACTGAAATTTGTGAGTCATGACGCTGTATGCAGCTGTCCCCAGGTGCATTACACCCTGAAAAACGATCCTCGATAGTACAGCGGTCGACAGCCTACAGCCCTACTATGTATCATAGATAGAAAGGGGGAGCGAAGAGGGGTGGGGGGACATATGGAATTCCCTTTGGTCAAATATTTATTGGCGATATTTTTCTGTTTTTGTAACACTTTCAGCTAAACAATCTTTATTTAGAAGCACATTTTTCTAAATAATCATTTGTTTACAAACAATGTAAGATTTATCTAAATATATATTTTCTCCCTAATTAACTTATTATTTACCTAAACAATACGTTGTTTACGTAAAAAATCATAATATAGGTATATAAGGCACTGTTGATAAATAAACAAAATTATTTACCTATATAATCCATTATTTAGCAGATTGTGTTGAATAATGTATTATTTAGATTGTTTCTAAATAATTTTTTGTTTACCTATATAATGCATTATTTAGCATAATTGGCAAAATTAAGTATTATTTACAAGATGTTTCTAAATAATACATTAATAACGTAAACAATTCATTGTTTAGGGACTGCAATTTTCATAATTTAAGGGCTTACAGAATTCGCTTGAAAACTTGGTTTTTATAATGTTACTGATTTCTATATTTAAACGCAAGATCTTTCAAAAAGATTTTTTAATCCAAAATTTGTGATAATTATTTATTTTTCAATATAAATCACTCCACAAATTCAAAGATAAAACGTCTATAACCTCACGAACACAAACGAAAGGTCAAGGTCAGTTTTTGTGCGGCAGTGTTCAGTTGTTTTTATTTTTAGTATTCCGTTGTTTTTTTTCTAAAGCTTTCTTTTTGTATTTATTTACTTCAAAACTGTGTTGAGACTGCTTTTCCGTTTGTTCTTTTGAGTTGAATTATGCGTTAATCTCAAACTGGAAGTTTCAGCTCATTCGAAACTACCCAGAATGTGGCGGAGGTACTCTGAAGGCAAGGACGCCATAGCAGAAATAATGATGGTTCCCTCTTTAGCGCAGCCGTTAGGCCTACCGTTGCAGTCGTATAATAATACCGAGGAATCAAAAACTAGAGTGCATCAGAAAGTCTCCTCTCTGAAAATCCTTACCGGGAAGAGAGGGGACTATAAACTGATTAAATAAATAATAAATAAAATAAACTAGAGTGAAATAAAATAGTTGCCTCATTTTGTAAAAAAGCGTAATATCACGATTTTGCCATTTTTTAATCACTACCACATAACTTCACTGTAATACGACTTGTACCTGGGAATCCCATAAATAATGAAAATTGCTATCCCTAAACAATGACTTCTAAAAATAGATTATTTAGCAAATTCAGCTAAATAATGCATTATACAGGTAAACAAATCATTATACGCCTTATATAGGTAAATACTTCCTTATCATGATTTATTTACGTAAACAATATATTTTATGTTATTTAAGGAGAAAATATATTATTTAGAGAAGTCTTACATTATAAACAAATTATTATTTAGAAAATATGCTCCTAAATAAAGATTAGATTATTTAGCTGAAAGTGGTAAAAATAAGATTGCTGAGGAGAGAGAAAGATGGAGTACGCTGGTTAAACGATCATCTGTGGTGTCCCTACGACCTTCGAGTTACGGAATAGGATAGGATAGGTGAAAATAAATATTTCACTAAGGGAATTCCATAGGGACAACCTGTGTCTTTAGTCAAACGAATCCGCAGCTTAAACTGCTTATTCTAAAACCGCGCAACAAAGAACATGCAATCTTACCTTAGATCGAAACGATATAGGCTTGTGTTAGGTGAACGTTTGGCAGATAATAAAATAGGCCTATATTAACGTCTTTCACCTCTGTGTGTGTGTGGGTGGGTGGGTGTGTGTGCGCGCGCGCGCGTTTGTGTTTTAATCTAAATGAATATAATGCGGTTTGGTTCATACGCAGTTTCGACTAATCAATCTGAGCAGCGGATTGGTTTCGACAAAAACAGTCTTTTCCCGACCTTTGTGTCTATCATACATGTACATATAGGGCTGTACGCTGTCTTCCGCTTTGCTATCGGGGATCCACGTTCAGCGCGCTATGTCCCTGTGAGCTGTCCCAAGTCTAAAAGATGACCAACTGACCAAAGGTGTCACTCAAAACTTGACCACCTCACTGCAGTTAAAGTGAGTGTAGGGCATTATTTCCCCCTCCCCCCACCCCTTCAAACTTTGACAATAGTTAATAACCATGGTCGTAGAAGAGTTTATTTAAAGTAATCCGCATTACTGATTGAAAACTCGCCGATAAGCGTATAGATCACATAGCAAGCAACAGTCATCGTGGAAACTTAGGCCATACCATTACGAAGAGAAAGGGACTTCAGACTTCAGCGTCACACAGACAACAAGAACAGACTTTGTTGCCCTACTTAGCCAAAGCGATTTATTGAAGCTTATGCTGTCAGTGTGTGTGTGTGTGTGTGTGTGTGTGTGTGTGTGTGTGTGTGTGTGCATGACCTGTAGCGCTCAAAATGACGTATTTCAAGGAAGCACAGTCATGTATTGCTTTTAGCAGACGCGCTTTCAGAACGTTCTGACAAGACCTTTAGATTCAAAATTTGAAAAAAGCAGACACAACATAATGCATGAACATAATAACACGAAAGTCATCTCTTGGCGTGAATTAGACGTTTTATAAGTTATAGTTTTTATTTTTTTAATTTTCTTTTTTAATGTAGCCGAGCGGAGCATTTGACTCCAACTTCTCGGCCACCACATTGAATACACGTCTCCACCCGAGCTGTTAATTTTATTTATCCCTCGTAAGAGGGACATAAAATATTTGTCCTGCAAGGCGGTGAAGCGTGTTCATAGGAAGAGGAGGAATAACAGGTTTGCCGGCTATTAGTGCCACGACACTCTCTGCAAAGTCACTGCCACTGACTTGCATAAAATGCCTGCCGACAATGTAGTCCTGCTCACCAACAAAAGCAGAAGATGAATGGTCAGCCGGGAAGAACAAATGTCGTGTCGCCTTGTCCTGCATAATCCAATGGCCACTCCAAAGCATTCTGCACAGCAGGAGCCACCCAAGGCTAGTTTAACCAACAAAATGGAAGCTAGACAGCCTCTCTCTCAAGCTTGAACCAATCGCCTCCCTTTCCGCCAAATTTTTTTTTTTTTTTTTTGGTTGTTGTTCTTGTGGGTTTTTTTGTCTTCTCTTTTCATTTTGAGGCAGAGTGGAAGCAAAACATAAATTACACAATGCGTAGCTGAGACTGACCTAGGTTGATCTTACTATTGGATTGTGTTGGCAGCAAGCGGTCGCTGCTGGCAGTTAGAGTTAGGTCCTGTATCAGCCAGCTCAAGCAGTTCTAAATTAATACAACAGATTGGTTAATACGTTTTTGATTTGTCCTTGCAATTAACTTTATTGTAAACGAGTTTACTTTGAACTGGATTTCAATTTCCATTAAAAAAAATAAAGATGTCTGAAAATGATTACTGCTAAATTAACTTTTATAGGCCTATTTAACATCAAAGTCCAAGGCCAATCCCTCAAAACGGTTCATAGCTTCAAATATTTAATAGCCATTGAATCAGACAATGGGTCCCGACAGGAAGTCCTCTCCAGAATGGCACAAACAACTGCTGCCTTGACAAGGTTGCAGCTCATTTGGAAAGACATGACCGTCATTCTACACTCTAAGGTGAGGCTGTTGCGCTCATTTGTCATCTCCGTCTTCCTATACGTTTGCGAAACATGGACCCTCACAGCAGACCTACAACGAAGAATACAAAGCATGGAGATGAGGTGCCACAGAAGACTTCTGGGCATTTCCTATACCCAGCACCTCACTAACGCCGAAGTTCAACAGATCATCATACAAGCCATTGGACAACACGATGCCATGCTCACAGCGGTGAAGAAACATAAACTACGATGGTATGGCCACGTCACCAGAGCATCAGGCCTTGCAAAGACCATCCTGCAAGGCACGATGCAAGGACGCAGAAGAGAGAGAGAGAGACAGAAAAAGATGTGGGAGGACAACATTCGAGAATGGACTGGCTCGACACTGAGCGAAGCCATGATGGTTGCTGACGACAGAGAAAGATAGAGTACGCTGGTTAAGCTATCATCTTTGGTGCCCCAACGACTTTTGAGTTGCGGGATAAGATAGGATAGGATAGGACAGGATAGGACAGGATAGGACTATTTGTGTGATTCTCTCTCTCTCTCTCTCTCTCTCTCTCTCTCTCTCTCTCTCTCTCTCTCTCTCTCTCTCTCTCTCTCCACATTACTTTTCACATCGCCAAAAATCCTACAATTGCATGTAAAGGTTTCCTTAAAACTCCTCATGAATTGCCCCAAACAAGTGTGTTACTTGTCCAATAGTGGGGCGCTAATCCTTTTATATTAATAACGCCGTTAGATTATTAAGCTTAAAACATTAAATATGGCTCAAACGTTTGAAAATGGGCGTGACTCGATTTCCGAGACAGTCTTATGACGTGATGAAAAAATGAGATGATACAAATAGACAGGGTCCGAACGCAGGACGGTCATGTAGTAAATGAACTACCAACTGTGTTCCAAATAGAACAGTGTGGTACTGTCGACGTTGACAGCAAAGCTACGTTTGGAACACTGCCTTAGTTGATTGTCTAGGAGATGAAGATACAAAGAAAGCGCGTTGGTCGTTTAAAGTGAACAATACTTTGTATAGTGCATAGTCTGGGATTAGCACTTACAGGGTTACATCAGTGCATAGTCTGGGATTAGCACTTACAGGGTTACATCAGGGCATAGTCTGGGATTAGCACTTACAGGGTTACATCAGGGCATAGGGTGGGTAAAGTCGCTTCTGTGTCAATGTAAAAGCAAGGGATGATGGAGACGGGGGAGTGACGGCCATTTAAAAAAAAAAAACACCCAGCACGCACTAGGTCCTTTCTCCCGGTCGCTTAGGATTGTGCTCAGTAGGCGCCTCGGGCGTCTTGAGTTAGATCTTGTATCGGCCAGCGCCTTGAGCAGCGCTTCAGTTGGAAAAGCGGTTTATATGTTTTGGAATGATTAAATAAAATTAAAAAATAAATAAATAAGCCGTCGATGAATAGTGGTGGCGAAGTGCACAGTTCGTGAAGTCAGCGATGAGTTAATGAGGACTGATGAGGAACAACTTTACTGAAGACTGATGAAGAACATTCATCAAGACTGATGACTGATGAAGAAGAACATTAATGGATGAAGACGAACATTAATGAAGACTGATGAAGAAGAACATTAATGAATCTGATGAAAAAGAACATTACTGAAGACTGATGAAGAAGAAAATTAATGAAGACTAATGAAGAAGAAAAGTAAAGAAGACTGATGAACAAGAAAATTAATAATGACTGATGAAGAAGAAAAATAATGAAGACTGATGAAGAAGAAAATTACTGAAGACTGATGAAAAAGAACATTGTTGAAGACTGATAAAGAAGAAAATTAATGATGACTGATGAAGGTATATATTGTCCATCAGAAAGAGAAGCGCGATGCAAAAGTAGAGTCATGTTTTACATAGCGCGTGTATCAGTTCAAACAGCTGTTAGTCTTGAGTGGCGCTTCTCTGCAGCTGCCGCGCTTTCGATGAGGAAACTAACCCGAATTCCGCCTGCATGAGTGATAACAATGAGCCAAAAAACTCCACCTTTGGGGAAGACAATCCGATAGAGTGCGCCTAGGGTAGCGTATTTCCGGTAGTAAATAGGCCTACGTGATCGAGCCCCTTGTAATAACTGTACACCGTGTTGCGTCACGCCATGTGGGGCCGGGTAGCTCAGTTGGTAAGAGCGTCTTGCTAGTAACCGAAAGGTCGCTGGTTCGAATCCCGGATTGGTCAACGTGTGATCATATTATTTTCCCCTTTACCAACAACTGGCCCGCTGGTGTCAGTATAAATCGGTCCAGTAGTCACCTATATGCGAAAGTGTCGTGTGACTATAATCTACAAACAACAACAACGTCACGCCATCTGCTGGAGTACCGAACTCTATAAAAATTTGTTATTATTAATATATATTATATGACTAGACTATTTTAAAAAAAAGTATGATTTCAGACTTGAGTCGTATGATCGAAATGACAACTTTGGCAAAGGAGACATAGCAACACCGGAGTTCAAAATGGAGTTACCACCTATCACTAACTACAAAGACTTGCATATAGAAGTACATATACCTAACATCAGCACAGAGCAGGTTGCAGCCTTTTGAATCCCATGAGCAAAGATATAGACAAAAAAGCTAAAGATTTGTACCAGAACAAATATGTCAATTGCATCCAGTCATCAGTTACTTACATTCATGCTGAAGTTCGGGCTGAAATGAAAACTGGTCTTATGTACAAAGTTGACATTTCTTTGACAGAAAAAGGAACAGTTTTGGAATGTCAGTGTGAATGCGCTGCAGGCATGGGGCCTCCTGCACACTGTAAGCATGTAAGATGTGTCTTGCTCGGCCTGACAGACTTTTCACAAAATAAATCGTTTGTAGTACTGACAACATGTACATAATCACTCCAAACATTTCACCAAGCAAAAAAACATTTGGGGTCGCCTATGAAAGCTGAAGATATATACCGACATCAAAAAAGACTTAAAACTGTAGATTTTGATCCACGACCTGAACATGGAAGTACGCGACTATTGGCGCACCTATCGGCTGAACATTTGCATATTCAAGGGAAATAATTTTAATATTTTGGCCCATTAACCAAAACTGTTTTGGCTTCCCTTTTGTCCCACAGTGCAAAAAGCAGGCAGCTGGTTTCTGTGGGCGGTTTATGTTTCATTTGGATTTCGCCCTTCAGGTTGGGACTTGGACGGCTACAAAATAATGACACAAAGACTTCCAAACCCTAGTCTTTCCATTCTTCCAAATAAATACCCTAACCCCCCACCCCCTCCTCCTCCCCAGCCCTATCTGATGTGAGGTTTGTTACCTGCAAGAGGGCTAAAGGGGTGTCCGCCACCCTCCTCCATCTTGTCCATGCAAGGTCGCCACAGTCGTCTCCCCTTGTTCTTGGGCACCATGAACGACCTCGGCATGCTGACCTTTGACCTGGGATCCAGAACGACGATCTTGCGTTTACAGTTGACCTTGAGAGTGAAACCTTGGCCTTGATTTTGGCAAATGTGGGCCTTCACCAAGCTGATCAGTTTCAAAGAAGAACTTCTTCCTGGTCAGTCTACACTCCCTCAAAAAATGGAAGTGAACTAACACTCACATGACGACACACTGACAGTATATTGGAGTCCGAGATAAGATGACATAAGATCAGATGACGTAAGATAAGATGCCGTATTATAAAATGACGTATCTTTAATACTACAATAATATAGGCATTATTTAGTATTTCGCATCTTCTTCTTCACCGAGAACTTTATGACAACTTCTTCTGCGTTCGATCTATGTAAACGCTGTTTTGATGTTAAGGCAACACTGGTTGTTTCATTAAAATGCTTGTTTGAAAACTGAGTACAGTAACACAGTACAAACGTTTTTTCACCTCTGCACAGACAAGCTGGGGTAATTCTCAATTTAAAAAACAAAACAAAGCAGAATGTTCAGAATCAAAACCACAACACTTTTTCCTTGGTACACATTTTTAGCCCAAAGTCCGGTGATAAAATGTCCAGCACCTCCGTACGAATGACTTGTGTTTTGTTGACACAGGGCTATTTGGTGACAGCAATCAGCATGTCAATCAGTTTCTTACGCGCAGTAAGGCAGCCAGCAGTAATTTGTAGCAACAACACGCTGGAGGAGGCCAGAAGTGGCCAGGAAATAATTCCTCCGTCCTTGTCGCCGTCATCAATCAACCACTGCAGCCTTTTGGCACCTTTTTATCCTCCAAACTTTTGTCTAAAATCCCTCCTCTCTTGCTACATCACACAACGGGAGAGAGCGCGCGTAAAGCAGCGCCAAAGAGCGCGCGACAATCAGTCACGTGGTTGGCGACACTCGGCGCCGACAGCTATTATTACATGCCAGTTGCATCTCCATTGACATTCATCTCTCTCTCTCTCTCTCTCTCTCTCTGCTCCGACCGTGGAATTCGATGACTGCGTTGGCGGCAGAACTCTGAAACAGGGGCGGTAATTATTTTGTGTAGTTGTCGGGACGAGACCAGTGACAGGTGCGAGCAGACAACTTGGGTCACGGTTGCGTGCGACAGCGGTAGTAGGCTTGTTCAGTCGTGATGGACATGGTCAGTTTTCGCTACCACGAGTAGGCGGGGCTTGAGCTAGGGGGGAAAAAAAACCAACAGCGCAGATCTGAAGCAGGATAAACGGTGGCGGAGGAGGGGACAGCGGGGTGGGGTTGAACTTGGATTCTCCGAGAAATGGAGCGTGAAGGTTTGGTTGTGTTTTCCTGAATCTCTCGCAAAAAGACGGGGAGGGGCTGGAGGAGAAGACTAAGAAAAAGACGATGGGGAGACAGATAGCCCTACACTTTGGAGGAATTTTTTTTAAATATTAGCTAGTAAGTTCTAAATCTCTGTAATTGTGAGTTCTATTTTGGATAGTGAGTTGCTCGGCTGTTTAGAAGCAAGATTACGTTTACCTGTCCTGTCGTCTGTTCTCAGCTACGAAGTGTGGTGAGCTAGCATTATGTTCCTACATCTTACAACACGTGGGGTTGATCCTGACTCCAGCGTACCAGCCCCTTTAGAAGCTCGATGAGCGTGTAAATGTAAGTTATGTCAGGACAATTTTTTTTCCCTCCATGTTTAACGTTTTGCGATTTACAATTTTAAAAAAACCACAACATTGTTTGTTTAGTAGGGTGCAATTCGCTGAAAATATCAACTCATTCAGGAACCTTCTGAGATGTATAGATAAGTTTAAAGAATATAACGATTAGAGGTCATGTTTCATCAAATTTGCGTTAAGTGATCCGCGCACCAAAGTAGAATAGGCCAGGAGACCTTAAAAAAAAGAAGAGAGACTCCATCTCCTACTACTACTATTACAATCAAATAGTCCTGCGTGGTAAAGGTCTAATCATCATTGGTTAGCCGAGTTTTCTGGGATAGTAGAAGAAATGGAAAATATTAAGCCAAACAATTTGTATAGTGTTGCAACTGATTTTTAATACAATAAATAAATAAATAAATAAATAAGGAGGCTTAATAAAAAGGCTTCCTCGGGGTCAAACCTTATTATAACATCAATCACGCACAGTTCATTGTCAGTGCTAGAAGTTAAACAGTAACCAATGTAAATCTTTTGCCCCAACTGAAATTTATAAGAAAACTCATTGACTTCCCAATGCCTATTGTCCGGCCCCGAACACAGTGATATACACAGGAGCCTCCCGTGATGCCAAAACACAGGGTGGAATATGTTTACGCTGTTGACAGTACGGGCTGAGGAGTTCAGCACCTATTTACATCATCACTTTTCTTCAACGCATTTGTCCAAAGATATTTATTTTCTTTATGTAGTCACCCCGTACAAAATTAGAGTAGAAAAGAGATGAGGACTGAAGAAGAAGAAGATGATGATGATGATGAGGAGGAGGAGGAGGAGGAGGAGGAGGAGGAGGAGGAAGAGGAGGATGACGACGACGAAGAAGAAGACGAAGACAATGAGAACGGAAAGGAGGAATATGGTTAGACAAACACATCCTATCCTATCCTATCCTATCCTATCCTATCCTATCCTATCCTATCCCATCCCATAACTTGGAGGTCGTAGGGGCACCATAGATGATCGTTCAACCAGCGTACTCCATCTTTCCCTGTCCTCAGCAACCCTGATTGTTTCGCTCAGTGTAAAACCAATCCATTCTCGAATGCTGTCCTCCCACTTCTTTTTCGGTCTCCCTCTTCTTCTACCGCCTTGCACTGTGCCTTGCAGGATGGTCTTTGTGGACAAACACAAGGAAAGAAAAAACTAAAATTGTTTATCGGATTTGACTGGAGCTTTTCCAACGACGGCCGACTTTTCTGGATGCAAATCCAATCACCAAAACAATCCACTACGCTAAATTGGGTAAAAACCAGCCAGGTAATGGGCCTTCCCATCCAGCTTCAGTACAAAACTTCACCAAAGGAGGGTGAGCAACAATGAGGCAGGGAGAACGGGAGGGGGAAGGAAAAGAAGGATTAAGCCCCGCCCACTGTTGTCGCGTGTGGTTGGCTGAAATTGACACGCCCGCCGCCAGACCTGCCGCTCCATCGATTGTCCCCCATCCTGCAGAAATGGATGCGAGGATGCAAAGCACGGTCAAAACTGTATGGGCAGTTGAGTGTACAGTACGGGTTCTGTAAAAACATGCGTTGTTGTGCTACACCGACTGTCAGCGATACCATTCTAAGAGCTGCTCAAGGAATTGGCAGAAATCACGATCTAGTTAAAGTATTTGAAGACATTACATTACATTACATGATTATTGCTTTAGGTCCAGCGGACTCTTCCGAGCCAAATCAGGACCAATTTGAAGACGATGCTAACTTGTAGCATGAAAGGCCGCGGGCAACTGGGCCACCTGGTGTATGAGTGTATAGTGGAACCTGTCTCTCACTGTCTTTTTCAAACCACAATGATCAGGTTTTTTCACTTGCCACTGCGGCGACACGGAGAGAGAGAGAGAGAGAGAGAGAGAGAGAGAGAGAGAGAGAGAGAGAGAGAGAGAAAGCAGGCAGGGACGCGAACCACAGATTAAAGAGTAAATACTTAATGTCGACACATATGAAAAGAGAGCGGGATAAAGAATAGCTAAAAATCTTCACTGCAGTGTCATCATTTCCATTTGTACAAGAAAGCCATGTTATGCTGGATGGGGTAAGTGCATGCTTACACAGTTGGGGATCTAGACTGCACTGAAGCCCAGACCAAGGTGACAACGTTTTTGCACTGTATTCTCGGCTAAATGGCCAACCAGTGCAGAAAGCAAAGAGCAGACGATTGGGTCTGCTTCTAACCCCTCGCGAGACAGCTTTTGAGAGGCGTTAAAGTGGCAAAGCCGATCACCTGACGTGAAGACAGAAAGAGCTCCGGCCACTCCTGTGTGCAGGGGAGTGTGTCTGGCATTGGTCTGTCTAGCCTCTAACACGTGTCTTATTTATTTATTTATTTATTTACTTACTTATTTATTTATTTTTTTAAAATGTACTACATATTCCCATAAGTATAATAACTTTGTGTACACATTTTTTCGGTTTATTTATTTAATTTATTGAATATTTCTTATATAGCGCTTTTCCAGCTCAAGAGCTGCTCAAGGCGCTGATTCGATACAGAATCCAACTCAAGCCGACAACTGATCACAATCCTGGGCGAGTGGAGACAGGAGAGAGAGAGCATGTTGTGATTGCTGGCTGACACACACATCAACATCTTTTTTTTAAAAGTCCGTGCGATATAATGCGTGCGAGCACAGAATAGACCTCGGTCTATATTTCCATACGAAGTAGTATATGGTGCAGTACAACAGAGATGCATAGATGCTGCAACGAAATCATTTTCGCTGGGAATTTCGGTTGCACTGCGTCACCATTTTTTTAAGGTCACGTGACTTCCTCTTTCACGCGATACGAATTTCGTTCCAGAAAATCCAAGATTACACGAACACCATTTCGTCATTAGATCTATATTTTAAATGTTATCTTGATCAATGAACAGCATCTTGTTTTAAGAAATATATAAAGAAAGATATTGGGACTATTGATTCGCGCGTCTTTACTCTTAGGCCATTCAAAATGCTGTTATGAGATAGTAGGCATTTGTTGAGTGATGCTTGTGTCGAAAGCCTTGGAATTGAGAGATCCAAAATGGCGACAAGATGAACCCATCGATTGGCATTTTGTTCCGGCTTGTTTGCTTCAAGGAGTCATAACATTTACGTCTAAGTTGCTTTTACATGTAACTTATTGTTGTTTTTATTAATTTGGACGATTTCTTTGTCTATATAAGCTTACTATTTTTAAAAATTGATAAATTAGGTGTTTTTAAGTTCTTCTACAGTTTGGCAGAGTACATACGAGTACTGTCCCTTGGATACACGATTTTTCTTGTTTCACCACACGAGAATTACTCCAAGGGAATCAATAAACAAAAGGTTGCGTCCCTTATTTCAGCGACGCGAAGTTCGCTGACCCGTCTTTATAAACAATAATAATAATAATAATAATAATAATAATAATAATAATAAGAAAAATAATAATAATAATAATAATAATAATAATAATAATAATAATAATAATAATAATAATAATAATAATAATAATAATAATATCTATATAGCGCTTTTTCCCAATGAACAATATCAGTTCAAAGCGCAGTACTCACGCATTCATTCTAAACATTCGGCATCATACAAAATAAAATCAGACACTTGCTAACGAATAAGAGACGAGGGAGGGAGGGAGGAGGGGAGAGATAAGGATGGGTGATGGGGTGGGTGGTGGCGGTGGTCTGAATCAAAACAAAAAACAAAACAAATGGAGGAATGACGACGATGATGATGGGAGGCAAGATCAGAAACATTTAAGGAAGAGATGAGTTTTCAAGTTGGATTTGAAAGTAGCTATGTTTGGAGAGCTGCTAAGAGAGAGGGGAAGAGAGTTCCAAGTTGAAGGGCCAAGCACTGAGAAAGATCGACGGCCAGCAGAGGAGAGTTTGTAGCGGGGTAGGTCTTATGTGAAGCATGAAGGTGTCAGAGGAAGAACGAAGATTTCTAGAAGGCTTATAGAATTGAATGTTCTGGATGAGGAAGGAAGGGGCTAAGCTTTATATGCTGCTAAAGTAATACGAAAATGGTTGAGTTAGAACGGCTGCTCGCGCATCCTTCATGCAACGAAAGGTTAACGAAGACAAACTCTAACGAAATGCGATCTATATTTTTCTACTTATAGCGGATGAGGCAGCAGTAAAACATTTAGAATTCAACCTAACCTATGCAGGTCGGGTCATCCGTAACGATCGTACAGCACACCGTTCAGTATTGCTGTTCGGAGGCAACCGTAGGTGAATTCCTGATAGTTCTCACTTAGCCTATCGCTGCTCCCCGTATCTCGGATACTCGGAATTGGCGGCGTGGAACGCTCCAGTGCACATGCTTGGCGTCAGCGACAATCCACGGCATCCACGTTGGATGATCCACGCCTCAGTGACCACCATCTCGTCTGCCCTGCAAATCACACCTACACCATGTCATTCCCCATTGTCACGCCGCTACAGCAGCCGCTGTTGCGCTAACTGCATGCACCGTTTCATTCCCATCACTATCATTATCATCATCATTATCATCATCATCAGCATCATCATCATCATCAGCAGCAGCAGCAGCAGCATCGTCGTCATCATCATCATCATCATCATCATCATCATCGTCGTCGTCGTCGTCGTCATCATCATCATCATAATCTGCAGCAGCAGCAATAACAGCAGTACCAGTAGCAGCAGACTTAACAGCAGTACCAGCAGCAGCAGACTTACTAGCAGCAACAGTAGCAGCAAGAGCAACAGCGTCATCGTCGCTATTATTATAATAATCAACCACCACAGTAACATCAGTAGCATCATCTTAGACTGCGATACGGGCCGACAAACGGTGCTTTTTCTGCTACAATGTGTGGGCGGGCCAACAACCTGATCTGGTAAGGGTCGACAACCAGAGCCTGGTGTTGCCTGCCCATGCCAGAACCCGTTTCTTCAAATATTGATTTTAATATAGTAAAACATTTTTAGATTTTCCTATCCTATCCTATTCTATCCCGTAACTCTGAGGTCGTTGGGGCACCACAGATGATCGTTTAACCAGCATACTTTATCTTTCTCTGTTCTCAACCCTCAATGTCAAGCCAGTTTATTCTCGAATGTTGACCTCCAACATCTTTTTCGGTCTCCCTCTTCTTCTACCTTCTTGCACTGCGCCTTGCAGGATAGTATTTGCAAGGCTGATGATCTGGTGACGTGGCCATACCATCGGAGTTTCCGTTTCTTCACCACTGTGAGCATGTCATCGTGTTGTCCAATGGCTTGTGTGATGGTCTGTCGGACTTCGTCGTTGGTGAGGTGCTGGGTATAGGAAATTCCCAGAAGCCTTCTGTAGCACCTCATCAGCACCTCATCTCCATGCTTTGTATTCTTCGTTGTAGATCTGCTGTGAGGGTCCATGTTTCGCAAGCGTATAGGAAGATGGAGATGACAAGGGAGCGCAGGAGCCTTAGATTTTATCAAGGTTATATTGAAGAGTGATCGCTGGTGAGAATAAAATTAATAAGGGAGACAAAAACGACAACTGTATGTTATGATTGTCTCGCTTTGAAAATGGGTGCAAAATGAAATAACCACATCTTGGACATAAGCCTTGGTGAATGCTATCCTCCTGGGATAAAGGTGAACATAGGAAAGATCGACCTCTCTTCTCGATCTCTGCTACCAGTAGTTTAAGACTGTGGAATTGTACCATAGATATACAGATGGCCATCTTCGGTCCCACTTTCATAGGCCACACCATCATGACCTACATTGTTGAGGTGGGTTTTGTTTTGGGGCGGGGGGAGAGAACCTCGCGTAGTAGGTAGACCTAGTCAACAGCTGTTGAGACTTGCGAGAGGGAGCAGGCCTGGCCTAGTGTCAGCAGGCTGTACGAGGATGGTGGTGTGAAGTGCAGTCAGTGGTCAAGCAGGTAATCCTAATCGTGACATTGTCCGCAGCTGTCGGGCACGTCGTATCATTTATTCAAACCTGGCCAGCGCATCCAACATGCTCTCTTCCGTCCTGTTCACAGAGGAGATATGTGATTAGCTTATCACAATCTATCTGATTGGCCGAGGGACACGAATCGGCCTGGTCAGAGAGGTCATTTGTGATTGTGCTTATGAATATGACAAAAGCTGTTGAATTGCCTGTGGGACACTGTCGTCGTGTTAAAGAGGTCATTTGTGATTGGCTTATAAATATGATAGGAGGGACGGGGATGGCTGTGATTAAAAGAAGGGTGCAGGTTAGCCGTGGGTACCGAGTGACACCTATGGAGATGTCTATACTTCAGCAAATGCACTCAGTCAAGTTATTTTTATAGCGCCGACATCACACCTAAAGAACAACTATCACTGGCAACAGCCATGATGGGAAGTTGCTTCAATCAAAGGACCCCCTTTGAACACGCCTCCTACGACACATCCTGTTCATATTCACAGTGAGCGTTGCCCCACTGAAAAAATATGCTACCAACAACAAATAACTTTGAAAAGTGTTGTTATTTTTGTTGTTGTAATCTATCAATACCGTAGTTGTAGTGCCTATTAATACTAGCTATCGCTGTTGTAGTAATCTATCAATCCCGTAGATGTAGTGCCTATCAATACTAGCTCTGGTCCTGATTTGGCTCGGAAGAGTCCTCTGTACCTAAAGCATTAATCATGTAATGTATTGTAATCAATACTAGCTACCGCTCTAGCGCAGTAAACTATCATCAACCAATACTAGCACCGCTCTAGCGCAGTAAACTATCATCTACCAATACTATCATCGCTCTAGCGCAGTAAACTATCATCTACCAATACTAGCTATCGCTGTAGCGCAGTAAACTATCATCTACCAATTCTAGCACCGCTCTAGCGCAGTAAACTATCATCTACCAATACTAGCTACCGCTCTAGCGCAGTAAACTATCATCTACCTATACTAGCTATCGCTGTAGCGCAGTAAACTATCATCTACCAATACCAGCTATCGCTGTAGCGCAGTAAACTATCATCTACCAATACTAGCTATCACTGTAACGCAGTAAACTATCATCTACCAATACTAGCTATCGCTGTAGCGCAGTAAACTATCATCTACCAATACTAGCTATCGCTGTAGCGCAGTAAACTATCATCTACCAATACTAGCTATCGCTGTAGCGCAGTAAACTATCATCTACCAATACTAGCTACGCTCTAGCGCAGTAAACGATCATCTACCAATACTAGCTATCGCTGTAGCGCATTAAACTATCATCTACCAATACTAGCTATCGCTGTAGCGCAGTAAACTATCATCTACCAATACTAGCTATCGCTGTAGCGCAGTAAACTATCATCTACCAATACTAGCTATCGCTGTAGCGCATTAAACTATCATCTACCAATACTAGCTATCGCTGTAGCGCAGTAAACTATCATCTACCAAAGCCGGACAGAGGGAAAACCCATAACAAAGCTGTTCGGCAAGGTTTTTTTTAATCGGTGGATACAATAGACCCTACCCTACCCTACCCTACACTGCCATACCTACCCTACCATACCTACCCTACCATACTTATCCTACCATACCTATCCTACCATAGCCTACCATAGCCTACCTATCCTACCATACTTATCCTACCCTACTTACCCTACCCTACCATACCTATCCTACCATACCTATCCTACCATACTTACCCTACCATACTTACCCTACCATACCTATCCTACCCTACCTATCCTACCCTACCTATCCCACCATACCTATCCTACCATACTTATCCTACCCTACCTATCCTACCATACCTATCCTACCATACCTATCCAACCATACTTATCCTACCATACCTATCCTACCATACCTATCCTACCATACTTATCCTAGCATACTTATCCTACCATACGTATCCTACCATACCTATCCTACCATACTTATCCTACCATACCTATCCTACCAGACCTATCCTACCATACCTATCCTACCATACTTATCCTACCATACCAGGCCAACGTTCTACCACTGAGTTACGGCCAATGGTGGGTATAGATATTAAACTTCAAGTATCTTGACCGAGAAAAAAAGAAAAAAAGGATAAAAAGAAAGGATGAAAGAAAGGAAATAAATTTAAAAAAAAACACACGAAAGAAGGAGAGGGCTTGTTATATTATTAACTTGTTGAACCCACTACATTGATGTGTACGGGAACTATTATGAGTATGACCTCATCCAATTTACATAAACGTTTTAAAAAGACTCATTGTCGCACATGATGTTAGCGACACGCATTATTTTAAATTCACAGTTAGTGTTGGCCAACCAAGAGAAAAAAAGAGAAAAGATTGAGCCCAAAATATAACCTTTTTCACAAGTACGGATTTGATATAAATGAATATATTTATTTTGTCTATGTGCCTAGTAATAGCATCAAGGTTCGGTCTAAAAATATCCCTACAACGAAAGATTGTATAGGAGGAAATATCTATGCAGTTGAAAACTTACCGTCCTGTTTCAGCAGCGTTTAGCCATTATCATCTATTATGGAACCTCCCTAGTAAACTCGTTTGTCACCAACAAACACTCTTCATACCCCGGGCCTTGAATGTTTAGCCCGCTTGTTCTTACTTGTTCTTCCTTCTCTTTGTTCTTCTTCGTCTCTTTCAATCTTTCGTCCATTGTTATTTGCTGTCATTTAAAAAAAACACTTAAAAAAAAAAATTCCTATGTATTTATGCCCTGTGAGTACGGGCATTGAATAGATTAGACCCAATGTTTCTCGGCGTGTCGTAAGAGGCGACTAACAAGGGTAATGTCAGCACGGCATCACTGGGCGAAAGTCTCCTACACAGAAGTCACCGGCCAGAGCGGAGGAATCTCACGTTACTACAGGTTCAACGGCCCTGCATTTTAACTGTGGCCAACAGCCTGGAGAGGATTGGACCCCGCCAGTTCTTTCTTGCCCAAGACAAACCGTATGATAAAAAGAACCACTCACTCCATTCCGGATCGGTCGTCGCCCGGGTCATCAAGGACCGCGCCTTCTGTTGGCCACTAGGACGAAGGTGATAAGTGTGCTACTCACGGACAACTTAGCAAGATCCGCACGAGAGACAACATCGTCATAGGAGCCTGGAATTTCAGGACCCTAACTGCTGAGGGAAAATGGGAAGAACTGGCCCACAAGATGGACGCACAATCGATAGAACATTTTAGGTATTAGAGAACTGCGGTGGAAAGGCCTATGTGAAACAACGACCGACATAGACCACAAGCTTTATTTCAGCGGTAGAGATGACAGGCACGAACACGGGGTTGGATTCTTGGTCCAAAAATACATTCTAGCCACTGTCATGGGTTGCCCCCCAGTCACCCGTAGACTCATTACTATGCCTCGGAAAGCAGTATCATTCAACATCACCATCGTCCAGGCCTATTCCCCAACAACAGACTATGACGACAGCGAAGTCGAGGATTTCTATAAACATCTGCAGACTGTCCTTGACCAAGTGCCGAAGAAGAACATAGTCATAGCGCAAGGCGACTAGAATGCCAAGGTTGGCCAAGATGCGTACCACAACTTGGGAGACACATGTGGACTCCACTGCAACAACGAGACAAATAACAGAAGTCTGAGGCTATTGGAGTTTCCAGATACAACAAGCTGATTTTGGCAAACGTGCTTGCTCTCCACAAAAAAATCCAGTAGATGGAACTGGCACAGTCCCAGCGGGGAGCATCAGAACCAGATTGACTACATCATGATCAAGACACGCTTCACATCAAGCGTCGAGATTGGCAGGACAAGCACATTTTCATGAGCAGACATCGGAAGTGACCACGATCTCGTGATGATGTCTTTCCGGCTATGAGCATGTCATCGTGTTGTCCAATGGCTTGTGTGATGGTCTGTCGGGCTTCGTCGTTGGTGATGTGCTGGGTATAGGAAATGCCCAGAAGTCTTCTGTAGCACCTCATCTCCATGCTTTGTATTCTTCGTTGTAGATCTGCTGTGAGGGTCCATGTTTCGCAAGCATATAGGAAGATGGAGTTGACAAGGGAGCGCAGTAGCCTTACCTTGGAATGTAGAATGATGGTCCTGTCGTTCCAAATTGGCTCCAACCTCGCCAGAGCAGCAGTACCTCAGAATAATCTGCGAGAAATACCTACAGCACCAACATCTATATCATGTGGTTGTAGACTTCAAGAAAACGTTTGAGCAAGTCTGGAATGCAGCTCTGTGGGCAACCATAGAATGCTTAACATTGTGACGGTGGGTCTATTGTTGCTGGGCTCTGCGCAATGGAATGCTATTACCCACTCGTCTATTGTCGGTGGGGATCGCTAGTAATCTCCCTGTGACTTAACTTAATGCATTTATTTGTTTAGCTCGGTCTGTGTTTAGGCTGGGGGTACAGAGATAGAAAATGGTAAAAGATCACTGTCACACTAGCTCTCACACGGTTATGAAACATAGGTAGTCCAGCCACTTGATAACAGTAAATATCACACATTTATTTCCTCTACCCTATACACGATCTGCGAAGTACGATACTAACTTAAAAGTTCAAATGTCAATTCGAATGGTTCACTTCTTGATAGTTCTAGGCAGCTGTTTTATCATCATCGGGCACTGTATACTTTCTGCCCTAATGGTCAGAGTTCTGGAAGAGTGGACTACTGTGGTCCGTTGATACCAGTTTTAGTGCACTGTTTCGGGGGGCACTTAACTGTGTGGTCGAAGCGCTGCGTTGTGGTTGCTTCCTTGATAAGCTGTGTTGTTGTGGAGTCTTCTCCTTGGGGTTAGACTGGTGGGCTCTCTCCGCTCAGTGCGTTAGATGCCTCGGCAGGCCAACGTTCAGCGACGACTTGTTTTTGTCTTTCGCCTGGTTGTGCTCACGATACAATGCCTGCTCGTCTGTAACATATGAGACGAAATTCTGCACAACCCTGTATAATAGGTGTGTGCAGAGCGTCTCACTTAAGACCGAAGTAGCCCTCAGTGATTAGCTCCACATCTCTATATAATAACGACGAACATTCTGCTAAGTCCGTGGTCCACTGGAATCTCCACTCTACTTTCCTATACATATCTAAATATAAATCATGGCAAACTATACACATAGAGAAAGAATTAATCCCTATCCTATCCTATCCTGTCCCGTAACCCGGAGGTCGTAGGGGCACCACAGATGATCGTTTAACCAGCATACTCCATCTTTCTCTGTCCTCAGCAGCCCTGAGGGCTTTGCTCAGTGTCAAACCAGTCCATTCTCGAATGTTGTCCTCCCACATCTTTTTCGGTCTCCCTCTTCTTCTACCTCCTTGCACTGTGCCTTGCAGAATAGTCTTTGCAAGGCCTGATGATCTGGTGACGTGGCCATACCATCGGAGTTTCCGTTTCTTCACCACTGTGAGCAGGTCATCGTGTTGTCCAATGGCTTGTGTGATGGTCTGTCGGACTTCATCGTTGGTGATGTGGTGGGTATAGGAAATGCCCAGAAGTCTTCTGTATCACCTCATCTCCATGCTTTGTATTCTTCGTTGGAGATCTGCTGTGAGGGTCCATGCTTCGCAAGCATATAGGAAGATGGAGATGACAAGGGGAAAAAAATTAATATTATACACATTCTCTGGTACAGCCACTGGTCTGCAAGCATACATATAGGTTAAACAACAGCGGGTCCGTACGGCATACAACATGGCGTCGGCCGGTCGTGTTCGCCACGTGGTCACGCAACGTTGGACTAACAATTCAATTCTAAGCATAGCAAATTCCACAAACATAATTCAACAATAATATAAATACATCACTATGAAACAAAAGTATGTTCATTTACTTCTTGACAATGTCAGGCAATGGCTAACTTGATTGAATCGAATTTTCAACAAGTCCTGCTTCCCTAGTCGGTCAGTGGAGAGATTCTGTTAGAGTGTAGCTGTGTACTCTAGGCAGTTTGAATGCAGAATGACCATCTACCTAGCCTTGGCCTAACCAGGTAGAACTGGTTCTACCTAGTCTCGCTGGGTTCTGATTGGCTGTAAAATCTGATTGGATGTAAATTCTGCTCTAACGTAAGCTGCGATGATGTCACTATACAACTGTGTTACACTGACTACACAAGGCAAAAGCTCAAACCATGCTGTGTAAAACTGCCTCTTGTTACAAACATCAGCCCTAACATTAATGAATCATCCAAAAGTCTGTATGACAAGGCTTCTAGTGCAGTCCTCCACAACAGCGCCATCGGAAACTGGTTCAAAAAATAATCTGAATGCGTCAAGGATTGCCTACTTTCTCCAACACTCTTTAACATCTTCCTGGCGCGCATCACGTCAGATGCCATTGCAGATCGCGAAGGCACAGTCAGCATAGGGGCTAGAGCAATCTCAAACCTCTGTTTTGTGGATGACATTGATGTAATGGTTGGAGATAAACAAGAATTATAACAGCTGGTACAGAGGCTTGACAACCACCTCCAGAACCTTTGGAATGGTAATACGTGCAGAAAAGACCACAATGATGACCAACAACACCAATGACATCAACACGGACATCAAAGTCCAAGGCCAATCCCTCAACATAGTGCATAGCTTCAAATATTTAGAAGTCATTGTACCAGACAATGGGTCCCGACAGGAAGTCTTCTCCAGGATCGCACAAACAACTGCGATCCTGACCAGGTTGAAGCCAGGACAGGACCACCAGTCTACAATCTAAAATAAGGCTGGTGCGCTCCCTTGTAATCTCCATCTTCCTATACGCTTGTAAAACACGGACCCTCACAGTAGATCTACAATAAAGAATACAAAGCATGGAGATGAAGTGCTACAGAAGACTTCTCTGCCGTGAACTGACAAAACCGAGCAAGTCCACAAAACCTACTTTCGAGAAAATCGACGTTTTGTGTTGCGCTATATTACGCGATCGTTTCTGGAAGTTTAAGTGCATATTATAATGCAATTCCTCGATTTAAGAGTGCATACCTTGAATGTTAAAGAAATGTTTGATAGATTTGATGTTTTAAGACTATTTGTGGACTTGCTTTGTTTTGTCAGATTATTCTTGAGATAGATCTTTGTTGAGAACATGACAAAACCAAGCAAGTCACCCGCTTGGTTTTGTCAGTTTATTATTGAATTAAATCCTTGTTAAAAAAATTCACAAAACCAAGTAAGTGAAATCCGCTTGGTTTTGTCAGTTTATTATTAAGTAAATCCTTGTTTTTAAAATTCACCAAACCAAGTAAGTCCCATAGGCCGTTTCGTTTCTTTGTTAAAAAGTCTGACGAGATGAGTCACATAAGTTGGGTTTTGTAAAACTATTTTCCTTTCAGTTTCCTATTGTAGCGATCTGCCTGCCTTTACACCACGTGTATGTCTTGTATTTTGTTGCCCTTGTTGTGTGTCTGTAATATATTTGTTGCTGTTTGTTTGTGGGTTCGGGCACTGAATAGAATAGGCCCAACGTTTCCCGGCGTGTCGTAAGAGACGACTAACAGGGGTAATGTTAGCACGGCATCACTGGGCGAAAGTCTTCTACACAGAAGTCACCGGCCAGGGCGAGGAACCTCGCGTTGCTACATGTTCAACGACCACGTGCTCGGGGCCACACTGTATTCGTGGATTTCGGCTGTGCCCAACAGCCTGGAGAGGATTGGGCACCGCCAGGTCCTTTTTTGCCCAAGACACACTACATGCATGATGACACTATCCACTAATTCCATACCGGATAGGTTGTCGCCCGGCTCAAGGACCGCGCCTTCCGTTGGCCACCAGGACGGAGGTGTTAAGTATGCTACTGATGGACAATTTAGCAAGATCCGCACGAGAAACAACATCGTCATAGGAACCTGGAATGTCAGGACCCTAACTGCGGAAGGAAAATTAGAAGAACTGGCCCACGAGTTGGACCACAATCGATGGAACGTTCTAGGCATTAGCGAACTGCGCTGGAAAGGCCTAGGTGAAACAACGACAGACAAAGGCCACAAGCTCTATTTCAGCGGTAGAGATGACAGGCACGAACACGGCGTTGGATTCTTGGTCCACAAGAACATTCTAGCCACTGTCATGGGTTGCCGCCCAGTAGACTCATTACCATCCGCCTGAGAGCAGCCTCTTTCAACATCACCATCATCCAGACCTATGCCCCAACATCAGACTATGACGACAGCGAAGTGGAGGATTTTTTATAAAAAACCTACAGGCGGTCCTTGACCAAGTGCCGAAGAAGGACATAGTCATAGTGCAAGGCGACTGGAATGCCAAGGTTGGCCAAGATGCGCACCACAACTGGGGACACACATGTGGACCCCACTGCAACAACGAGACAAATGACAGGGGTCTGAGATTTTTGGAGTTTGCCAGATACAACAATCTGGTACTGGCAAACACGCTTGGTCTCCACAAAAACTCCAGACGATGGACATGGCACAGTCCCAGGGGGGAGCATCACAACCAAATAGACTACATCATGGTCAAGAAACGCTTCAGATCAAGCATCAACATTGGCAGGACACGCACTTTTCCAGGAGCAGACATCGGAAGTGACCACGATCTCTTGATGATGTCTTTCCGGCTCCACTTGAAGAGAGTAAATACTGCACTAGACTGAAGTTCGACCTGGACAAACTGCAAGACCCGGAGGTGGCAGAACTATTTCAGGCCACAATTGAAGGGAAATTTGCACCACTGCTCATTTTGGGGGCTGGTGAAGTAGATGTCAACACCATGACCACCACCTTCAACTCAGCTGTGACAGATGCCGCCACTGAGATCCTTGGCAAGCACCGACCAAAGAAGAAGCCGTGGATCACACCTGAACTTTTGGATCTGTGTGATAAACGAAGAGAGATTAAAAAAAAGAAAGAAAAAGAACACCTCGCAGGGAGCTGATGTCTACCGAAAAATCAACAATGACATCCGAAAAGCCATGCGCACAGCAAAGGAGAACTGGATAGAAGATCAATGCCAGGAAATAGAGAACAGTCTGAACAAAAACAACAGCAAGAAGGCCTGACAAGTTTCAAACAGCCCAAAGTCTCCACGATCCAAAGCAAGTCTGGCATATGCCTTACAGAAGAACAAGAAGTCTTGGACAGATGAACAGAGTACTGCTCTGACCTTTACAACCATACACCAAATGGAGACCCATCAGTTCTAGCATGTCCCGAGAACAGAGAAGAAGAAATCCTCCCAATTCTCCGGGAAGAAGTTGAGGCAGTGCTCAGTGCAATCGCTAAAGAAAGGGAAGTCAGCGGGAGTGGACAACATACCCGCGGAACTGCTACAAGCAGGAGGAGAAGCGATGATTGATGCCCTCACCATTATCTGTAACAAGATCTGGAAGAGTGGAGAGTGGCCTATACCATGGGCCCAGTCGCTTGTCATCACTCTTCCCAAAAAAGGTAACCTTCAGGAGTGTGAAAATTACCGCACCGTCAGCCTCATCATCCATCCCAGCAAGGTCCTCCTGAAAATATTACTCAACAGGTTGAAACCCCAAGCTGAACAAATCATAGCTGAAGAACAAGCAGGGTTCAGGGCAGGGCGAAGTAACACTGAACAGATTTTCAACCTCAGAATAATCTGTGAGAAATACCTACAGCACCAACAACATCTATATAATGTGTTCATAGACTTCAAGAAAACGTTTGACCGAGTCTGGCATGCAGCTCTATGGGCAACAATGAAAGCGTACAACATCAGACCTAAAATTATTGAAGTCATCAAAAACCTGTATGACAAGGCTACCAGTGCAGTCCTCCACAACAGTGCCATCGGGAACTGGTTCAGAACAACAATCGGTGTGCGTCAAGGATGCCTACTCTCTCCAACACCCTTCAACATCTTCCTAGAGCGCATCATGTCAGATGCTCTTGCAGATCACGAAGGCACAGTCAGCATAGGGGGTAGAGCAATCTCCAATCTTCGTTTTGCGGATGGCATTGATGGATTGCCTGGAGAGGAACAAGAACTTGAACAGCTGGTACAGAGGCTTGACACCACCTCCAAAGCTTGTGGAATTGAAATAAGTGCAGAGAAGACCGAAATGATGACCAACAACACCAATGGCATCAACACGGACATCAAAGTCCAAGGCCAATCCCTTAACACAGTGCATAGCTTCAAATATTTAGGAGCCATTGTATCAGACAATGGGTCCCGACAGGAAGTCCTCTCCAGGATCGCACAAACAACTGCTGCCCTGACAAGGTTGAAGCCATTTGGAAAGACAGGACCATCATTCTACATTCCAAAGTAAGACTGCTGCGCTCCCTTGTCATCTCCATCTTCCTATATGCTTGCGAAGCATGGACCCTCACAGCAGATCTACAACGAAGAATACAAAGCATGGAGATGAGGTGCTACAGAAGACTTCTGGGCATTTCCTATACCCAACACATCACCAACGACGAAGTCCGACAGACCATCACACAAGCCATTTGACAACCCGATGACCTGCTCACAGTGGTGAAGAAACGGAAACTCCGATGGTATGGCCACGTCACCAGATCATCAGGCCTTGCAAAGACTATTCTGCAAGGCACAGTGCAAGGAGGTAGAAGAAGAGGGAGACCGAAAAAGAGGTGGGAGGACAACATTCGAGAATGGACTGGTTTGACACTGAGCGAAGCCATCAGGGCTGCTGAGGACAGAGAGAGATGGAGTATGCTGGTTAAACGATCATCTGTGGTGCCCCTACGACCTCAGGGTTACGGGACAGGATAGGATAGGATAGTTTGTGTGTTTATTTCCACACCTCGTGGAAGTTGCCGCGTAGGCGGAAGATCTACAGGATCCTTCATGGTGGGCAGGAAAGTACATGAAGAAAACTCTTTTTCAAAAAGCCGAACACGTCCTTTGCTGACCGAAATTTCGTCATCATTTTCACAGGAAAATAATATTGCACAGCAGCAATAACATGGATTCTCACTGGTCCACTTCATCTTAAGGCGCTTTCTCATTGGTCGGGAGGACTTACTTTTCTTTGTCAGGTTATTGTAGAAAATGACGTCATCATGCCAACTCGAGCATCAGCCAGAGGATCGCCGAAACAAAATCGCAGGGGACTTGCTTGGTTTTATCAGTTTATTCCCCCACTTAAAATTTTTTTAACAAGGACTTACTCTATGATATCTCCAAATCTAAACATAGTTCGGATTTGATTTTTACAGGTAAGATGCGTCATTCTCTTGCAAGTTTGATGGCGCAAAAAACTCATTTTCGACCTTAGGTGGACTTACTCGGTTTTGTCAAATCACGGCAGTTCTGGGCATTTCCTATACTCGGTACATTACCAACGACGAAGTGCGACAGACCATTACATAAGCCATTGGACAACACGATGACATGCTCACAGTGGTGAAGAATCGGAACCTCCGATGGTATGGCCACGTCACAAGAGCATCAGGACTTGCAATAACCATCCTGCAAGGCACGGTGCAAGGAGGCAGAAGAAGAGTGAGACAGAAAAAGAGGTTGGAGGACAACATTCGCGTATAGACTGGCTAGACACTGAGCGAAGCCATGAGGGTTGCTGAGGACAGAGAAAGATGGAGTACGCTGTTTGAATGATCATCTGTGGTGCCCCAACGACTTTCGAGTTACGGGATAGGATAGGATAGAAATTCCTATTTTCAATTTTGTTGCTTTTTAAATTCTTCTTTTGTATTATGATGGGTCGTTTGTTTTATTTGCAACGAGCTATAGGACAGAGACTAAGTATTACATAAAACAGGAGTCAATGCGAGGTACCTCACACAACGTTTGTTTCACCACCGTTCATCCATAATCAACAAAGGCGTACCACTTTTGTTTGTCTACTTTTTTTTTACAATCACTTATAATCCCACAACACAAGCAAGTTCCCGCTCTCGCGCATGCATAATAATTACCCAGCATTCTATGCACACCTACAGTCTTCAAACCTGGGTATTGAAGTTAGCATAGATGTTGTTATTTGTGGAAAGTTGTCAGGCATTGTTCCCGTCCTTCGTACTGCTTGAAACAAACATCAATTGTGAAGGAATAAAGGTAGTCTGCTGCCAGTAAAAAAAAATCCGTTTACACTAGATGATTGATGTTATTATTCCACATGACTGCAGTAAATTTGATTTTTATATTCAACATGATTGGAGCAAAAACTTTACCATAAACGTAGTACTATACAATTAAATTTAGCAGTTGCTTTATGATCGTTATACGATAAGACTGCTACATTACAATACATTACATGATTATTGCTTTAGGTCCAGCGGTCCGAGCCAAATCAGGACCGGACAACCCCTGATCCGCATAAAAGATCTGCTGAAACATCCCTAGTGGTAAAACTGAAAGCTCTCCACCAGCCAGTCACTTGACAATAAAGACATCCCACGCAGGGGACGCTGAGGCTGTACTCTAATTTATCGAACCCCCGTTTACAAAACCAAAATAGAATACAAACATCATTATAAATTATCAAAAAAAACACATACATATAAAATGCCTACATTGCTAAATAATAACATCATAGGAAGCCCTAGTGACAACCTGGCAGAAAGCGTCCAATATTCCCAAGCTGATCCAACAGACCTCATACACAAATAAGGAGTCTTTTCCCGGAAGAGTTTTCAAGAAAAAAGGTAGGTGACTGGTCTAGCGAAGAAGAAGATAGAATAGCAGATTGATAGAACAGAGCAGGAATGAGAAAGAGCAAATGAGAAAGACAGCGACAGTGGGAATTTAAAGCACTAAATTTCCAGAAAGTGGGGATACTATTTATACTGAAACCCCGGCACCCCAACGGGGGAGGTAAGACTGCTGGGCATTTCCTATACCCAGCACATCACCAATGACGAAGTTCGACAGACCATCAAACAAGCCATTGGACAACAAGATGACATGCTCACAGTGGTGATGAAACGGAAACTCCGATATGACCATGTCACCAGAGCATCAGGCATTGCAAAGACCATCCTGCAAGTCACGGTGCAAGGAGGCAGAAGAAGAGGAAGACAGAAAAAGAGGTGGGAGGACAACATTCGAGAATGGACTGGCTTGACACTCAGCGAACCATGAGGGTTTCCGAGGACAGAGAAAGATGGAGTATGCTGGTTAAACGATCATCTGTGGTGCTCTTACGAACTTTGAATTACGGGATAGTATAGGATAGGATAGGATACGATTCTGACCGTCGCCGAAGATTGATGGAAATTGACCCAGAAAACCCTGTTAGACCTTATACTGGCGTTGCGCTGCATGACTTACTTGAAGGCGTGGTAATGAGTGTGTTAATGTGTACACTGACCTACACTATACCACTGTGTACACTGACCTACACTATACCACTGTGTACACTGACCTACACTATACCACTGTGTACACTGACCTACACTATACCACTGTGTACACTGTGTACACTGACCTACACTATACCACTGTGTACACTGACCTACACTATACCACTGTGTACACTGATCTACACTATACCACTGTGTACACTGATCTACACTATAACACTGTGTACACTGACCTACACTATACCACTGTGTACACTGACCTACACTATACCACTGTGTACACTGACCTACACTATACCACTGAGTACACGGACCTACACTATACCACTGTGTACACTGACCTACACTATACCCCTGTGTACACTGATCTACACTATACCACTGTGTACACTGTCCTACACTATACCACTGTGTACACTGACCTATACTATACCACTGTGTACACTGACCTACACTATACCACTGTGTACACTGTCCTACACTATACCACTGTGTACACTGACCTACACTATACCACTGTGTACACTGTCCTACACTATACCACTGTGTACACTGATATACACTATAGCACTGTGTACAATGACCTACACTATACCACTGTGTACACTGACCTACACAATACCACTGTGTACACTGACGTACACTATACCACTGTGTGCACTGATAAACACTATACCACTGTATACACTGATAAACACTATACCACTGTGTACACTGACCTATACTATACCACTGTGTACACTGACCTTCACTATACCACTGTGTGCACTGACCTACACTATACCACTGTGTACACTGACCTACACTATACCACTGTGTAAACTGACCTTCACTATACCACTGTGTGCACTGACCTACACTATACCACTGTGCACACTGATAAACACTATACCATTGTGTAAACTGACCTACACTATACCACTGTGTACACTGTCCTACACTATACCACTGTGTAAACTGATCTACACTATACCACTGTGCACACTGACCTACACTATACCACTGTGTACACTGATGTACACTATACCACTGTGTACACTGTGTACACTGATCTACACTATACCACTGTGTACACTGTACACTGATCTACACTATACCACTGTGTAAACTAATCTACACTATACCACTGTGTACACTGATCTTTACTATACCACTGTGTACAACTGCCTGTACCTGTGATTTGCATACCAGTGACATCCAAGTGATGAATACGATAATTTATGCACTTATTATAGAAGACATTATTTTAGGGGTGATGCAGTGGTGCACAACATCAGCCCTAAAATTATTAAAGTCATCAAAAACCTATATGACAAGGCTACCAGTGCAAGTGCAGTCCTCCACAACAGCGCCATCCGGAACTGGCTCAAAACAACAATGGGCATACGTCAAGGATGCCTACTCTCTCCAAAACGCTTCTTTCTAGAGCGCATGATGTCAGATGCCCTTGTAGATAACGAAGGCAGAGTTAGCGTAGAGGTTGAGCAATCTCCAACCTCCGTTTTGCGGATGACATTGATGGAGTGGCTTGGAGAGGGAACAAGAACTAGAACAGCTGGTACACAGGCTTGACACCACCTCCAGAGCCTATAAAATAGAATAAGTGCAAAGAAGACGAAAATGATGACCAACAACACCAGTGACATCAACACGGACATCAAAGTCCAAGGCCAATTCTTCAGCACAGTGTATAGCTTCAAATGTTTAGGGGCCATTGTATCAGACAATGGGTACCGACAGGAAGTCCTCTCCAGGATCGCACAAATAACTGCGGCCCTGACAAGGTTGAAGCCTATTTGGAAAGACAGGACCATCAGTCTATACTCTAAAATAAGACTGCTGCGCTCCCTTGTCATCTCCATCTTTTTATACGCTTGTGAAACACGGACCCTCACAACAGACCTACAACGAAAAATACATAGCATGGAGATAAGGTGCTATAGAAGACTTCTGGGCATTTTCTTTAACCAACACATCACTAACGCCAAAGTCCGACAGACCATCATACAAGCCATTGGACAACACGATGACATGCTCACAGTGGTGAAGAAACGGAAACTCCGATGGTATGGTCACGTCACCAGAGCATCGGGCTTTGCAAAGACCATCCTGCAAGGCACGGTACAAGGAGACAGAGAAAGAGGGAGACTGAAAAAGAGGTGGGAGGACAACATTCGAGAATTGAATGGACTGGCTTAAAACTGAGCAGGAAATATCGCCATATTAGAACGATTACCAAAAACAAAAAAGCAGGATCAAATATAGCAGATATTTGTCTTAGTCCGGATTAGACGATTATATAACCGAGTTTGCCTTCTGATCAAACCTTCAGTATCACTGTAAGACTTTGACTAAAAGAAAGGGTCTTCTTCCAAGAACAGCAATACTATTAACCCCTTGATTGCTTATAGCCAGGTAAGTTTAATGAAATATGCCAATGGAAGGTTTTCTCGTCATCATGATTGTGAGTTTTTTTTTCTCGGTATAGTAGTTTGGTATGATAACCTTTTTTAATGGCGGTTGGCGGCCCGACCCCTTCCATCTCTCCCCTCACCTCCACAACATCCCCCCTTTCGCCGCCGTCCCACCCACCCCACATGCCCGCACAGTTGATCTATGTACCAAACAAAGACATAGATCAGGCGGTATGCAGTACCGGTCACCCATACATCAAACATACAACAAATACGACGTGATTGCCTCCCTTTCATCTCCTCACTATCTCTTATTTGGACTAAAAATAAATAAATGAACAATTGTTTTAAACAAGTTAAAAAAAATGCTGTAGCCGTGCTGGCTACGAGTATTTCTGACCATACGATATGTAGGCCTAACTCTGTTCACTGTTATGTTTAAACTAACTGTATGAAATAACTATATATATATTTTTTCAGATCCTTTAAAGCATATAACCGTTAGACGCAGCATTAAATTCTCTATTAGAATATATTAACTTTATTTGTGATTTATGTAGCAATTTTGAATTAGAGCGCGATGTTTAGGATAGCGCGATGCATATCATGTTGATAAAGACACCCCGCCGTTTTATGCTCAGCTGCCGCTGAGGTTGGTTTGGCCGGTTGTAAAGGATCTTCCCGCTCGCCTACAACACATGATAAGACTATAAATTGTGAATGATGCTAGTGTAGCAAAGATTCGCCACTGTAACACCTTAGTGTGATATTTCCGATTTCTTAGTTCATTCTCTAATAGTAGATACGTAAATTAAATATTAGTTTTATAGGGACATAACATCGAAAGGGAAACAGTGAAAAGCTGTCAGAAGGCTCTAGATGTAATTGTTGTTGTGTTAGGTGTTTTCTAGTTTAGTTCGCCATAGTGGGAACCCATAATAGTAACCATGCCATATTGTATATCTTTGGAAAGAGGAGACGTTGTTCTTTCTTTGTTATTACTATTATTATTTATAATTGTATTAAATTAAAGAGTCATTATGAGTTTAGAGTCGTGACATTCTTAGGAGCAGCAGCCACCTCCCTCTTAAATTGCGTATTGTTTTTATTTCGTAGCAGATAGGTCCATTATTGTTATAACAGTAGAAAAGGTCGTATTCCCGCATTTCCGTCAATATTTAATTTGTATAGCATTCCTTTGCGTGTCAAGCCTTATGCGTAAAATTAAGATAGCCACTAACACAAACTTAGCCAGCGAGCCTAGATTTTGGGGCGGGCGGGGTATGCGTAAGCAGCACTGTCGCTGCGGCTGGCGGTCCTAAATAAAAGTAGAACACACAACTCGGCAGAGGGGTGAGGGGCCGGGTAGCTCAGCTGGTAGAGCGTCTTACTAGTAACCGAAAGGTACCTGGTTCGAATCCCGGATTGGCCAATGTGTGACCATATTATTTTCCCCTTACCATCAACTGGTTCGCTGGTGTCAGAATAATGTGACCAGTAGTCGCCTATACGCTTCGGTGTCGTGTGACTATAATCTACAGTTACGGCAGAGGGGGAGAGCACAGGGCACAACGCAGCAGATAAGGGTTGTGCCACTCGAGCAATGCCTTTGCTATCTTAGTAGTCTATAATGATGTACTTCGAATAAATCACTTTTCAACAGTCATCACGGACTGGCTTTGGGGAAGAGAGAGAGAGAATGTGTGACTCTTCACCATAGCCTCCATCACATAACACACCATCATACTTCTCTCCAAACACCACACCACCAACACCACTACAATGTATTTATTTATTTATTTATTTATTTGTTTGTTTTGGTCCAAATTGCATATTTGTGTAGAAATTTTAAATTAGCTGTCAGTGTACATATAAGTGTTACCCATGCAGTAATTTCTATTACTGCTCTGTTTTGTACATGTTCACAATCATGAGCCAAATTTGATTGGCAAATGGTTGTAAGTGGTTTCAATTTTCCCTTGGCATCGAAAGGGTTCAACTGTACTTACGCAAAGTGACTCGTTCCACGGGCTACTGGTCACCTCATCACTAATACACATATACCCAACAACCCTCTCACGCAAGTGTCTTTGAAATGAAACTAAACTGTCATTACCACCACGCCGGAACAAAAAAGGCTGCTTTACTAAATTGTGAAAGTTTTTGTCTCCTGAAAGGGGATTGCTTTCTAAAGGTGACGTCAGCATTTGTGCAGCTCGTTAGTGTGCAAAGGTGAAGTCACGAATTTCGTCGCGTACATCTGGCGTAGTTTTGTGAAAAGGAGCATGCCCACATACTGTTTTTAGTTTTACATTGCTTGCATGACATCCAAAATGATGTGATATTGTGGAAAGGACCTCACGCAACCATTCATTATTTCTAGATGTGATAAATGAAGATCTACACTCGTCTTGAGACTTAGAACATAGTTTGATGCGAGGTATGGGAAGTATAATCAAGTCCGTCTGCTACGCCCAATCCCGTCGCGTAAGAAGTCGGTTCGCGCGCACCACGAATGACGAAGTAGTGGACCGAACGATACCTGAAACCTCTTGACTTTTGTTCGCTGGTGTGTTTGCGCACAGGGGCATTAAGCTTGGGTAATGCCCTTTGTGACACAATGTTTCATCTATGCTATCGAAGATCCACTTTCTTTTTGCCATTGCGGATCCATTCTACATGGATAGTGCCCCTGTGGCTTTGATTGGTCTTGAGCTATTGAACAATGGCAACAGAGTGACGAATATGGCGGCACAAGGGGCATCATTATTCAAGCTGGGCGCCTGTAGCGGAGACTGGATGGCAAAGTGTGAGTTTTACGTAAGTCACAATTTGTAATGTATCATGTAGGATATTCAATGGGACCACTCTGTATGGCAAAAAAAAGCTATTCAGAGCATCAGCGACAAACACTAGTCTGCATTGTTGACATTCAAAGTATAACGCTGAAGCGCACCACCAGAAACAGGCTGCTGCACACCACAGCCATCTCCAGACACCACAAACCACATCCAACAGCTCATTGGTGGTGTCAGTTTGGCTCAAGGACTCCATGCTTCATTCTCCGCATTCTCTAATTGTTGTTGTTATTGTCGAATTGCCTTTGCTGTTGCTTTTTGCGCATCAAAGACATCGGGTGTTAGTTCATCTTTAATTCACAGTCATCATTGTTAAGGTGCTTCACGCTGCGTCAACATTACTTTGCTCTTTTCAACGCTTTAAAACAAACTTGTTATCTCCCTTCCATTACCCCCACCCCATCCCCTTTCACTCTCTACCCCTCCATAGGTTCCCACAACTTTAAATTCCTAAAGCTCTATATTCCTAAAGCTATATGTTCAAACAGCGCTATGATCCCACCCCTTAGCTATTCTATGACTTGTTTTAAATTCCTCAAAATACCCCCCCCCCCCTCCCTCACCTTCCTCCGTTGTCCACCTCCTCTTATTTTCCTTGGGATCTATGTTCGCACGGCTCTATGTTCTTACAATTCTGTTCCCAAAACTTTATGTTACTACAGCTGGGAAGAACAGAGGGCATAAGGTAATGGTTTTAAAGTACTGAGAAATATCTGTTAGGCCATGTGTTACAGACATGTTCACCGGAGATCTGATGCGTGGATAATTACCGGGATAGGTTATCCTATCATATTCTATCCCGTAACTCGAAGGTCGATGTGGGAACCACAGATGATCGTTTAATTAGTGTACAACAACTTTCTCTGTCCTCAGCAACCCTCACGGCTTCGCTCAGTGTCAAGCCAGTCCATTCTCGAATGTTGTCTTCCCACTTCTTTTTCTGTCTCCCTCTTCTTCTACCTCCTTGCACAATGCCTTGCAGATTGGTCTTTGCAAGACCTGATCTCTGGTGACGTGGTCATTCCGTCGGAGTTTCGTTTCTTCACCACTGTGAGCATGTCATCATGTTGTTGAATGACTTGTTTGATGGTCTTTCGGACTTTCGTTGTTGGTGATGTGCTAAGTATAAGAAATGCCAAGAAGTCTTCGGTAGCACATAATCTCCATGTTTTGTATTCTTCGCTATAGATCTGCTGTGAGGGTCCATGTTTTGCAAGCGTATAGGAAGATGGAGATGACAAGGAAGCACAGCAGCCTTACCTTGGAATGTAGACTGATGGTCATGTCTTTCCAAATGGACTTCAACCTCGTCAGGGCCGCAGTTGTTTGTGCAATCCTGGAGAGAACTTCCTGTCGGGAACCATTGTCTGATACAATGGCTCCTAAATATTTGAAACTATGCACTGTGTTGAGGGATTGGCCTTGGACTTTGATGTCCGTGTTGATGCCATTGGTGTTGTTGGTCATCATTTTGGTCTTCTCTGCACTTATTTCCATTCCATAGGCTCTGGAGGCGGTATCAAGCCTCTGTACCACCTGTTCAAGTTCTGGCTCCTCTCCAGCCAATCCTTTAATGTCATCCGCAAAACAGAGGTGGGAGATTGCTCTAGCCCCTATGCAGACTGTACCTTGGTGATCTGCAAGGGCATCTGATATAATGCGCTCTATGAAAATGTTGAAGAGTGTTGGAGAGAGTAGGCATCATTGACGCACACCGATTGTTATTCTGAACCAGTTCCCGATGGCCCTGTTGTGGATGACTGAACTGGTTGCCTTGTCATACATTCTTTTGATTACTTCAGTAATTTAGGGCTGATGTTGTACACTCTCATGGTTCCTCACAGAGCTGCATGCCAGACTCGGTAAACGCTTTCTTGAAGTCTACAAACACATGATATAGATGTTTTTGGTGCTGTAGGTATTTCTCGCAGATTATTCTGAGCTTGAAAATCTGTTCGGTGGTACTTCGCCCTGCCTTAAATCCTGCTTGTTCTTAAGCTACGATTTGTTCAACTTGGGGTTTCAACCTTTTGAGTATTATTTTCAGGAGGACCTTGCTGTGATGGCTGATGAGGCTGATGGTGCGTTAATTTTTACACTCCTGAAGTTTACCCTTTTTGGGAAGAGTGATGACAAGCGACTGGGTCCTTGGTGTAGGCCACTCCCCACTCTGCCAGATCTTGTTGCAGATAATGGTGAGGGCGTCAATCATCGCTTCTCATCCTGCATGAAGCAATTCAGCGTGTATATTGTCCACTCCCGCTGGCTTCCCCTTCTTCAGTGATTGCACAGCTACCTCAAAGTATACTCGGAGAATTGGGAGGATTTCGTCTTTTTCTCTGTTCTGGGGACATGCTAGAACTGATGGGTCTCCGTTTGGTGTGTGGTTGTAAAGGTCAGAGCAGTACTCTGTCCATCTATCCAAGACTTCTTGTTCTTCTCTAAGGCATATGCCTGACTGCTTTGGATCGCCACGGTCTGGAAGGCCTTCTTGCTGTTGTTCTTGTTCAGACTGTTCTCTATTTCCTGGCATTGATCTTCTGGGCAGTTCTCCTTTGCTGTGCGCATGCCTTTTCGGATGTAATTTTTGATTGTTTGGTAGGCATCAGCTCCCTGTGAGGTGTTTCTTTTCCTTTTTCATTTCTCTTCGTTTGTCACACACAGGTCCAAACGTTCAGGTGTGATTCACGGTTTCTTCTTTGGGCGGTGCTTGCCAAGGACCTCAGTGGCATCATCTTTCACAGCTGAGATCAAGGTGGTGGTCATGGTGTTGACTACTTCACCCGCTCACAAAATGAGCATTGGGTGCAAATTTCCCTCCAATGGTGGCTTGGAATATTTCTGCCACCTCCGAGTCTTGCAGTTTGTTCAGTTCCAACTTCGGTCTGGTGCACTTTACTCTCTTCAAGTGAAGCCGGAAAGACATCATCACGAGATCGTGGTCACTTCCGTTGTTGAATCCTGGAAAAGTGCGTGTCCGGCCAATGTTGATTCTTGATCTAAGGGTATCTTGACCACGATGTAGTCAATCTGGTTGTGATGCTTCACGCTGGGACAGTGCCATGTCCATAGTCTTTTTTTTTAAAAGAGGCCAACGTGTTAGCAAGTCTCAGATTGTTGTATCGGACAACCTCCAAGAGTCTCAGACCCCTGTAATTTGTCTCGTTGTTGCAGTGGGGTCCACAAGTGAAGACAAAAGAACTTATAATAGATTTCAGAAGAAACCCCGTTGCCATACCAGACTTGGAGATAGGGGGAGAAAGGGTGGAAAGAGTCAATGAGTACAAATACTTAGGCACCATTGTAGACAATAAACTCAATTTTAATTCCAACACAACAAGCATACACAAGAAAGGTCAATCCAGAATATATTGCCTTCAGAAGCTTCGCTCCATCAATGTCAGTCGTCCCGTGTTAACCAACTTTTACAGATGTTTTGTTCAGTCTGTTGTGACCTTTGGCTTCCTGTGTTGGTATGGAGGGTTGAGTGAGAAACATAAGAACGTATTGAACAGGATTGTACACGTCTGTGCGAAAGTGACGGGTGAAAGGCAGGATGAATTGTGTGTGTTGTACGAACGCCAGGTTGAGCGAAAGGCATATCAGATTGCGAGTGACCCGAGCCATGTTCTGGCTACACACTATGAACTCATGCCGTCAGGGCGCAGACATCGAATGCCAAAAATGTCCACAGTGAGAGCAAGAAAGAGTTTTGTGCCCAATTCCATTCATGTTATGAATATGTCGCGAGCAAGATTGTAGGAATGAGTGTTCATGATCTATGTACAATTGTGTTTATTGTTAGATATGTTTTTTTGTTGTTTTTTTCTTCCTGATGCAATGTTTAAGTGATATTTGGAACGTATTCTAGTTAATAATGTTTGCTCCTAGCTACCATGAGTGTGTGTATGTGTGTGTGTGTGTTAATGTGTGTGTGTGAAGGATGAGAAGGTATTTTGGAATAAACGTTGTAATAAAATGCAGTGAGAAAGGCAATATCTAGTCTATGTATCTTAGAGAAATGACATGTTTAATGTTGGAATAAATGTGATAGTAAGTGTGCTGTGCGAAAGGCAATATTTAGTCTATGTATCTTAGAAAAATGACATGTTCAATGTTGGAATAAATGTGATAGTAAGTGTGCGGTGCGAGAACTTGAAAGTAATGTCTATGTGCCGTATAAGTAGTAAGGAAATGAATATGTTGTGTTATATAATTATGTATGCATACTATGCTAATACGTTTCTTAGTTCTTGTCCATGTACTTTTAATTTTTATGTCGGATTGCAGACCATGTATTGAATTTCTCAGTTTGAGATCAATAAAGGTATATTATATTGTATTGTCTCCCCAGTTGTGGTGCGCATCTTGGCAAACCTTGGAATTCTAGTCGCCTTGAACTATGAATATGTTCTTCTTTGGCACTTGGTCAAGGACAGCCTGTAGATGTTCATAGAAATCCTCGACTTCCCTGTACTCATAGTCTGATGTTGGAGCACAGCCCTAAATGATGGTGATGTTGAAAGGGGCTGCTCTCAGACGGATTGTAATGAGTCTACTGGTGACGGGGCGGAGCTCATGACAGTGGCTAAAATGTCTTTATGGACCAAGAATCCAACGCCGTGTTCATGCCTGTCATCTCTTCCGCTGAAATAAAGCTTGTGGT
>CM072527.1:15499373-15789373 GCA_036898135.1 Oncomelania hupensis
GAGAACAGGATCCATGATAGAGAACAGGATCAATGCTAGAAAACAGAATCCATGATACATGCTAGAGAACAGGATTCATAATAGAGGACAAGATCAATATCCACAATGCAGGCACATCCTAACCAGTTCAGTGCTGAGCTCGCGTTTGAGCATCTGCTTGTCGCGTGAGGGTAGGGTTGGCTCCCTCAGGTACCTGAAGGCCTGCGTCATGGCCAGTGTCAGGCAGTTCTCCATCACAAACAGCAGCAACCACCTGAAACAACAACAACTTTGGCACCTTTTGTTTGACCCATAATGCTGCTAGCCCCATTTTTAATTTCATCCTACTTACATAGCGCTTTTCCAGCTTTAGAACTGCTCAAGGCGCTGGCGGATACAGGATCTAACTCAACAGTGCTGGCGGATACAGGATCTAACTCAACAGTGCTGGCGGATACAGGATCTAACTCAACAGTGCTGGCGGATACAGGATCTAACTCAACAGTGCTGGCGGATACAGGATCTAACTCAACAGTGCTGGCGGATACAGGATCCAACTCAACAGTGCTGGCGGATACAGGATCTAACTCAACAGTGCTGGCGGATACAGGATCTAACTCAACAGTGCTGGCGGATACAGGATCTAACTCAACAGTGCTGGCGGATACAGGAACCAACTCAACAGTGCTGGCGGATACAGGAACCAACTCAACAGTGCTGGCGGATACAGGATCTAACTCAAGCTGCCCACATGCTGGAATTGGCGGACACAACAGGAGTTACACAATCAACCAACAACACACAACAGGAGTTACACAATCAACCAACAACACGCAACAGGAGTTACACAATCAACCAACAACACGCAACAGGAGATACACAATCAACCAACAACACGCAACAGGAGTTACACAATCAACCAACAACACACAACAGGAGATACACAATCAACCAACAACACGCAACAGGAGTTACACAATCAACCAACAACACACAACAGGAGTTACACAATCAACCAACACACAACAGGAGTCACACAATCATCCAACAACACACAACAGGAGTCACACAATCATCCAACAACACACAAAAGGAGTCACACAATCATCCAACAACACACAACAGGAGTCACACAATCATCCAACAACACACAAAAGGAGTCACACAATCATCCAACAACACACAAAAGGAGTCACACAATCACCCAACAGCACAGAACAGGAGTTACACAATTTTTTAATTTTTAATTTATTGAATTTTATAGCGCACATATCTCGCCTTTTCATAGGCGACTCAAGGCGCTGGCCGATACAGGATCTAACTCAAGCCGCCCGAGGCACCAGCTTGCAGCCTTTGGGCGCATCGTAATAACGCTCCAGACAACTGATCACAATCCTGGGCAGCCAGGAATGGGGGAGAAGGACCTAGGCGCATGCTGGGTGTGTTTTTGTCACCGGCACTCACCCGTCTAGGACATGAGCGTCAGGATCTTTAAAGTCCGTTATGATGGAATGTATGCGACACAGACTAGATCTCGGTTTATAATCTCATCCAAAGGAGTAGGAAACGGGAGTAAAGTGTCTTTCACAAGGACACAACACAATGCCCCGGCCTGAGCTTGAACCCGGGACCTTCAGATCCGCAAGCCAAAGCTCTACCATTAGGCCACCGTGCCTCTACAATCACCCAACAACACAGAACAGGAGTCACACAATCACCCAACAACACAGAACAGGAGTCACACAATCACTAGAGGTGCCAACCTCCTAACCTTCTTGTCAGTATTTCTGGACCCGTTTGTCAGTATTTGTTAACACTTGTCAGTATTTTTTTTCTCGCAAAACCCAGCCTACTACATTATAACGACAGGCTTACCTTTGAAATAGCAGGCTATTTATTTTCAGTCCTCTAAAATCACCATGAAAATCAGCTTGTTGAACACCACACTTGTTTTACTCTAAAATCACCATGAAAATCAGCTTGTTGAACACTACACATGTCAACAACAAAACAGTAATGTTCTATTGTCTCAATGACTTAGCAGTTGCATTTTTCAGAAGTGTTGGAGAGAGTTTTGTTTTGTAGCAGTCAGTATTTCAATTTCTTGATTTCAACTGCAGCATGGCATTCAGTGTCTTACTTCCCATAGTCCCTCTAAAGTCAGTTTTATTTTTTCTAAATAGAGAAAAGACCCCTTTACATGAACAGTTGGACACAGGGATCAGGAGAATCCTCAGTTTGATCTTGGACAGTAAGTAAGCTTTGTGTCTAGCAGATGCAACATGCCTGGCAACATCGTCAAAGCCACAATGACTTATAAAAAAAATCGAAGCCACAGACAGTACAGCGTGCGTACTTTGTTGACAGTTTGGACACAATGATGCATGGATGTGCTTCTGTGTATGAATGCAGAAAATCTTGCAGACGTTTAGTTGCAGGCTTTGTTTTCTTTGACGAGGAATCGGCTTTGTCATCAGACTTAGCAGCTTTTCTTTTTCTGACTCTACCACGTCCCGCCATTTTCGCGATTTTGAAACACTCTGAAAGGCGGTGAAGACTATTATGGAGGGAACTCGTACAGGTCTATTTTTAGACTAGGGGTAGCGTACGGGTAGGGTAGGGTTGGGTTGGGTAGGGTAACCCTACCCTATTGACGTCAGTCTAAAAATAGATCTGTACGAGTTATAGTCTTCACCCCGAAAGGCTAAGAACGAGTGTTTTCATTGGACAAATGGATCACGTGTTTGATTCGGGTCGCGCGTGCTCGGAAAATACCGCCGACACACAGCGACGTTCAGTGAGTGCACGAGTACTATTCTGAGAAACTGGTACAGAAGCACCGCTGGCAAAGATAAACGATCGGCAACTTCTCCGTATTCTTATAAAAGCTACCGTATTTCCGTATTTAATTCACTTCGCCGGAATTAAATACGGTCAATCCGTACTGGTTGGCACCTCTGAATCACCCAACAACACAGAACAGGAGTCACACAATCATCCAACAACACAGAACAGGAGTCGCACAATTATCCAACAACACAGAACAGGAGTCACACAATCATCCAACAACACACAACAGGCGTCACACAATCATCCAACAACACTGGACATGGAATGGCCATGTTGAAGCAATCCTTACAACTATGAAGGGCTGTACACAGAAGTCAAGAAGAACAAGAGACATGACCAGTCTTACAACCATGAAGGACTGTACACAGAAGTCAAGCGGAACAAGAGACATGACCAGTCTTACAACCATCAAGGACTGTACACAGAAGTCAAGCGGAACAAGAGACGTGACCAGTCTTACTTGGGTATGAGTGGCTCCAACAGTGGTGGTCGTGGCGATTTCCTGTGGGGTGATGTCATGCGGTGTGGAGACGGAGACTTGTGGTCCTGAAACAACAAAACACGTATCACACGCCTGACATCACCTTATCAGCACTTGACATCATGTTAATATACACTTGATATCATGTTAATATACACCTGACAACGTGTTTAATATATACCTGACATGTTAACACACCGGCCAAACAAAACATACCTGATACAGACCTGCCTACCTCCTTTTTGCCTTGACAGAAGAACACTCCGGAAAAAGCGGAAGAATCCAGCACAAAAGCAGAAGAAAAATTTGTCGCTGAATATGCCTCTCGCACTTGTACAAAATCCTTGAACATAACATTACAACTTTTTTTTTTTTTTTTTTTTTTTTTACCCAACAGTAAGTTTTATTCTTTGTACACACAGGCTGTCATCACTGAAGAATTCTCATAATTTCATATTTCTTCTTCTTTTTTACGGTCTCACTCTCATCTTTGTCAACGTGAATGGTTTCTTCGTCGTCCGTTTCATGAACGGGAACCACGCGCTTCGTCGCCATGTTTGAGAAAGAAAGACTTCTTTTGTGTTCTTCAGTACAGAAGAGTGCAGCATAATGGTTATCTCCCTTCTGTACAAAAAATACGATCTCTCTTACGGATTCAAGACTAGATTGGAATGCAGAAGATTTTCGATTTCTTCAGTGGAAAAAAGTTGTCAGAGGCGGAAGGGCGGAAAAAAGCATTAAAATTCAGAAGAATCTTCCGCCAAAAACGGAAGGTAGTCAGGTCTGCTGATATAACACCTCACTTAACAATTAATACAATATATCAGTGGTGGTAACTGAGAAAACCGCAATGTGCTTAGTAAACTGTCAAACAGTATGTGTCAAAATCAGACAACAGTATGTGTCACACTCAGACACCAGTATGTGTCAAAATCAGACAACTGTATGTGTCAAAATCAGACAACTGTATGTGTCAAATTTAGACAACTGTATGTGTACAAAATTAGACAACTGTATGTGTCAAAATCAGACAACTATATGTGTCAAAATCAGACAACTGAACTTGTACAAAATCAGACAACAGTATGTGTCACACTCAGACAACTTAAGTGTCAAGCTTCATAGTGAGAGTTACCTTCTGCTGCAGGCGCCTCAGACAGGCGGTGACGCAGGAGATGAGAGAGCCAAAGGACAGCGGTGTTTCTTGATCCACAGAGGGCATGGTGAACTGAAGGTCTATCAGTGGCTCAAACTCACACAGGTCCATGCTCTGTAAATACACACACATACATTGAAGTCACGCTCTGTACAACATACACACACACATTGAAGTCATGCTCTGTACAACATACACACATACATTGAAGTCATGCTCTGTACACACACACACACACATTGAAGCCATGCTCTGTAAACACACACACATACATTGAAGTCACGCTCTGTACAACATACACACACACACATTGAAGTCATGCTCTGTACAACATACACACATACATTGAAGTCATGCTCTGCACAACATACACACATTTGCGGATCTGAAGGTCCCGGGTTCTAGGCCTGTCCAGGCCATTGTGTTGTGTCCCTGGGAAAGACACTTTACTCCCGTTTCCTACTCCTTCAGATGAGAGTATAATCCGAGGTCTAGTCTGTGTCGCATACATTCCATCATAACGGACTTTAAAGATCCTGACGCTCATGTCCTAGACGGGTGAGTGCCGGTAACAAGAACACACCCAGCATGCACTAGGTCCTTCTCCCCCATCCCTGGCTGGCCAGGATAGTGCTCAGTTGTCCGGGCGTCAGACCATGCGCCCAAAGGCTGCGGGTGGGCGTCTCGGGCCGTTTGAGTTAGATCCTGTATCGGCCAGCGCCTAGAGTCTGGTCAAGTACGGCGAGATAAGTGCGCTATAAAAATCCTCAATAATAATAATAATAATAATAATACATTAAAGTCATGCTCTGTACAACATAACACACGTACATTGAAGTCATGCTCTGTACATACACAGACCTGCCAACCCCAGTAAGGACTCGATAGTACTCAATAAAATTTTGATAGTATTTTTAATAAAACAATAGTATTTTGAAAACGACAAAAAAACATAATTACAAAGCGGCGTCGGTTTTACGTCAATTACACCTTGAGTGTAACTAAACCTTTATTTTTAATAATTAAAAGTCTTCACATGGTATCTCTTAAATGCTGCAGTATCTCAATTCATGTCTATTTCCAGTACTTAGTGTTCTTCACACTAGTTCCACAAAAAAATCAATGTATAAAGCTTTTCAACTGCTAGAAGGACAAGTGGGGGTGGAGCATGTTGCTGAAGTAGCAGCTGCACTCTGCTGCATTTTGGTAGCCGACTTGCATTTTTTCAGAAACTGTTCTGAAAATTCTCTCTCATAGCATGGCCCTTCCTTTTTCCAACTGCACATTCGTTAATTATAGCAGTCGTCTTGGTTCTAGCTCTTTGCAATTTCACTGTCGGGAACATTTTTTTTGAAAAGTTGTCCAGCATGGTCCGATGCCGAAATAGGCACATTATGCTCCACCAGAAATGCAGTAAAATATGCCTCACTTCGAATTGTTTTCAAGTCTGCATCTTTCGTTGAGACATAGCTAATGATTGACGAAGCATTTTTCAATGCCGAAGCCTTTGCAATATGCCTCTTTGACTGGACATGTTTTTTCACATCATCGAAACCACCATGCGCGACTGAAAAATCGAACTCACAGACACGGCATCGAGCATATTTGCTGTTGACTTTTGATGCGACGATGCAAGGATAATCCTTAGAGTAAGAAGGAAGAAAGTTTTGCTGCCTCCTCTGTTTTTTAGAAGCGATTTCAGCAATAGCATGGGGAGATTTACTAGTGCGTTTCCGCGGCCTACCTCTGCCCGCCATGTTTTTCTTTGCTTGAGAAAGAATGTATACCATTGGTGGTTTAGGAAATCAACGCGACCATTGATTGGACAAAACTGTATGCAAATAGGTTTATTCTTTTTCCAGTCTTCTGATAGTATTATAGCCATTGCACACGATGCAGCTAGTGCGCGACCAATCAGAAGGGTTCGTTTTTATTTTATATTGTCAAAACGCGCGACTTGGCCTACCATATCGCTGGCTGCGTCGTGTGCGATGGCTGTTAACAGTGCTGTAACTGTTGTACCGATAAACCAGATTTAGGGTTCACAAAGACCTATGATCGTGTTTTTTTTAACTCATCGTATTATTTTCTAAATCGTCGTAATTTCGTATTTGTTCAATTTCATCGTAAAATAATACGCTAAAATCATACTGGTTGGCAGGTCTGCACACACACACACTGAAGTCATGCTCTGTACAACATACACATTGAAGTCATGCTCTGTACACACACAAATACATTAAAGTCATGCTCTGTACACACAAATACATTGAAGTCATGCTCTGTACACACACACGCACATTGAAGTCATACTCTGTTAACACACACACATACATATAAGTCATGCTCTGTACATACACACAATGAAGTCATACTATGTATACACACAAACACATCTAAGTCATGCTCTGCTCTGACAATCTGCACAGGAGGAAATTGGCCTGTAACTTTTGATGAAGCTTGTTAGCCAAATCCATGTCTAGACAATCTGAAGCTTGTTATCCAAATCCCTGTCTAGACAATCTGAAGCTTGTTAGCCACTTGACTACATTGTAGATGGGGACGGTGTTGTGAAAACGGTGACTACATTGTAGATGGGGATGATGGTTGTGAAAACAGTGCTTACCTGATCCATCACCACCTGGACCAGATCAGGACTGAAGTGACGCAGCACTGTCAAGCACTTACTGATAATCTGCAGCATACTGCAAGGAAGAATATTAGTATAAGACACAGTTTAGCACCAGCTTCAAACCCACTCCCATCATTGTCAAATGAACTTTTCCTGGGACCAAACAACACATACTTTCCATAACACATACTTTCCTGCTATCTGAACTTGGAAATAACATTATTTGGCTGGACTGAACTTGATTTGTGAGGACTATGAAATGTAAATTGTTCATTTCCTAAATCATGCCTTACATCAACTATGTAACACTACTGGCAACATATGTTAATGTAAAGAGTGTTCAACTGAGGAACTACTGATGGTGGGTCATGTGTGGATGTCCTTACTACAGTCACCTTTGTGTGCTCATACACACTCCCTGTACTAGGAGGACTGCAAGGGAAACAATCATGTTCCATAGTGATAAATACATCTGGTACAGTCTGTATTGAGAGGAATGCAAAGGAAACGATAGTATGGTAGAGAGTAAATGGCCTGGTACAGTCTGTATTGAGAGGACTGCCAGGGGAAACAATGGCACAGTAGGCAAAGACTAAAACCTGGGTACAGCTACCTTTTCTCTGTGGCCATGACTTGTGAGGAAGGAGTGTCGGTGTCTTCAGTGGATGCTTGGTGCTGCAGCTGGGGAGACAACTGGAGGGTTGCCCTGGCCTTGTCGTGACCTCTCTACACACCACACCATAAACAGTTAGCTGACACTGGCTCATGACCAATGTTTGTCAATACAAAATACAACAACATACCTTTAGTTCAATATCATTTTATAGCTTATATTGTGAAAGGGCAAATCTCCAAACATAGCAGCATATAGTTTGCTATACTTAATTGAGCAAATAAAGACACAGCAAACCTTTCAGCCACCATCCCACTCCTTCAAAATGTACCCTTGTGGTTGCCCCAGTGAGTTTGGGCTGGGCAGCCTTGGCTCACACACAGCATTTTTGGCAGGTGTTAAAGATAAGACAACACAACACATATAATTGTCAAAACTGCCAGTTTGCCTCCTTCGTGCATTGCAGGATTTTTGTCAGCAGAAAAAAATGACAAGAACTCTGTATATGCGCTAGAGAAGGGGAGGTAATACTACTATTATTAGCAATAATGCTAGAGAAGGGGAGGTAATACTACTATTATTAACAATAATGCTAGAGAAGGGGAGGTAATACTACTATTATTAACAATAATGCTAGAGAAGGGGAGGTAATACTACTATTATTAGCAATGCTAGAGAAGGGGAGGTAATACTACTATTATTAACAATAATGATACTGGATGGTGTAATCAATCAAGCCAAAGGTTACCTCCAACAAGCGCTGTAAAGAGGAACGTTGCTGGGCAGGCAGGAGGGAGCACGGTGTCAACAGTGATATAAACCTCTGTACCATGTTCAGCATGGAGTTCTGCACACACAGCATGCACTCATTGAGGATAACAGCCACACACAAATAGCACAGCACTCTGGCCCATCGAGATGACAATGATGATTAATTTGCTGCTGATGATGATAATGAAGAATTTACCGATGATTTTGCTGCTGCTGCTGCAGATAATGATGAATTTGCTGATGATAATGAATTTGATTCTACTGCTAATGATGAATGTTGTTTTGCTTCTGCTGATGAATTTGATGATGGTGTTGAACTTTAGTACGAGTTTGATGAAGATGATGAATTTGATGATGATGAGGAAGATGACAAATTTGATGATGATGTTTGTGGTGATATCCTGGAGAAGATACGATAATCTTACAAGGGGATTAAGTTCTGTAGATAGAAGATGCGTTTAGCTATCTCTATCAGTCGTTCTTTACCAAGATTCCTAAGCGATGTGAGAGACTAAATCACGATGCTTGGTCACATAAAAATTTATATTTGTTCTCGGATTTCAAAGTATCAATGGCTCACTTTAAGAAATGAGTTTTGCTAGTCAAGCGACTAGTTTGATTGGTCTCAAGAGAAGAAGAGCTAGTGGACACACAACAATACAAATAGAATGACACCAGTCGTATTTATGTGATTTCATCATGTGATTTTATATATTCAACACAAATTCTATTAACATGACTTTAATTAAATGTAATTAATAATTCTAAACTGTCCAATGCACACCAGCTCAATGCCTATGTGAGAAGCACTGTTTAGTGCCTCCACATTTTGCTTGCTGTGGGCTATTTATAGCTTGCCTGCACCATCCCTTCCAGTGAAAGGAAAGGAAAGGAAGCATCAGCGAAGCTATTTATAGCTAGCCTGGCTGATCTAACCTCAAAACTAAAAAGCTTTGGTTGAGTCGGTGTGAATGTGCTGTGGAAGTTCTTTAGCAAGGCTTCTTCATCATGTGCTACAAAGTTAGTACGGTTGTTGGTCTAATATTGTTCCAAGTAGTTTTGACATCAGTTGCAGTTGGGAGGAGACTTAGTTCTCGGTTTCGGCGAGTGCTTGAGTCTGGTGGTCACTCTGAGGGAGTCTGGTCACTCTCAGGATGATCGGGCGAGTCTGGTAGCTACGGGGCTGGACGTGGCGAGGTAGATTCTAGTTGATCTCCTTTCCACGGAAGTCAATGTTCAGGCGTTGACTCCACAGACAGTCCCAGAGCTGAGCTGGAAAATCCAGAACTCTGGCTACAATATTCTATTCAGATATATTGGTAGGTTGTGCCCTCTGCATGGAGTTTACAGCATCAGCCACCTGCCAAGTTTCTTATAAGCACACTACGATATCTGAATCTTAAGGCTAAGCTAAGTTGAGTAATATGCATAACATTACATTACAGAGCTTATTCTAGGATTTTGAAGAAGTGGGGGCAGGCCCCCCTTCCTTAAAAAAGGGGGGGATTAGGCCCCCTCTCTGACCAAAACAGTGGGGGCGTCTTCTTGGCATATATAGGGTGTACACACAAACAAATATCTATATCTGTTTTCTCCCGTGATGTTCCCGGATAAACTGTGAAACAGTCAAGACTCAAATGTCGCATTCTCTCCAAACAGTAAGTACACACAAATCGCAGACAAAATATATCACAAACTGGTATCTGTAACCTTGCTTTCACAATTGTTGCATAAAAGCTCTGCTATTTTAGCAGATCAGTCATGGGAAAACAGTGTGACTGTTTTCTTCACAGTTCGTCCACTGAATTCGAAGTCGAAAAGCATGCGCTTTTTCGAAGCCATTCTGATTGTAAACCAGTTCCAACCGGTCAGATTCATCGATGCCACACTCAGAAGAAAGGTGATTGGTCAAAAAGAATAGCATCGGCCAATGAAAATTTGAGACACATCGCATATACAAGAGAGCAACTTCCGTTTAACTCCAGTTTCCGCTACGCCCTAGCAGACGACAGAAACGTCACAGTAAAGCCCGCTTCGATCAAGACATGTAGCGGGATATTTCCAATCTCTGCGGGATCGCGAACGCGCTCATCGAATTTCTTTGCGGGAAAAAAACTTTTTGTGCGTGATCCCGCGCATCCCGCGCCCTAGAATAAGCTCTGCATTACATTACATTATTATTGCTTTAGGTCCAGCGGACTCTTCCGAGCCAAATCAGGACCGGACAACCCCTGATCCGCATAAAAGATCTGCTGAAACAACCCTAGTGGTAAAACCGAAAGCTCTCCACCAGCTAGTCACTTAACAATAAAGACATCCCACGCAGGGGACGGCTGAGGCTTCGCCCCAACTTATCGAACACCCGTTTACAAAAACAAAATAGAATACAAACATCATTATAAATTATCAACTAAACACATACATATAAAATGCCTACATTGCTAAATAATAACATCATAGGAAGCCCTAGTGACCACCTGGCAGAAAGCGTCCAATATTCCCAAGCTGATCCAACAGACCTCATACACAAATAAGGAGCCTTGTCCCGGAAGAGTTTTCAAGAAAAAAGCTAGGTGACTGGTCTAGCGAAGAAGACGATAGTATAGCAGATTGATAGAACAGAGCAGGAATGAGAAAGAGCAAATGAGAAAGACAGCGACAGTGGGAATTTAAAGCACTAAATTTTCAGAAAGTGGGGATACTATTTATACTGAAACCCCTGGCACCCCAACGGGGGATATGCATAACATGTCAGAAACAATAATCGATTTCTGTAAATACATATAACATGAACATAATAATACATGGCAATCAATATAATATTTAAACATACAAGTACTAGAAAACTACTAGTGTTAACTTACTTCTAGTCTCTGGGAGCCGTGAAACTGTCTCTAGTCTATCATTACATTACATTACATAATTGTTGCTTTAGGTCCAGCGGACTCTTCCGAGCCAAATCAGGACCGGACAACCCCTGATCCGCATAAAAGATCTGCTGAAACAACCCTAGTGGTAAAACTGAATGCCCTCCACCAGCCAGTCACTTTACAATAAAGACATCCCACGCAGGGGACGCTAAGGCTGTACTCTAATTTATCGAACCCCCGTTTACAAAAACAAAATAGAATACAAACATCATTATAAATTATCAACAAAACACATACATATAAAATGCCTACATTGCTAAATAATAACATCATAGGAAGCCCTAGTGACCACATGGCAGAAAGCGTCCAATATTCCCAAGCTGATCCAACAGACCTCACACACAAATAAGGAGTCTTGTCCCGGAAGAGTTTTCAAGAAAAAAGGTAGGTGACTGGTCTAGCGAAGAAGAAGATAGTATAGCAGATTGATAGAACAGAGCAGGAATGAGAAATAACAAATGAGAAAGACAGCGACAGTGGGAAATTAAAGCACTAAATTTCCAGAAAGTGGGGATACTATTTATACTGAAACCCCCAGCACCCCAACTGGGGACTCAAGTCTATCACTCCGTTGGTGATGGCTGAGGTTTTTTTTAACTTCAGTCTGCTCCTTGACCCTCATGGTCCTACGCTTCATGTCTGTGTGTTTATCCCAGGGTGTACAGAGGATATAGTGGAATCTACGTTATCTCCGACCAATCACCTCGTTCTCGCGAATACGTGAATCTTTTCTCGGATGTCTTTGTTCTCTTGTCCCACCTCTGGAACACTATCTGTGAACTTCGAGTGTCAAGGGAGAGATGGAGGGTAGATTTAAGAGTGATATTATTCGCAGGGCTACTTAGCCCGATCAGATGTCTAAGTGGGCTAGGATACATTCTTTATAGCGAGTTCTGCAACATACTATCCGGAGTGAGCGTCTCAAGGATGTTAATTTAATAATTTCCAACATTCCCTTCGAGAGCAGGTAAATTAACAACAGGTTTTGTTCAATACTATCTGTTTATCTCTAAGCTAAGTTACAACATCTTTGTCGTCAACATTTTAAGCTAAGTTACAAAATCTTTGTCGTCAACATTTCTGATATTACAATGTTGAATTTTAGTATAATGAGTTTGATGAAGATGATGAATTTGATGATGATGAGAAGATGACGAATTTATGATGATGACTATGCAGTGTGGAACAGTTCAACTGCCCACATTGGAAGACACAATGCACATGCCTAGAAAGTCAGGTAGAAAAGAATGTAAATAGCTATCAGAGCTTATTCTAGGATTTTGAAGAAGTGGGGGCAGGCCCACCTTCCTTGAAAAAAAGGGGGGGATTAGGCCCCCCTCTGACCAAAACAGTGGGGGCGTCTTCTCGGCATATATAGGGTGTACACACAAACAAATATCCATTCTGTTTTCTCCCGTGATGTTCCCGGATAAACTGTGAAACAGCCAAGTGTCGCATTCTCTCCAAACAGTAAGTACACACAAATCGCAGAAAAAATATATCACAAACTGGTATCTGTAACCTTGCTTTCACAACTGTTGCATAAAAGCTCTGCTATTTTAGAAGATCAGTCATGGGAAAACACACTGTGACTGTTTTCTTCACAGTTCCTCCACTGAATTCGAAGTCGAAAAGCGTGCGCTTTTTCGAAAACATTCTGATTCTGATTGTAAACCAGTTCCAACCGTTCAGGTTCATCGATGCCACACTCAGAAGAAAGGTGATTGGTCAAAAAGAATAGCATCGGTCAATGAAAATTTGAGACACATCGCATATACAAGAGAGCAACTTCCGTTTAACTCCAGTTTCCGCTACGCCCTAGCAGACGACAGAAACGTCACAGTAAAGCCCGCTTCGATCAAGACATGTAGCTGGATATTTCCAATCTCCGCGGGATCGCGAACGCGCTCATCGAATTTCTTTGCGGGAAAAAAACTTTTTGTGCGTGATCCCGCGCATCCCGCGCCCTAGAATAAGCTCTGAGCTATTGGTCCTTGTCCAGCTCAACAAGATGATGGGTACAATCAGTATACAAGTGTCCAGTAAGTTATGTGCTTTATCTATTTGGAGACCTCCTCCCTGCTTCACTAAACTATCACAAGTCAAAACAATGTGACAGCATCATGTTGTGTTAACAGTTATTCATTATTATTATTATTAGCTAGGTCACTGCCTGTATAGTAAAATAGCAGATGGGCACATACAATGTGACCATAGTGATCAATACTAGTGGTGGTCTTCACGTACACAACACTTCCTTCAAGTGGATCACACCACAAACATCATCATCATCATCATCATCATCATAACAATAATGCCACCCAGTGCTAGACCTGCACTCACCAGAATTTTCATCATGGTCTGTGGTAGATGGAGGCGCCACTGTCGTCTGTACAGCGACATCTGGTGCACAAAATTACAGGTACACTGTGCTTCCATCATGGCCGTTTCATACAGCGTCCAACTAGCTAAGTCCAGCGACTGAAACAAACAGACCACGTGACATTATAGTGTAGCGTAGCATAGCATAACATACCATAGTATAGTATAGCAGACCTGTTTACCCTCCAGTTTGATGGTCATAAATTTTGGATCAAGCTGCCCGTCATGCATCTTTCAGGTCGAAAATAACAGGAAACCAAAAGGTTTGTTACTGCCCTAAACCTTTTTTCACCATTGTTTACAAAACACAATACTATTCAAAACACATTGTAAGAGCTAAGCAATCAGCATTAGCAAACAATCAAGTGTCACAGAGGTTGAGAGTCAACAGGCTACACCTCCTTTTGGTCTGCGGTGACCTGTAGAATCAGGGGTCCAAACAGAAATAGCCATTTGTTAAAAAAAGAAGAAAATACAGAGTATTCCAGCCAAAGATTTAGCCAGAAGCTCTTTGGTGTCTTTGACAAAGCATGCTGCAGCAATATTTAGAAAGTCTGCTGTTTTCATCACAATTAGTTACACTTCACATTCGCACTATGTCTGATGTAAGCAAGGGAATTAATCTTGTCGGAAGTGTAACACGACTGTCTGATAGTTTGTCTGCTGGACACTTCTTTTTTTAAACCCTCATGTACCGTGACCGTAATTTTGTACTCCTTGATCATAACACCATAATATGGGGTCGATTCTGTAGAAATTACGGCAAAACCGTAATGGTAAAATCTGTTGTATAGTAGAGATGGCATCAGGAAGACAGGACACAAACAATCACCTCCATCAGCTGCCAGGTTTGTGTTACAATAGCACTGCCAACAACTGACAAACACACAAGTGGCATAGGATTAAGCCAACACACCTGCTGCAGGCGGTCCTGATGAGCGCCCAGGAAGTGGAGAGCGTCCTCCAGGAAGGAGAATCCCAGAGTGCGCAGCATGAGCGTGTAGAGGTCAAGGGTCAGGCAGTACAGACTGTGCCAGCTGAGGCTGCTGACTCCCCTGCTGGTGATGGTGGGTGCAGGGAACAAGTCATCAGCGCTGTATAAGTGTGTGACTGACAGGCAGGTGTGAGCTGTGAAATCACTGGCTGTCAGCAGTGATGCCCCCTTTACACAAAACAGATGTTATACACAGTTGATAACACACCCTGTACACAACATAGATGTTTTACATACACAGTTGATAACACACCATGTACACAACACAGATGTTTTGCAAACACAGCTGATAACACACCATGTACACAACACAGATGTTTTGCATACACAGCTGATAACACACCATGTTCACAACATAGATGTTTTGCATACACAGGTGATAACACACCATGTACACAACATAGATGTTTTGCATACACAGCTGATAACACACCATGTACACAACATAGATGTTTTGCATACACAGGTGATAACACACCATGTACACAGCACAGATGTTTTGCATACACAGGTGATAACACACCATGTACACAACATAGATGTTTTGCATACACAGCTGATAACACACCATGTACACAACATAGATGTTTTGCATATACAGGTGATAACACACCATGTACACAACATAGATGTTTTGCATATACAGGTGATAACACACCATGTTCACAACATAGATGTTTTGCATACACAGGTGATAACACACCATGTACACAACATAGATGTTTTGCATACACAGGTGATAACACACCATGTACACAACATAGATGTTTTGCATACACAGCTGATAACACACCATGTACACAACATAGATGTTTTGCATACACAGGTGATAACACACCCTGTACACAACATAGATGTTTTGCATACACAGGTGATAACACACCATGTACACAACATAGATGTTTTGCATACACAGGTGATAACACACCATGTACACAACACAGATGTTTTGCAAACACAGCTGATAACACACCATGTACACAACATAGATGTTTTGCATACACAGGTGATAACACACCATGTACACAACATAGATGTTTTGCATACACAGGTGATAACACACCATGTACACAACATAGATGTTTTGCATACACAGGTGATAACACACCCTGTACACAACATAGATGTTTTGCATACACAGGTGATAACACACCATGTACACAACATAGATGTTTTGCATACACAGGTGATAACACACCATGTACACAACATAGATGTTTTGCATACACAGGTGATAACACACCCTGTACACAACACAGATCATAAAGGACATAAATGACCTTGAGCAAACACGGAAAATACATGAAACATACAAAATCAATCAATAGCCTCCAAATACAAGTTTGGACTACATATCTAAAAAATTAGGGTCCATTTTACTTTAAAGTACCTATATGACACATTAGATGGTTGCAGCAGACCTTGACCTTGGAGCGAGGTTGATCGAGCATTAATTTATATCACACATCAAGCAATCCCAAGTCCACTGTCACTTTTCCTGTGATCTTGACTTTGCAGTGAAGTCATCCAATCCCTAGTCCACTGTCACTTTTCCTGTGATCTTGACTTTGCAGTGAAGTCATCCAATCCTTCATAATGTTTGAGCTCTCATAAGGTTGGTTACACCATCATACCTATCCATTAGCTGTTAGCTCACAGATCAATTATACATTTTTATTACTTGGTAAACGCTCCCATAAGGTCGGTTACACCATCATACCTATCCATTAGCTGTTAGCTCACAGATCAATTATACATTTTTATTACTTGGTAAACGCTCCCATAAGGTCGGTTACACCATCATACCTATCCATTAGCTGTTAGCTCACAGATCAATTATACATTTTTATTACTTGGTAAACGCTCCCATAAGGTCGGTTACACCATCATACCTATCCATTAGCTGTTAGCTCACAGATCAATTATACATTTTTATTACTTGGTAAACGCTCCCATAAGGTCGGTTACACCATCATACCTATCCATTAGCTGTTAGCTCACAGATCAATTATACATTTTTATTACTTGGTAAACGCTCCCATAAGGTCGGTTACACCATCATACCTATCCATTAGCTGTTAGCTCACAGATCAATTATACATTTTTATTACTTGGTAAACGCTCCCATAAGGTCGGTTACACCATCATACCTATCCATTAGCTGTTAGCTCACAGATCAATTATACATTTTTATTACTTGGTAAACGCTCCCATAAGGTCGGTTACACCATCATACCTATCCATTAGCTGTTAGCTCACAGATCCAATTATACATTTTTATTACTTGGTAAACGCTCCCATAAGGTCGGTTACACCATCATACCTATCCATTAGCTGTTAGCTCACAGATCAATTATACATTTTTATTACTTGGTAAACGCTCCCATAAGGTCGGTTACACCATCATACCTATCCATTAGCTGTTAGCTCACAGATCAATTATACATTTTTATTACTTGGTAAACGCTCCCATAAGGTCGGTTACACCATCATACCTATCCATTAGCTGTTAGCTCACAGATCAATTATACATTTTTATTACTTGGTAAACGCTCCCATAAGGTCGGTTACACCATCATACCTATCCATTAGCTGTTAGCTCACAGATCAATTATACATTTTTATTACTTGGTAAACGCTCCCATAAGGTCGGTTACACCATCATACCTATCCATTAGCTGTTAGCTCACAGATCAATTATACATTTTTATTACTTGGTAAACGCTCCCATAAGGTCGGTTACACCATCATACCTATCCATTAGCTGTTAGCTCACAGATCAATTATACATTTTTATTACTTGGTGAACGCTCCCATAAGGTTGATTACACCATCATAGTGATCATACCTATCCATTAGTTGTTAGCTCCTATCCTATCCCATAACTCGGAGGTCGTAGGGGCACCACAGATGATCGTTTAACCAGCATACTCCATCTTTCCCTGTACTCAGCAACCCCGATTGTTTCGCTCAGTGTCAAACCAGTCCATTCTCGAATGTAGTCCTCCCACCTCTTTTTCGGTCTCCCTCTTCTTCTACCTCCTTGCACTGTGCCTTGCAGGATGGTCTTTGCAAGACCTGATGATCTGGTGACATGGCCATACCATCGGAGTTTCCATTTCTTCACTACTGTGAGCATGTCATCATGTTATCCAATGGTTTGTGTGATGGTCTGTCAGACTTCGTTGTTGGTGATGTGCTGGGTATAGGAAATGTCCAGAAGTTTCCTGTAGCACCTCATCTCCATGCTTTGTATTCTTCGTTGGGAGATCTGCTGTGAGGGTCCGTGTTTCACAAGCATATAGGAAGATGGGAGACAAGGGAGCGCAATAGCCTTACCTTGGAATGTAGACTGATGGTCCTGTCTTTCCAAATTGGCTTCAACCTCGCCAGGGCAGCAGTTGTTTGGGCGATCCTGGAGAGGACTTCCTGTCGGGACCCTTTGTCTGAAACAATGGCTCCTAAATAGTTGAAGCTATGCACTGTGTTTAGGGACTGGCCTTGGACTTTGATGTCTGTGTTGATGCCATTGGTGTTGTTGGTCATCATTTTGGTCTTTTTTGCACTTATTTCCATTCCATAGGCTCTGGAGGTGGTGTCAAGCCTCTGTACCAGGTGTTCAAATTCTTGTTCCTCTCCAGCCAATCCATCAATGTCATCCGCAAAACGAAGGTTGGAGATTGCTCTTCCCCCTATGCTGACTGTGCCTTCGTGGTCTGCAAGGGCATCTAACATGATGCACTCTAGGAAGATGTTGAAGAGTGCGGAGAGAGTAGGCATCCCTGACGCACACCGATTGTTGTTCTGAACCAGTTTCCGATGGCGCTGTTGTGGAGGAATGCACTAGTAGCCTTGTCATACAGGCCTTTGATGACTTCAATAATTTTAGGGCTGATGTTGTACACTCTCATGGCTGCCCACAGAGCTGCATGCCAGACTCGGTTAAACGCCTTTTTGAAGTCTACGAACACATGATATAGATGTTGTTGGTGCTGTGGGTATTTCTCACAGATTATTTTGAGGTTCAAAATCTGTTGAGCCGTTAGCTCACAGATCAATTATACATTTTTATTACTTGGTGAACGCTCTCATGAAAATAATTAGTTTGTGCACTGTATTGACCACTGATCAACATCGACCTATGGTCCACACACATCTTCAAAGCCTACAAGATGGCCCTTGAAGAGCCTAAGACTCCAAGCGCTGCCTTTAAAAAATTTTTACAGGGACCAACCCACATTTGGTAACGTCAGTTTTGGACTATTTAGCACTTTTAAAGCGCACATTTGCAAAAAAATCCTGAAAATTGTCATTTGGGTGTGAGTACATAGACTCCCATTGCAGTGACAATTATAATGTATGATGAAGACACAACTATTCACCAAGATTTCTGTTTGTCACAGTGACAATAAAACATATATATTTATGCTATTATAGACTGAATGACTGATGTGTGACACACTGCTGACTATTGCTGGCCTGGGCTCACCCTTTCTGACTTGCCAATAACGGTGAGAAGCAGCAACACAGAGTGGACGTAGGACATCCCTTGCTTGGCCTGCACACAATCATCAATATACAGTGCTGGTCAATCCAATAACAATAAGTACACAGTGATGGTCAATCCAATAACAATCAGTACACAGTGATGGTCAATCCAATAACAATCAGTACGCAGTGATGGTCAATCCAATAACAATCAGTACACAGTGATGGTCAATCCAATAACAATCAGTATACAGAGATGGTCAACAAATTTTACCCTAACTGTTGAACCTACAACAATCTTATCCTATCTTTTGAACCTAAAAGAATCTTATCCATTCTGTTAAACATATAAAACAAAGCAAACACCATCACATCAACCAACCTTGATGAAAGACTGGAGCGACACAAGGAGAGCGGCTATGACAGCATGCTCTTGCACTTGGGGCAGCCACACACTAGGTTCTGTGGCCACAATTATCTCTGTCAGCAAGCTGCATAGTGTGACCTGTAACTGCCAACACAAAACACCACAGTGGACATTTAAATACACAGTCGTGACATTTATACACACAGTGGTGACATTTATACAGACAGTGATGACATTTAAATACACAGCTGTGACATTTATACACACAGTGGTGACATTTATACAGACAGTGATGACATTTAAATACACAGCTGTGACATTTATACACACAGCTGTGACATTTATACACACAGCTGTGGCATTTATACACACAGTGGTGACATTTATACAGACAGTGATGACATTTAAATACACAGCTGTGACATTTATACACACAGCTGTGACATTTATACACACAGTGGTGACATTTATACAGACAGTGATGACATTTAAATACACAGCTGTGACATTTATACACACAGCTGTGACATTTATACACACAGCTGTGACATTTATACACACAGCTGTGACGTTTATACACACAGTGGTGACATGTATACACACAGCGGTGACATTTATAAACACAGGCAACATTTATACACACAGGCGACATTTATACACACAGCTGTGACATTTATGCACACAGCTGTGACATTTATACACAGCTGTGACATTTATACACACAGTGGCGATATTTATACACACAGGTGTGATATTTATACACACAGGTGACATTTATACACACAGGTGTGGCATTTATACACACACGTGTGACATTTATTCACACAGCTGTGACATTTATACACACAGCGGTGACATTTATACATACAAAGGTGACATTTATACACACAAAGGTGACATTTATCCTATCCTGTAATTTGAAGGTCGTTTAACAAGTGTACTCCATCTTTCTCATGTGTTTGTAGGCTCAAGAATGCGTTTGACAAAGTCTGGCATGCAGCTTTGTGGACAACCATGAGAGTGTACAACATCAGCCCTAAAATTATTGAAGTCATCAAAAGCCTGTATGACAAGGCAAGGCAGTTCTCCATAACAGCGCCATCAGGAACTTGTTCAGAACAACAATCGTGTGCGTCAAGGATGCCTACTCTCTACAACATTTTTTACCACCTTCCTAGAGTGCATCATGTCAGATGCCCTTGCAGATCACGAAGGCACAGTCAAGCATATGGGGCAGAGCAATCTAAAACCTCAGTTTTGTGGAGGACATTGATGGATTGGATGGAGAGGAACAAGAACTTGAACAGCTGGTACAGAGGTTTGATACCACCTCCAGAGCCTATGGAATGGAAATAAGTGCAGAGAAGACCAAAATGATGACCAACAACACCAATGGCACCAACACAGACAAAATGATGATCAACAACACCAACAAAATCCAAGGCCATTCCCTCAACACAGGGAATAGCTTCAAATATTTAGGAGCCATTGTATCAGACAATGGATCCCGACAGGAAGTTCTCTCAAGGATTGCACAAACTCCTGCCCTTATAAGGTTGAAGCCCATTTGGAAAGACAGGACCATCAGTCTACATTCCAAGGTAAGGTTGCTGAACTCCCTTGTCATCTCCATCTTCCTACATGCTTGCGAAACATGGACCATCACAGCAGATCTGCAACGAAGAATACAAAGCAAAAAGAGATGATGTGGTACAGAAGACTTCTGGACATTTCCTATATCCAGCACATCACCAACGACAAAGTCCGACAGACCATCACACAAGCCATTGGACAAAATGATGACATGCTCACAGTGGTGAAGAAACAGAAACTCCAATGGTATGGCTACGTCACCAGAGCATCAGGCCTTGCAAAGACCATCCTGCAAGGCACTGTGCAAAAAGGCAGAAGAGGGAGACAGAAAAAGAGGTGAGAGGACAACATTCGAGAATGGACTGGCTTGACACTGAGCGAACCCATGAGGGTTACTGAGGATAGAGAAAGATGGGGTACACTAGTTAAACGATCGTCTGTGGTGCCCCAATGACCTTCGAGCTACGGGATAGAATAAGATAGGAAATTTATAAAGTTCTTTCGAATTCAAAAGTAAGAGAGATGTTGGGAATATTTATGTAAGAAGATAATGACGTCATCATAATAAGAACGCTATGTTAGTACATGAAGAGTTGCGTCATCAGAATCCTCAGACGGAGTCGAATGCTAGCTGTTTTTTGGTCATTCAATGAAAGTGTACTCTGCATAATAATACCTGGACCCCACTGTCTTCAATATTTGCGGTGAAACACACAGTTGGAGTGGGTGGAAGTGGTCAGACAGTGAAACACACAGTTGGAATGGGTGGTAGTGGTCAGACAGTAAAACACACAGTTGGAGGGGGTGGTAGTGGTCAGACAGTAAAACACACAGTTGGAGTGGGTGGAAGTGGTCAGGCAGTGAAACATACAGTTGGAGTGGGTGGTAGTGGTCAGGCAGTGAAACATACAGTTGGAGTGGGTGGTAGTGGTCAGGCAGTGAAACATACAGTTGGAGTGGGTGGTAGTGGTCAGGCAGTGAAACATACAGTTGGAGTGGGTGGTAGTGGTCAGGCAGTGAAACATACAGTTGGAGTGGGTGGTAGTGGTCAGGCAGTGAAACATACAGTTGGAGTGGGTGGTAGTGGTCAGGCAGTGAAACATACAGTTGGAGTGGGTGGTAGTGGTCAGGCAGTGAAACATACAGTTGGAGTGGGTGGTAGTGGTCAGGCAGTGAAACATACAGTTGGAGTGGGTGGTAGTGGTCAGGCAGTGAAACATACAGTTGGAGTGGGTGGTAGTGGTCAGGCAGTGAAACATACAGTTGGAGTGGGTGGTAGTGGTCAGGCAGTGAAACATACAGTTGGAGTGGGTGGTAGTGGTCAGGCAGTGAAACATACAGTTGGAGTGGGTGGTAGTGGTCAGGCAGTGAAACATACAGTTGGAGTGGGTGGTAGTGGTCAGGCAGTGAAACATACAGTTGGAGTGGGTGGTAGTGGTCAGGCAGTGAAACACACAGTTGGAGTGGGTGGTAGTGGTCAGGCAGTGAAACATACAGTTGGAGTGGGTGGTAGTGGTCAGGCAGTGAAACACACAGTTGGAGTGGGTGGTAGTGGTCAGACAGTGAAACACACAGTTAGAGGGGGTGGTAGTGGTCAGACAGTGAAACACACAGTTGGAGGGGTGGTAGTGGTCAGACAGTGAAACACACAGTTGGAGGGGGTGGTAGTGGTCAGGCAGTCTATTTTTATCTCCGTCCTTAACCACAGAATGGCTTCCTTTGTCATTTTTCTAACTGTTTAATAAAAGTTGCAGAAAAGATTCCACAGATTTTAAATTTCAGTCTTGGGGCTATGTAGGACCTAGAAAACTAACAAAATCTTCACAAAAGGCGTATCAAACGTAGTTCACTCAGCATAAGAATCTACCATGACAATCAAGACATCCATTGATATTTTACTATCTACCATGACACTCTAGACATCCATTGATATTTTACTATCTACCATGACAATCTAGACATCCATTGATATTTTACTATCTACCATGACACTCTAGACATCCATTGATATTTTACTATCTACCATGACAATCTAGACATCCATTGATATTTTACTATCTACCATGACAATCTAGACATCCATTGATATTTTACTATCTACCATAACACTAGACATCCATTGATATTTTACTATCTACCATGACAATCTTGACATCCATTGATATTTTACTATCTACCATGACAATCTAGACATCCATTGATATTTTACTATCTACCATGACAATCAAGACATCCATTGATATTTTACTATCTACCATGACACTCTAGACATCCATTGATATTTTACTATCTACCATGACAATCTTGACATCCATTGATATTTTATTATCTACCATGACAATCTAGACATCCATTGATATTTTACTATCTACCATGACAATCTAGACATCCATTGATATTTTACTATCTACCATGACACTCTAGACATCCATTGATATTTTACTATCTACCATGACACTCTAGACATCCATTGATATTTTACTATCTACCATGACAATCTAGACATCCATTGATATTTTACTATCTACCATGACAATCTAGACATCCATTGATATTTTACTATCTACCATGACAATCTAGACATCCATTGATATTTTCTATCTACCATGACAATCTAGACATCCATTGATATTTTACTATCTACCATGACAATCTAGACATCCATTGATATTTTACTATCTACCATGACAATCTAGACATCCATTGATATTTTACTATCTACCATGACAATCTAGACATCCATTGATATTTTACTATCTACCATGACAATCTAAACATCCATTGATATTTTACTATCTACCATGACAATCTAGACATCCATTGATATTTTACTATCTACCATGACACTCTAGACATCCATTGATATTTTACTATCTACCATGACAATCTAGACATCCATTGATATTTTACTATCTACCATGACAATCTAGACATCCATTGATATTTTACTATCTACCATGACAATCTTGACATCCATTGATATTTTACTATCTACCATGACAATCTAGACATCCATTGATATTTTACTATCAAAGTCACTTCCATCGATAGCATTCACACAACACGCACAGAAATATCACTCCGATCGCTAGTATTGACACAACACACACAAAATAGCACTCTGATCACTAGTATCAACACAACACACACAAAATAGCACTCTGATTGCTAGTATTGACACAACACACACAAAATAGCACTCTTATTGCTAATATTGACACAACACACACTAGTATTGACACAACACACACTAGTATTGACACAACACACACAAAATAGCACTCTGATAGCTAGTATTGACAAAACACACACAAAATAGCACTCTCATTGCTAATATTGAAACAACACACTCTAGTATTGACACAACACACACTAATATTGACACAACACACACTAGTATTGACACAACACACACAAAATAGCTCTCTGATAGCTAGTATTGACAAAACACACACAAAATAGCACTCTCATTGCTAATATTGAAACAACACACTCTAGTATTGACACAACACACACTAATATTGACACAACACACACTAGTATTGACACAACACACACAAAATAGCACTCTGATAGCTAGTATTGACAAAACACACACAAAATAGCACTCTCATTGCTAATATTGAAACAACACACTCTAGTATTGACACAACACACACTAATATTGACACAACACACACTAGTATTGACACAACACACACAAAATAGCACTCTGATAGCTAGTATTGACAAAACACACACAAAATAGCACTCTCATTGCTAATATTGAAACAACACACTCTAGTATTGACACAACACACACTAATATTGACACACACAACACACACTAGTATTGACACAACACACACAAAATAGCACTCTGATAGCTAGTATTGACAAAACACACACAAAATAGCACTCTCATTGCTAATATTGAAACAACACACTCTAATATTGACACAACACACACTAATATTGACACAACACACACTAGTATTGACACAACACACACAAAATAGCACTCTGATAGCTAGTATTGACAAAACACACACAAAATAGCACTCTCATTGCTAATATTGAAACAACACACTCTAGTATTGACACAACACACACTAATATTGACACAACACACACTAGTATTGACACAACACACACAAAATAGCACTCTGATCGCTAGTATTGACAAAACACACACAAAATAGCACTCTGATTATCAACACCCAGGTCCGGAGCTTGACATCTCGCTAATATTTCTCATAAATCGACAAAACCATCATCACTATCACTGTCAAAGTCCACCACTACGGTTGCAAAAAGATGTGACAAAAATACATTTTGTATTTGATCAAGATACAATCGAGAAAAAACTGCTTAACTAAACCTGCAGCCACGTTTTGAACGGCGGAATTGGCTAGGACGTTGTTTTTGAACACAGGACAGCTTTTATTTCCGTAGTTTCCTTTCAGTCTCGCTACATAGCCAACCACGCTTTATCACAGATCAGGCCTGAACATGAACCACGGTTTATCTACGGTTTATAATGGAACAGGACACCAGTGGTTAAATCATTGAAGATCACTCGGTTTTCTGGCAAGTTAAGACAATGCGCATACAGCAGCAAGTTGGCGGTTTAAGTTAGACCATTGTCTCAGCCAGTGCCATGAGCAGCTCTTGAGCTGGAAAAGCGCTGTGTACAAACAACAAATAAATAAACCCACGCGTCTGGTCCATGCAGACACACACTTGACGACAGAGACTAACAATGCAGGATGATGTGCGGGCATGAAGTAGAAGCTGTACAAACACACCAACAGAGGAGGGGAAGAGGGGGGGGGGGGGGGTAACTGCCTCTGCAGTGGACTACCATACAGGTTAGACACAAATGTGCTAGGCCTAGCTGTGGCCGTGAAGAGGACAACAACACCTAGGACTACCATACAACACATGTTAGACACACATGTGCTAGGCCTAGCTGTGGCAGTGAAGAGGACAACACCTAGGACTACCATACAACACATGTTAGACACACATGTGCTAGGCCTAGCTGTGGCAGGAATAGAAGAGGACAACACCTAGGACTACCATACAACACATGTTAGACACAAATGTGCTAGGCCTAGCTGTGGCAGGAATAGAAGATGACAACACCTAGGACTACCATACAACACATGTTAGACACAAATGTGCTAGGCCTAGCTGTGGCAGGAATAGAAGAGGACACCTAGGACTACCAAACAACACATGTTCGACACACATGTGCTAGGCCTAGATGTGGCAGGAATAGAAGATGACAACACCTAGGACTAACCATCAGCTTGGACTGTGCAGTTTTGTTAGAGGTGGCAGTGCTGTGCTCCATGTTGTCCAGGTGAGGGGAAAGCAGGTGGGAGGCCATTGGAAGCTGTCGCGTGCTTTGTAGCAACATGTCACAGGTCACAGGCAGCAGTGTTGATATCGCCCCTGGCGTCAGTGCTATAATAATAATAATCATTCATTTTATAACGTGCAATACCAAATATGAAGTCTGCTCAAAGCGCAACATTCATTCATTCATTCTCACGCAATGCACAATGACATACATTTCAATAAATCTATAATTAAATCATTTAAAGGAATAAAATACTCATACACACGCCAAGCACACATACAAATACACACACATAAATAATAAACAGAAGTATATTACAAATATGTCATTATAAAGAGACAAATTGTATAATAACACTAAAACTAATAGGTATTCAAAACCACACAACTACAACTACCCACAAATCTACACACATATACACACACACTTAAAAACTCTCTAACACACGCACACATAGTAGCACAATGATATTACACAAGAACCCATCCAATCTTCTCATAGACCACAAGTACGCAGGTTAACAGGCCAACGAAGTTCCATCCAGTCAGAGACTGAATCGCAAGATTAGGATATAAACTTTGAGAAGAGAAAGGTTTTAAGGTTGTTTTTTTAAGGTAGTAAGCGACTGAGTGCGACAAAGTTCAGAGGAAAGAGAGATCAAAATCGATGGGGCAAAACACTGCACAAGATTTTTTACAGCAGGATTTCAGAGAATATCTTGGGACAGTGCGAAAAAGAGGCCTGTTCAGAGCGTGGAGAATGGTCTCTGGCTGATAGTGTGTTATAAGTTCAGACAAATAAGTAGGAAAAGAATGAGTGTGAAGACAGTGAAAACAGATAGAAACAGCTTTATAATCTATGCGAGCCTTCACAGGCAGCCAACGTAGTGTATGAAGTGCAGCGGTAGCGCTAGAGCATCACGACTGACAGAACCAAGCATGCAGCATTGTTCTGGATAGGCTGGTCAAGAGGACACAAGATGAAGTCAGAGGTTTTTTTCAGTGTCAACAGAGACAGTGGCGGATTTTGCTGAGGCTGCGGAGGTGTAAGCTTAAAGCTTTACAAAAGTGCTGCAGCATCACTCACACCTCTTCATGTTATATCACATACCTCTGACACCATTATGTCACACACCTCTTATACCTTATAACACATACCTTAATACCAGACATGCCTACCTATCCATTTACACTGAATGGTGTGATTGTACTTGGATGACCTTTATTTTGATAAAGGTTTTAATACAAATATTGCTATAATCATCCAAGTGCTGTTTTGGGCTTTACACTGTAATTTTGTGTGGTGTTAACAACACATACAGGGAGTGAGTGAGAGAAGAGCACAGACAGGGAGTGAGAGAAGAGCACAGACAGGGAGTGAGAGAAGAGCACAGACAGGGAGTGAGAGATTAAGAGCACAGACAAGGAGTGAGAGAAGAGCACAGACAAGGAGTGAGAGAAGAGCACAGACATGGAGTGAGAGAACAGCACAGGCATGAAGTGAGAGAATAGCACAGACAGGGAGTGAGAGAACAGCACTGACAGGGAGTGAGAGAAGAGCACAGACAGGGAGTAAGAAAATAGCACAGGCATGAAGTGAGAGAAGAGCACAGACAGGGAGTGAGAGAAGAGCACAGACAGGGAGTGAGAGAAGAGCACTGACAGGGAGTGAGAGAATAGCACTGACAGGGAGTGAGAGAATAGCACTGACAGGGAGTGAGAGAACAGCACTGACCAGCAGAGGAGTCCAGCCTGGCTCGCTGGAGGAGGTAGGTGAGTGCGGCTACCAGTCCAATCTGTACAGCAGGCACCAGTGTCTCACTGCTGGACCGTGTCTGTTCCACTGTGTCACGCAGTGCCACCAGCACTACCGCTGACTTGCTGATGCAGCTGACAACATCAACAATCCCACATACCTCTTTGGTCTCTTTCATGGTGTCATTTTTACCTTCGTTTTTTTCCTTCTACAATACATTGCCAACAGTGGCAAGTACACAGGTTTAAAGAACAGGCACAGTCATTCAGTCATGTGGGCAGGTGACAGGGTCAAATAAACATGCAATGTCATTCAGTCAGTAAATCAACACTGGTCAGTCTTACCTGCCCCAGGCTGTAATCAACATGTAGTACAGGGCAGTGGTGACAGGGTCAAATAAACATGCACTGTCATTCAGTCATGTGGGCAGGTGACAGGGTCAAATAAACATGCACTGTCATTCAGTCATGTGGGCAGGTGACAGGGTCAAATAAACATGCACTGTCATTCAGTCAGTAAATGAACACTGCTCAGTCTTACCTGCCCCAGGCTGTAACCAGCATGTAGTACAGGGCAGTGGTGACAGGGGCCAGCTTCATGGTCACTGCTGTCAACTGTTGGCTGAACTGTAATAATAATAATAATAATAATAATAAAAATAATAATAATAATAATAATACAGGATGCTATGTACGCGCCTTTCCCCCAAGGCTCAAAGCGCGGCGATCTATACCAACATACACGCTCACCTGTCTCATTTACCCTCACACACACCAAATATACATACATCACTCAAACAGGTGGTGTAAAGGCAGGAAGATTGCTATTAGAAGACGGAAGAAAATCAAATTTTTTTATTTTTGAAATTTTTATATTGACTGTATCCTGTACCATTAACACACACACTGCGCTGTACAACCAGTATATAGGATATGTTGCCAGTAAACATGTTAGGTATGTTGCCAGTAAACATGTTATATATGCTGCCAGTAAACATGTTAGGTACAGTATGTTGCCAGTAAACAACATGTTAGGTACCTTGCCGGTAAACATTTTAGGTACGTTGCCAGTAAACATGTTAGGTACGTTGCCAGTAAACATGTTAGGTACATTGCCAGTAAACATGTTAGGTATGTTGCCAGTAAACATGTTAGGTATGTTGCCAGTATACATGTTAGGTATGTTGTCAGTATACATGTTAGGTATGTTGCCAGTATACATGTTAGGTACATTGTCAGTATACATGTTAGGTACATTGTCAGTATACATGTTAGGTATGTTGCCAGTATACATGTTAGGTATGTTTCCAGTATACATGTTAGGTAAGTCGGCAATATATATATATATATATATATATATATATATATATATATATATATATATATATATATATATATATATATATATATATATATATATATATATATCCTATCCCATAACTCTGAGGTCGTAGGGGCACCACAGATGATCGTTTAACCAGCGTACTCCCATCTTTTCCTGTCCTCAGCAACCCTGATTGTTTCGCTCAGCTTTAAACCAGTCCATTCTCGAATGTTGTCCTCCCACCTCTTTTTCGGTCTCCCTCTTCTTCTGCCTCCGTGCACTGTGCCTTGCAGGATGGTCTTTGCAAGACCTGATGATCTGGTGATGTGGCCATACCATCGGAGTTTACGTTTCTTCACCACTGTGAGCAGGTCATTGTGTTGTCCAATGTCTTGTGTGATGGTTAGGGTTAGGGTTAGTGTGTATATATATATACACATGTTAGGTATGTTGCCAGTATACATGCTAGGTATGTTGCCAGTATGCATGTTAGGTATGTTACCAGTATACATGTTCAAAACTAAGGACACAAATGTGGATGTCCTTTTAGTTGAAAACTACATCAGTCACACAAGGCCAAGGTCAAGGTTGTGAGCATTGTGACTCATAGGGATAGGAAGATGATGACATGCTGTGTAAGGGATGATGACAAGCTGTGTAAGGGACAATGACAGGCTGTGTAAGAAACAATGACAGGCTAAGGGACAATGACAGGCTGTGTAATGGATAATGACAGGCTGTGTAATGGATAATGACAGGCTATGTAAGGGACGATGACAGGCTGTGTAAGGGACGATGACAGGCTGTGTAAGGGACGATGACAGGCTGTGTAAGGGACAATGACAGGTTGTGTAAGGGACGATGACAGGCTATGTAAGAGACGATGACAGGCTGTGTAAGGGACGACAGGCTGTGTAAGGGACGATGACAGGCTGTGTAAGGGACGATGACAGGCTGTGTAAGGGACAATGACAGGCTGTGTAAGGGACAATGACAGGCTGTGTAATGGATAATGACAGGCTGTGTAATGGATAATGACAGGCTGTGTAATGGATAATGACAGGCTGTGTAATGGATAATGACAGGCTGTGTAATGGATAATGACAGGCTATGTAATGGATAATGACAGGCTGTGTAATGGATAATGACAGGCTGTGTAATGGATAATGACAGGCTGTGTAATGGATAATGACAGGCTGTGTAAGGGACAATGACAGGCTGTGTAAGGGACAATGAAAGGCTGTGTAAGGGACAATGAAAGGCTGTGTAAGGGATAATGACAGGCTGTGTAAGGGACAATGACAGGCTGTGTAAGGGACAATGACAGGCTATGTAAGGGACAATGACAGGCTGTGTAAGGGACAATGACAGGCTGTGTAAGGAATTATGACAGGCTGTGTAAGGGACAATGACTGCTGTGTAATGGATACTGACAGGCTATGTAAGGGACAATGACTGCTGTGTAATGGATACTGACAGGCTATGTAAGGGACACTGACTGCTGTGTAATGGATACTGACAGGCTATGTAAGGGGCAAATTACTGCTGTGTAATGGATAATGACAGGCTGTGTAATGGATACTGACAGGCTATGTAAGGGACAATGACAGGCTGTGTAATGGATACTGACAGTCTATGTAAGGGACAATGACTGTTGTATAATGGATACTGACAGGCTATGTAAGGGACAATGACTGCTGTGTAATGGATAATGACAGGCTGTGTAATGGATACTGACAGGCTATGTAAGGGACAATGACAGGCTGTGTAATGGATAATGACAGGCTATGTAAGGGACAATGACATGCTGTGTAAGGGACAATGACAGGCTGTGTAATGGATAATGACAGGCTATGTAAGGGACAATGACAGGCTATGTAATGGATAATGACAGGCTATGTAAGGGACAATGACAGGCTGTGTAATGGATACTGACAGGCTATGTAATGGATAATGACAGGCTGTGTAATGGATACTGACAGGCTGTGTAATGGATAATGACAGGCTGTGTAATGGATACTGACAGGCTATGTAAGGGACAATGACAGGCTGTGTAATGGATACTGACAGGCTATGTAAGGGACAATGACAGGCTGTGTAATGGATAATGACAGGCTATGTAATGGTACTGACAGGCTATGTAAGGGACAATGACAGGCTGTGTAATGGATAATGACAGGCTGTGTAATGGATAATGACAGGCTGTGTAATGGACAATGACAGGCTGTGTAATGGATAATGACAGGCTATGTAATGGATAATGACAGGCTGTGTAAGGGACAATGACAGGCTATGTAATGGATAATGACAGGCTATGTAATGGATAATGACATGCTGTGTAATGGATAATGACAGGCTATGTAATGGATAATGACAGGCTGTGTAAGGGACAACGACAGGCTAATGGATAATGACAGGCTGTGTAAGGGACAATGACAGGCTATGTAATGGATAATGACAGGCTATGTAATGGATAATGACATGCTGTGTAATGGATAATGACAGGCTATGTAATGGATAATGACAGGCTGTGTAAGGGACAATGACAGGCTAATGGATAATGACAGGCTGTGTAAGGGACAATGACAGGCTAATGGATAATGACAGGCTGTGTAAGGGACAATGACAGGCTGTGTAAGGGACAATGACAGGCTGTGTAAGGGACAATGACAGGCTGTGTAAGGGACAATGACAGGCTGTGTAAGGGACAATGACAGGCTGTGTAAGGGATGATGATGACTGACCTGAGCTTGCAGTCCTTGTAACAAGTGATTCATGATTTGTTCTTTCTTGCTGTCAGTCAGCTGCAGGTCATCAATCACCTGCAACAATGTGTCACAACATGAAACATACATAACCAGTGTTTCCCAAAACGCACATGTGTGCAGAGACGCACAAAAACTGAAAAAGGATGCATGAAAAAAAAAAAAGGTTCGTCACAAGGGACGCAACGTTGTTTTTTTACTGCCGTTATGTATCCTGGCACCTCTGAGCTATCGTGCGCCCGAGCCGAGTAAGCGCGGTGATCTCCCCTACCCACTGACTGCGCTGACACGCATGCGCAGCCTTTTTGTTTGCTTCCGAAAAGCTGAAACATGTCGCTCGACACATGGCTACGGAAAACGATAACCCGCAGAAATGCAGAAGACGATGCAATCGTTAAATGTTGAATCATCATTTTCAGTTCTCCCTACACTAGGCAATGATGATCTTGTCTGTAAAACGCAGTTGAACAGATTTTTTTGTCTCTTTTTTTTCTTTTCTTCTGGTCATCGACTTAGTCCCCTCTAACACTAACTGCTTTTACAGAGACAATTTGTCAGTACATGCAGATTGATATGTGTAAATTGTCGTATGACCATTTCATGTTTGTTCTATGGTCATTTTATGTGATTTTAAGGTTCCTCTAGTCAATGATGGATTCCTTTGTAACATTTATCAGAACAGTATTCCTTTTGTTGTGTTGCTTGTTTTATGGCTATTCATAATTTTCAATAAAGTTGCATTGAAAACTAAGCTTTGTTTGACTTTGAGGCGTATTTGTAGGTACCGGCAGCCTCTCTCTTTCCCTATGTGGGAAAGGTCTAGATGTGGTGAAAATGGCATATTTTGAATTAATTTTTGTGTTGCGATTTAATTCAATTTTTGTTAAAAAAAAACTGTGAATAAGAAAGAATAAAACCCGAACGTTTTACTTATCTACTTTTTGTGTGTTCTTGTTGATGGGTTGTGTTGAGGGAGAAGGGAGAACGATCGCAATCGGCAGCGAAAAGCTGCTCCGCACATCGCCATTTTCAACCTGCCAGTGAAGGCAGCGCGAGCGACAAACACACACACCTCACGAAACGTCTGCTCGCGGGCTGTATAGTTCATTCATAATATGCAAATTAGGTCAGGTTAAAAGACGAAAAGCCAACGATTCGTTTCGTATAAATATTGTTTTAGTCGTTTTTTTTTTTCTCGTTGAAATTCACAGTCAAAGTTTAGGAACGACTTCAACTGCAAATATCTTTTAATCGGGTGGAAAAAATGCCAACATTATTATATGCGGTGGAAAGCTGGGTTTTCGACCTTTTCAATGGTGTACGCAACTTGACGCGAGCCAGTAAAAGACGAGTACCCATTCAAGCGTGCTTTGTGGTTGACCCGAACTGTATCATGGCGGACGATCTGAAAATGTCAGCTTCTAACGATGTGTGTTTATCGCCATTTCTTCGCGAAATCGGATAATCAATTGGTAAGTACACTTGATAATTACAGATGGTTTTCGGATAAAATTATTATTGTCCATAGTTTTGTTTAATGTATACCTCGAAAGGTGTTTTTTTTTTTTTTGAAAGTTCGACCGATGTAGTGTTAGATTAGTCTTAGAAGTGTTCAAACATCGAGTGCAGTGCTTCAGATTGTTTTCAGACATCATGGGCCCAATGACCCATGGCCATGCAAAATGATGGGTCAATTTTGAAAAAGATGGGTCATTGACAATCGAAGGTATTCGTATCGTATGTTCACCTAGTCCTTGATTTTTATGACGCGCCAGGCTGGCGCATTCACGTTGACTGTTACGCGCCATTCTGATAAAATATGCGCCAATGGCGCGGGCGCACCAACAATCTGAAGCACTGCGAGTGATGGTTCAGATACGACCATCGGCTAATTTTAGTGCAAACATTTAGCCGTTACGTATAGTCACACAATTCTTTCTCAGGTTTCGCAAAACCATAATTCACGCATAGTTGTGTAGTTTTCTTGTGGGATTATCGATGATTGATGTAATATTTATACGTGTAGGCCTATAGAAACCGAAAGTAGCGTTCAGCAACAAACACTGTTCTTCTAGAGACTAGAATTGGTAGGCCTACGCACTGCTTTTTTAGTTTTAAAATTTTATTAGCACTCACGTTACTGTTTACATGTGTTAAAATTAATTATTATTAGTAATTATTATTAATTTAAATGCATGTTACATGTCATGTTTATTACAGGATGATGGATCTCAAGTATTTTATCATAAATGTCATGTGTTGAGATCAGCATTGTTGCACTTGCACTTATTTTTTCCTTTCATATTCATTGTTGTAGGCACACTCACAAATGGAGTTGTGGATCTTGTGAGGTTTGTGAAGACTGAGAGAAAATCCTACACCATCTGCCAGCCTGTCCTGACTTTCCTAGGAGCCAATGCCAAGCAGCTAGACAAGAAAAGCATGGATAAAATCTATGAGAAGTACTGTTCCCTGCAGAAGTCCATTAAAAGACCAAATGGCAAGGAGAAGTTGGACTCCTTTGTAAATGCTACTGCTAGTTAAGGTCCACAAACTGTTGTCTGCACTATTATGTATCACATCTCAGAAAATATGTTAAATAATAGTTGCCAACATATGCATAAGAACAAATTCACGCGGAGGTGGGGGTCTTGCAAGGGGGGTACAAAAAGAAAAAAATCTATTTTAATTTTCACTGTACCTTCATACATATCAATTAAAAGATCTCTATATAACAAGACAAATGCAGTTTAAATCAATGAAATCGGATAAAAAATGATCAAATAGCATGCGTTCGAAGTTATTAGCTATTTGCTTCTGAATCTTTCCACGGGGAAAATTTTGGGTAGGGGGAGGGTGGGGGGGGGGCATTTTTGGAGTTCAGCAGTTCATTCTATTGACAACTGCCAGGTCCCCCAAAAAATAGGCTATTTTGTCACTACCAGGACTCTGCTTACTCCAAAAATGGACTTTATAATTTTTAAGTTATGAACATCTAAACTTTGCAAAATATCAATTTTGGCAAAATTACGTAATTCGCGGCACAAAAACTCGTTACGAAAATAGCTGTATCTCTGGTTCTAATTGAGATAGACCCATAATTTTTTTTTTCTTATTTCTACCCCAATCTATAACTCTGTACCATTCACTTGTGTGAAAACCTAAAACCAAATTTTACCCTGCCGGTACCTAGTATTTGTGTGTCCGTGATGCTGGTAATCAAAATCAAGGTAAATATAGGAATTGTAAGGGGACTCTCAAATTTTGTAAGGGGACTCTTGAAATTTTGCACCAAAGAAGAAGGGGGAGACCGAAAAAGAGGTGGGAGGACAACATTCGAGAATGGGCTGGTTTGACACTGAGCTATGCCATCAGGGCTGCTGAGGACAGAGAAAGATGGAGTATGCTGGTTAAACGATCATCTGTGGTGCCCCTACGACCTCCGGGTTACGGGACAGGATAGGATAGGATAGGATTCTGTCAGGTTCACCTAAACACTTCATTGATAAACTGCAAAGGGTCCAAAACTCTGCTGCTAGGTTAGTTCTTAAGGCAAAAAAGCGCGATCACATCACTCCACTTCTCCACTCACTTCACTGGCTCTGCCATTTATACCCAGAAAAAAGCGCCGATTGTTGAACTGAACTCAGAAAATGCAAGCCTTTCGCGTGCAAATCACTTTTTAATGTTGAAAATTTTGCTTTATTAGCAAGACAACAGTAAATTAGGGTCATTTTTTTTGTAAAAATTGGGTTTGTTTTTTAACTCGGTGCAGAAAGTTCAAAACTCCCACATGTGATTACTTGTCAGAATAAGATTGTCTTGAATGTTACTGTACAGGATAAGTTTTAAAATAAGCAATATAAGCGATATTATTGATAGCAGCAAAAAATAATTAAACTAAATGAAATATGAGAGTGGCCCTTCAATTATTCTGAGTAGTATATATCCTATGTTAAGGGCGGTGAGCCCAGCCCTGAGCGGGGGGTACTGCGCTATACAAGCCTACTTTATTATTATTAACAATACAACGCAAGTTTATTTAGCTGGCAGGTACATTGTAAGATAATATTTGTTGATTTGATGGGTGTATGTGTTACAGATGTGATATTGCTGACCTTTGACCTGCTGATGACCAGGAGAAAGTTGCGCCAGGCCTTGAGTAAGAGCATGGTGGGATACTCCGACATGTCTTGTCCCACTGCGTCCTGGCTTGACGACGCCTCCAGCAGACTGTCCTGTACATACTGCAACAGCAACAATATTGTCTCATTATGACGCCTCCAGCAGACTGTCATGCACATACTGCAACAACACGGTCTCATCACGACGCCTCCAGCAGGCTGTCATGCACATACTGCAACAACAACATTGTCTCATTATGACACCTCCAGCAGACTGTCCTGTACATACTGCAACAACAACATTGTATCATTACGCCACCTCCAGCAGACTTTCATGCACATACTGCAACAACAACATTGTCTCATCTGACGCCTCCAGCAGACTTTCATGCACATACTGCAACAACACTGTCTCATCACAACGCCTCCCGCAGGCTGTCCTGTATATACTGCAACAACATTGTCTCATTATGACGCCTCCCGCAGACTGTCCTGTACATACTGCAACAACAACAACATTGTCTCATCTGACGCCTCCAACAGACTGTCCTGTACATATTGCAACAACAACATTGTCTCATTATGACACCTCCAACAGACTGTCCTGTACATATTGCAACAACAACATTGTCTCATTATGACACCTCCAACAGACTGTCCTGTACATATTGCAACAACAACATTGTCTCATTATGACGCCTCCCACAGACTGTCCTGTACATACTGCAACAACATTTTCTCATCATGACACCTCCGTCATTTTTGCTCAGAGTAGAGTACAGAGATGAGAAACAATCCATTGTTTACTGATGTGTTGTAATTTGCATGCTAAAGTGTAAGTTCATTATTCAGCACTTGACTAATTACAGTACAAAATTATTATGCAGATTGGGAGTTCAAATATTACATACTTTTAAATTAATATATTTAGTGTTGATATGCTTTATATATTTTCATGGATTGTTATTATTATTATTATTATTATTATTATTATTATTATTATTATTATTATTAATATTATTATTATTAGTTTATTATTACAGCAGAAATACAAAAAAACAGCACATAATTACAAATAAGCTGTAAAGGTACACAAAAACCTCAAAGCACATGTACACCAAGCTGTAAACACGTGTATTCCTAAAACATGTACTTCAAGCTGCAAACATGTGTATTACTACAATATGTACATTAAGTTATAAACAGGTGTATTACTACTACATGTAAACCAAGTTGTAAACAGGTGTATTACTACAACATGTACACCAAGTTGTAAACAGGTGTATTACTACAACATGTACACCAAGTAGTTAACAGGTGTATTACTACAACATGTACACCAAGCTGTAAACAGGTGTATTACTACAACATGTACACCAAGCTGTAAACATGTGTATTACTACAACATGTACATCAAGCTGTAAACATGTGTATTACTACAACATGTACACCAAGCTGTAAAAGTATTACAACAGCATGTTGACTGCTATGGGTTAGCACCTTGTAACACAACACACACACACACAGTGACAGCCTTACCTGAGACCAGTACAGTAAGCGGTTATTTTTGCCCAGGTCCTGCAGACAAGCCTTCAGCTGGGGATCCACTCTCGACCTGGTAAAACTGTCAATTATTCCAATTGTGCACCTCAAATCCCACTTTTAACAAATCAGTCTTTTGTCAAATCAATAGTTTTTGAAACAGTTATTCCCTGGCATGACATGGTTGATCCAGCTCTTACAAATTGTCATATTGATAAATATTCAGAGTTGCCAACCCCAAAAAAAGTTTTCAGTAGTAAAAATTCTGAATTTCAGTAGTTTTATGACATTTTCAGTAGCCATACTTCCTCGCATTGTTTTTAACGAAGACATGCATACACACACACACACACACTACTAAACAAGCACAGTTGCAAGGAAAGATGAAACACTTCAAACAATACTCCACAATTATTGAACTTGCTCTATTCTCTCTCTGGGAACATGTCTAGTCTTTAGCAAGGCCCAATCTGGTGGCAGCCTTGCACTTTCTCAGCAAATTGTCAGATAGCTTTGAGTCATAGCATGGAGTGCCTTGCAGTTTTGTTTTCAGCACAAGAACAGCCTCCAGTTGCTCTGGGCTGAGCAAGGACCTGAAATCTGTTCTATTTTTTCTAAAACAAAAAAAAAAACTTCACCCCCCCACCCTCCCCTTCCTGGCTGCCGTCAGTGGCTAGCACAAATGGACTAGATTCCATGGCAGTGCTTGCCTCCTTAACCGCCTCTTCTGCTAGATTTCGTATTATATGTCCAGTTTTTGTTCGCCCACATGCAAAGCTCTTGGCAACTTGGGAGTCCGGGAACATTGCCTTCACTAACTTACTGAAGTGATGTGCTACCGACGCAGGCAGATTGTGCTCTGCAACGATGGTCGTGAAGAGTGTTTCCGCACGAATTATTGAGAGATCCATATCGGGCTTGAAGAAGGTGGCTACCGACTGAACAGGGACTAACTTTTCTGGATCAGGGCAACGACTTTTGTGACGGTTGCCATTCACGTGTTGCGTCACATCGTGGAAGCTGCCATGTTGAATGCTAAAATCTGCCAAGTACGCTGTACAATACAGGCTGTGTTTTGATCTCAATGACGCAGTGATGCACGGAAATTTTTCAGAATACTCTTTCCTGTACTCTTGATTTGCTGTCCTCTTCTTTTTTTCTGGGCTTTCATCGCTAGTTTTCTTTTTGGCATCATGGATTCAAAATACGCCGCACACAAACTTTTCTTCTTGCGCTGTAGAACGTGACCTGGAAACGAAAGTGTCACAGAAAGTTCGAGGTTTTGTGCACCGATTGGCTGTTTGCAAAACCACTTCACGGTGATTGGTCGAATTTCCTAACATGCACTGGGAGCGTGATCTATTACACCGTGCACGTAAACCGAATGACCGTGACCTTGAGGTGCTACGGGAGGCACAGGCGCTCAATAAAACTCATTAAAACTGTAATACTATCATCGAAAATTGACTTTCCGTAGTAAATTTTCGATTTGCGTAGCTCCGTAGCCGCGTATTCATTTCCGGAGTAAACTACGGAAATTCGTAGTGGTTGGCAACCCTGAATATTGAAGCACAATTCAATAACTATTTTAATTCACTCCAAATTTATTGACTGGTAGCTGGGAAAGTTCTGGTTTCACAGCTATCAGCACAACTTCAGTTAATTTGACCAATAACATTTCTACAAAAACCAACAAAATCTTAAGAGTGATAAGACATTTGTGTTCTGTGTATGTGACAGTGTGTTGTAACATGTCAGTGTGTTATAACATCACGGCGGAAACTTTCTTCACTGAAAGGAAACTTTCAGCCACCAGCTGTAAGCTATTTTTAGCCATGCCAGCAGGCCAAACCCATGCACAGCCAGCGTCTCGGATCAGTTCCGCCAGCGATAAGGGACAGCACAAGGGTTATTTTTAGCCATAGCCTTAAAGTACCACTTATGAACAGCCGTACATGTGTGTTGTAACAGGATAACAGGAATTTATTTCGCCAATTGACATGTAACATGTGAGAGTGTTGTAACAGGTGAGTATAACATGTGTGTTGTAACAGGTGAGTATCAGTATAACATGTGTTGTAACATGTGTTATAACAGGTGAGTATAACATGTGTGTTGTAACATGTGCAGGGTGGAGAACAACTGAATCAATAAATCTCTGAAATCCGGCCGGGGCCCAGGGGCCAAGCCCCGGTATTCGCCCCCTGGAAGAAAATGAATTTATGCAATTTTGAAAGTAATTTAGGGCCTCTCCTGAAAGCAAAAAGCAAAAAGTAAACATGAATGGAAACACACAAAAAAAAAAAAAAGGTTTTATGCACATGTCTTTCAAAAAAGTTAAGAATCTTGATTTGTAGGCCTAACGAAGTTTGAGGTCCACCACTGTTACACACAAACTCCACATTTCCAATTTTACTGGGCAAACGTTTGTCTATTTTTTAGCTGTAAACAGGCAAGAATTTTTATAATTTTATAGATATTTAGGGGTACGTTAGTAAAAACACCACATCTGAGGTATTAGTGACTAGTGTATAGATTTAAATGAAATAAAATGCAAAATGAACAGAAATAAATTCTATTTTGATTATCTACCTTTTTATACTTCTCTTGTCATGTCTTGTTTTTTATTACTCCATGTGTATACAAAAAAAAGTTTTAAAAAGTCCAAAACAAGCCCCCTCTTCTTCACTTTCATGCCAGTCTAAAAGATCGTATGCATGCACACTACTGACACTAATTGTCTAATGTCAGTACCGATCTCTTCCTCCGACTCCAAGTCCATTTCTCTTACTTTAATGTCTGATAAATGGAAGCCTGTAAACTCCCCTTCATCAGTCGAAGAATCCAAACCATCCATTTTAGGCACACACACAAGAAAATTTGGAGAAAAAAAATCGAAAAAACGAAGGCATCACAGAGAAAACTTGTGGAAATGCAGTCGAATGTTTTCACAACAGAATAAACCGGAAGTCAATTGCCGGAAGTCTCGCAATCTTTCAAACAACGCGAGAATATAACCACATGGTTGATACGGATGCTTTTGGACATTTTGCCTGTTTAGACCTTCGGCCGCTTTTGGCCGTTATGCCCAGTAAAGGGTAGCCCCTCAGCTTCTCACACTCGGAACTCAATATTTTTTTCTCGGAAATGCAAATGCCTTCCGCGGAAATCCGCGGATTCGCGGAAAATTCTCCACCCTGCATGTGAGTGTAACATGTGATTGTATTGTAACATGTGTGTGTAACATGTGATTGTATTGTAACATGTGTGCAACATGTGATTGTGTTGTAGCATCTGAGTACGTGTAACATATGAGTATGTTAGAACTGCACATATAGTATAACATCCATTGATATCATTATTATTAATTAGTAGGAAATACAAAACATTTAAAAAAAAAAATTTAAATCTTGTTGATTAATAAAGCATTGGTGTTTGTACTGTTATTGTGTGTTGGGTTTGCAGTGAAACAGACCAGGAGACACAGTCAACAGTGGTTCAATCTACTAACCCTTCCACTGCGTACATCTCCAGGGCCAGAATTCTAAGGGAGAAGGCAGCCATCTTCATTTGTGTGGCCTGTAGCTGTAGGTCAGCTTGTGTGTGGGGGACGATGATGTCACGCAACAGTGGTGCAATCACTCCTGCCCAAAATGACTGCCTGGTGACAAAATACATCACACTTCGTTCAGCACTTGGTAGTTCGATTTCTCATTGTTGGCTGGCTACAATGTCTCTTGATGTGACTTTAGCATAGCTAATCACTTCATATTCAGGTACTTCACTAGCTACAACATGTCTGTCTGTTCAACAACAATACAACATGTCTGTCTGTTCAATAAGACAATATGTCTGTTCAACAACAATACAACATGTCTGTCTGTTCAACAACAACATGTCAGTCTGTTCAACAACAATACAACATTTCTGTTCAATAACAATACATGCCTGTCTATTCAACAACAATACAACATGTCTGTTCAACAACACTACAACATGTCTGTCTGTTCAATAACAATACAACATGTCTGTTCAATAATAATTCCTCATGTCTGTTCAATAACAATACAACATGTCTGTCTAGTCAATAAACAATACAACATGTCTGTCTGTTCAATAACAATACAACATGTCTGTTCAATAACAATACAACATGTCTGTTCAATAACAATACAACATGTCTGTTCAATAATAATACAACATGTCTGTTCAATAACAATACAACATGTCTGTCTAGTCAATAAACAATACAATATGTCTGTCTGTTCAATAACAATACAACATGTCTGTTCAATAACACTACAACATCACAGCTAGAATACATAATGTATTCAGCCAAATGACAACATACATTGCATATGGAAAATGCTACGATGTTGGTAGACAGTCACACACACACATCCACACAACACATTTTGCATACACAGTTGTAACTTTAAGCGCAAACACAATGGACATGTCAACTATAACAAATGGACATGTGTGCATATACTATATCACAGACAAGCTTTAATCACACAATCTAATGCACACACACCGACCCACAGCCAGAGAGAGAGAGATAAAGGTAAATCGATGCATGTTTAAAAAACGCTGTTAAATTAAAATATACCATGGTAAAATAAGAAGCAATCATACATATGAGTTAAAGTGACATTGACCTTATAAACATCTCTACTCAAGCTCATCACCTGCCTTTACTAACAACTATATCTCTGTTCAACAGTACAACATCACAGCCACCTTCTTATTCTGGATTGTGGCCACGCAAACACCACTCAACAGCATGGATCCAAGAAACACCGCCCTGTCTGTGTCATGCCCTACATAATGTGTCCTATTTGTGACACTGTGAGTCCACCACCATACATTATACATGACCAGGGAAACAAAACAACCATCATGGCCATTTGTAACAGACAAAACACGTCACCAATGACAAGCAGTAATTACACACAGGGTCACATGAACAAGCTGCCAACATGCAACAGTGCCACTAACAACTGCTGCAGGGTGATTGTTGTAACAACCATTGGTACATGGTGATTGCTGTAACAACCATTGGTACATGATGATTGCTGTAACAACCATTGGTCCATGATGATTGCTGTAACAACCATTGGTACATGGTGATTGCTGTAACAACCACTGGTACATGATGATTGCTGTAACAACCATTGGTCCATGATGATTGCTGTAACAACCATTGGTACATGGTGATTGCTGTAACAACCATTGGTACATGGTGATTGCTGTAACAACCATTGGTACATGGTGATTGCTGTAACAACCATTGGTACATGGTGATTGCTGTAACAACCATTGGTACATGGTGATTGCTGTAACAACCATTGGTACATGGTGATTGCTGTAACAACCATTGGTACATGGTGATTGCTGTAACAACCATTGGTACATGGTGATTGCTGTAACAACCATTGGTACATGGTGATTGCTGTAACAACCATTGGTACATGGTGATTGCTGTAACAACCATTGATACACTTTACCTGTCACCTTAGCTATATAGTCACAGTACAGAAGTATGGAATGAGGCACGCCTATTTACATTTCACAGTCAACGTAATAACAAACACAATCATTCACAATATGCATTTTGAGCCAAGTTTTTATGGGAAAAAGCGCTATATAAATATTATTTTTTTTTTTTAAATATATATATATATTTTTTTTTTTACTATGAACTGACTTTGAGCGCAGAACTTCCATGGCTGTTTCCCGTCTGCCACGCCACAGTGAGTGGACGAGGTCCAGGCAGGCCCTGAGGAGGTCAGGTGGACAGTGGGGTGTGGTCTGTTTCTGCACCTCCATCAGGGTCAGCAATGTCTGCAGGCAGCTGCTGCGCCCTAACTGTAACTCCTGCAACACCTTCTTCACCTTAGCACAATACTCTCTACACTACAACACTTCAAACACGCACATTTCCCATAGTCCAGCAATAAACTCCATTTCTGTGAAAATAGTTTGTACATATTCCATATTTGGAAACATCTGGTGGCTGCTCTCTTTTCTCTGTAAGCGCATTGAGCATGTTCAGATGAAATAGTGGCACTGTACAACATTACATCTTCATCATCATATCATCATCAACTTCATTGTCCTGAGACAGTTGTTATAACATTGGAAACATATGATGACAAAGAATGAAACGGATGAAACCCCATCTCAACAGTAAAACATGCAGTAAAAAATGTGTGTCTATCCATTGCTGACTGACCTTCTTTCCTTCAGAGGTGCTGGTAGTGCCAGCAGGCTTGACATCAAAGAAGATCTCAATCAGACCTGGCTGTGTCTCCACGCACACTGACAGCAACTCCAGTATGGCCACCTTCAGACGCAAGTCCTACACACACATCAACAGCATTTAATGTCTCCCTTCACTAACACCATTCATACAACACTGCTTACTTCTCTATTCACCAATACCATAGCTTACTTTCTAATGATCAACTACTTCTCTATTCACCAATACCATAGCTTACTTTCTAATGATCAACTACTTCTCTATTCACCAATACCATAGCTTACTTTCTAATGATCAACTACTTCTCTATTCACCAATACCATAGCTTACTTTCTAATGATCAACTACTTCTCTATTCACCAATACCATAGCTTACTTTCTAATGATCAACTACTTCTCTATTCACCAATACCATAGCTTACTTTCTAATGATCAACTACTTCTCTATTCACCAATACCATAGCTTACTTTCTAATGATCAACTACTTCTCTATTCACCAATACCATAGCTTACTTTCTAATGATCAACTACTTCTCTATTCACCAATACCATAGCTTACTTTCTAATGATCAACTCATTTCTTACCAAAAAAGTTACGCATTAGTGCTTTCTCCTGCCCAAGAAAATTTAGCAAATCCCAAGAAAAAATGGGTAGCGTTGGTAAAAAAAAAAAATAAAAAACATTTTTTGCTTGATTTTCATTCTGTCTTTTGGTAAATGTTGAATGAAGAGTAATTGTTTACAAGTAAATATATATGTTCAGAAAATTATAGTATTGAGCCGTTATTCTGTTTATTCCTTCCCCTTTCCCCCAAACATCTGGCTGGTGAAAAGGGCTGAGATTGTCATTGCTAGATCGACACACTCCTCACTACTTGCAAGCACATAGTGTGATTTATTACCCAACCACCGCTATCACTGTCACACACGTTACCTGGCTCATCCATCCTGTATTGTGGTCTATCAACAGCATATTATCTGGCTCATCCATCCTGTATTGTGGTCTATCAACAGCATGTTACCTGGTTCATCCATCCTGTATTGTGGTCTATCAACAGCATGTTACCTGGTTCATCCATCCTGTATTGTGGTCTATCAACAGCATGTTACCTGGCTCAACCATCCTGTATTGTGGTCTATCAACAGCATGTTACCTGGTTCTTCCATCCTGTATTGCGGTCTATCAACAGCATGTTACCTGGTTCTTCCATCCTGTATTGCGGTCTATCAACAGCATGTTACTTGGCTCATCCATCCTGTATTGTGGTCTATTAACAGCACGTTACCTGGTTCATCCATCCTGTATTGTGGTCTATCAACAGCACGTTACCTGGTTCATCCATCCTGTATTGTGGTCTATCAACAGCACGTTACCTGGTTCATCCATCCTGCCTTGTTTTCCTCCTACTTCAACACTCCAAAAACTCTAAGAAATAACTTCAAATTGTCGCTAGCATGAGAACGATCTATCTAGAGTCGTTTCCCTTGCCTATTTCCTGTAAGGGAGGTTACTCATGATAGTAGAACTGACCGAACTGAAAGTATTTGTTCAAAAGGGGATTCCCCATTTACGGGCATTTATCGCAGAACTGTATGAACAGTGATCCACCATTTGCGTTTAAAATGAGTTTGAGCATTGAGCATCATTATACACTCTATCCAAGCACTGTTTGACTCAGTAAGCACCGTTTACCTCAGACAAGGCCTGCAATCGCGTCAGGTACATGTCACGAATGGGTTCTGCATCATTGCCCAGGCACGCCAGGATTGACATAGGGGACACCTGAAACACCCAGCATGGACAGTAACGTACACTGAAACTAACATAAACTGAAACATGGACATAACATACACTGAAACACTGACACTAACATGCAACAAAACACCAAACACAATAACTCACTACACTACACAAGTTCATTCACTATGATCATACACTCTAAAGCGACTTCTGTGTAAGATGACGCATTAGGACAATATGACTGTGTCATTGACCAGAGCCAGTGGCTTCCAAAGTGACTTGTAAGATGACACATTAGGACAATATGACTGTGTCACTGACCAGAGCCAGTGGCTTCCAAAGTGACTTGTAAGATGACACATTAGGACAATATGACTGTGTCACTGACCAGAGCCAGTGGCTTCCAAAGTGACTTGTAAGATGACGCATTAGGACAATATGACTGTGTCATTGACCAGAGCCAGTGGCTTCCAAAGTGACTTGTAAGATAACACACTAGGACAATATGACTGTGTCATTGACCAGAGCCAGTGGCTTCCAAAGTGACTTGTAAGATAACACACTAGGACAATATGACTGTGTCACTGACCAGAGCCAGTGGCTTCCAAAGTGACTTGTAAGATGACACATTAGGACAATATGACTGTGTCACTGACCAGAGCCAGTCGCTTAGAAAGTGACTTCTGTGTAAGATGACATATTAGGACACTATGACTGTGTCAATGACCAGAGCCAGTCGCTTGGAAAGTGGCATGTGTATAAGATGACACATTAGGAACATATGACTGTGTCACTGACCAGAGCCAGTGGCTTGGAAAGTGACTTGTAAGATGACGCATTAGGACAATATGACTGTGTCACTGACCAGAGCCAGTCGCTTGAGGAGCCTGGTAGCCAGGGTGGGCAGTGTGGGATTATGGCGATGGTAGATGTACTGCGCCACAGTGGCCACCACGTGCTGCTGCTGACCACCCGCCGGTTGCCAGGATAACGCCTGCTCTACGGGGGACACCCGCAGGTCAGGGGAGCGTAGCAGCAGCAGTCGGTTCAGCACTGACAGTGACAGCTGGATCAGCTCTATCAGGTCCACGCCACCACCTGCACTTAGGCTGCACACACACACACATACACTCTCTACAGTTGACTTTTCTTGTCCTCACAACAGAACAAGGTGTCCTCACAACAGAACAAGGAAACATACTGCGCAATGGAGTTTTCTCTCTCTCTCAAAGTCTTAGTGGATGCTTGGTGGCAGATTTGCTTAAGAATTACATAATGGCATCGACATTACATTTCTCTTCCCGCTTAATAATGGACCTAGTTACATAACCCGACTTAGAGGAAAGGTCTTGTCAACGCCTGCCGAGACTTAAGAGAAAAGTGTTGTCCTGTATCAGTAACACAGCATGGAAAGGAAAGTGATGAATAACCTCACTGACGACCATAGTGTCACACCACTAGTTCCCTCCCACATTTTCGATTCTGCTTACCACACTGTCACTTAGACATCACATTTATATACCATGTTAGTTTTATAATTGTCAATTACATATAAAATTTATATAATACCCCACCTCCCCCCCCCTCATCCCCAACACATGCCATACCCCTGTTGTTTTGTGTGACTGTAACTGTGTCTGTCTTCCTGCTGTTTGATGTAGGCATACTATTCTACGCCAGCCAACAGGAGTTATGTACCCCATCTGCGCTTTTCTGTCCCATATACCAAGAACAACTGACGTATACCTTTAATTAACCATACTATACAAACACTAGGCAACAGACGTATACCTTCAATTAACCATACTATACCACACTAGGTAACAGAAACTTATACACATTAATACACATATATATTATTTTTCCCTTCTCTGTCCTACAATACTACTACTAAATGTGTCTGGTTTGTATACCACTAATGGCTGTGTACCTTCCTTGCTGCAGCAGAGCAATCTCCACGTTGTCCACTCCTGTGGCCACGATGTCAATGAGAGATCGGCCAGCCTCTGTGAACAGGAGGCTGTAGACACACACCTCGTGCAGGCTGGGTCTGAAATGTTACAATAATACTCATTTACAAAACCAACCACACGCCCATATTATAGTAAAACATAGTCACAATCACAATCTGTATTGTCCAACAAACAGCCAACAAAATGTTCTCTCAGTGTACAACTATCATTGGCATCTACATTCGCACATCAGTCAGTATATAATTCATAAAAACCAAGTACTATATGGACCACACCATTACAACTAATCGGCTCCCAGCTATCTAAAACCAAACCTAAAATTCCGCCTCTCCGCCCCACCCCGCTGCCTTTGCAATGCGCAGCAGGTACAGCTTACAGGTAAAGCTCCCAGGCACTGCACTGCGCCTACTGCTCCTCGTACCTACTTCCATCCACCACAATGACAAAAGCAATAATCTTGAATGAACAACGTCTACACCAACCATTGGGGATACGGCAGACGGGGATAACCATATAATCCTTATAATAATAGTAATCATCAACAACTGCAATGACAAGGTTAACAAGATGCTCATTGTGACTGACCTGAGCGTCTTCTTGACCGACTGAGTTCTCTTCTGCATTTCTGCCACATTCAGAACTCGGTGAAAAAGGTTCAGGCACTGCTGACCTGAAAATGGACACCATGTCAACACAGGTAAACACTCAAACTACCGCACTTTCCATTCAGCACCTTCTGATTGTTGACATGTTAACAACACTGATTAGATACTTGACAAATGCTTGTCTACCTACTATTCTACATGGCTATTAAAACAAATTGTCCTTTATAAAATTAGAGGTAACAGTGTACAATGGTAGACCTATATGTGTGTACAATGAGAGGTAAGAGTGTCCAATGGCAGACTTATATGTGTCTACAATGAGAGGTAACAGTGTATAATGGCAGATCTATATGTATCTACAATGAGAGGTAACAGTGTACAATGGCAGACCTATATGTGTCTACAATGAGAGGTAACAGTGTATAATGGCAGACTTATATGGGTCTACAACGAGAGGTAACAGTGTATAATGGAAAACCTATATGTGTATACAATGAGAGGTAACAATGTACAATGGCAGGCCTACATGTGTACAATGAGAGGTAACAGTGTCCAATGGCAGACCTATGTGTATACAATGAGAGGTAACAATGTACAATGGCAGGCCTACGTGTGTACAATGAGAGGTAACAGTGTCCAATGGCAGACTTATATGTGTGTACTATCAGAGGTAACAGTGTACAATGGCAGACGGATATGTGTGTACTATTAGAGGTAACAGTGTACAATGGCAGACGTATATGTGTGTACTATTAGAGGTAACAGTGTACAATAGCAGACGTATATGTGTGTACTATTAGAGGTAACAGTGTACAATAGCAGACGTATATGTGTGTACTATTAGAGGTAACAGTGTCCAATGGCAGATGTATATGTGTGTACTATTAGAGGTGTCACAGTCGATTCGGGCGCCTGTGTTTTCGCTACAGTTTCTTTCGCCAGCGGCGAAAAAGGCACGTTCTCGGCATGCGTGCCGAGCCCAGTGGTTATGCTGAGTAAAGTATGTGTGTAGTTAGTCACTCTTTCTACATTGAAGACGGTGGTTGCTCTTCATTGTAGGGGCTCAGCCAGGTATTTTGCGCTGTACCGGGGTTTGGATGTTGGACACTTTAGAAAAATAAGTTGTTCTTCAGCCAGTGAGTGACTGAAACTGTCGGTGCTGCCGGGAATAAGTGCTGTCCCGGGTGGTGTTTTAAGTTTCAAGGAGTGGAAGTTTCCTTCTGCCAGGGGAAAGAGGTTGCAACTTTCTTCACAGGCCGGTTGGGTGAGTCAAGCAAACGGTAGGATAGTTTGTTTGGGTTTTGTGTGTTTCCAGGTTCTGTTGGCACTGACCGAGAGTGACTAGGGGAGGCAAAAGCATCGGTCGAATGTATCTATGTCAGTCTGTGTATGTTAAATGCCGTGTGTGTGTTGTTGCATAGACAGATGTTGTCTAAGGGTTAATATTTATAAATCTCGTGTTGGAAATATTTTGTTTTCATAAGGGACGTTGTTGAATGAATGATACAGCTGCTAACTGTTGTTTACATGTTAAAAACAGTTTGAGTAACCAGGGCTCGAAATTAGCGGGGGCCCGGGGCCAAAAACCCGCAAAGTTGATTTCGGGCTCTGTCACTGCCACGACTCCCCCTGGGTAGACGCCACAAACAAACACCTTACACACGCAGACAACCCAGACAGAATGACAGTTTCCCGCAGACGTGAAGCGATGATAACACAACAATTATATATACGACTTTCAAGCTATTTATTCATTCATACCACACACTCATACACATACAACATTTACACATGAAACGAGAAAAATGGTGATGGAACAATCAATGGGTCGATGAACAATGAAATGGAAATGTCAGATGAACGGGGGTTGCTGATCAACCACGTCTAACTAACGACTGTGCAACGCCAATGTCCGGGCACAGAGGGGGCAAGTGTCAAGAGGGGGACAAATAAAGAACGAGCCGACCTGATAGTAGGGTGTCCCCGTTGATGTCTCCGAAAGGTAGCTGCCTCCTCGTTGTGGTTGACGCTGGCCTGTCGCTGTTAAATCCAGGCGCTGTGGTGTCGCCACTCCCTCCGCCGCCGACGATGACGATGATGATGATGACGATGACGATGTAGTTGCGGCGGCCCTGCCGCCGTCGACGCCTCTCAGCCTGACTCCTCCTGTCGGCTACCTTGTAGCGCCGAGGCTAGGTCCCGCAACAGACGTCACGATCACGCGGGAAAGATGGGTGGTGGACCAATGAGGACGTCACAAACGTGGACGTGGACGAATGGGTGATGATGATGATGTGGGTCCAACGACCGGATGTCGTCGTCGTCGTCGCGCTGAAGAATTCGACGCGCATCCGAGCGACGAACAAAGACTTTCGAACCTGCAACATGCTTGCTGTATTGTTAATGTCAAGTCCACCCGATTCTGTCCCCCTCCCTCCTCACACTCTCCCCCCTTACTACACTAACTAATTCCGATACCTTGAGGAAGCGCCACTGCTGTTCATTTCACTTCCGTTGACTACTTTTACTGTCTCTTGTAATCAACACATGATTCAAAAACTAAATGACATTATGAATGCATGAAATGAACAATGCTGCAAATGAATACATGAAATCATCAACACATTATCCATCTTGAGCAACCGCAACCTCAACAACAGCAACCACTTCCATCCTACCTTCATCACGCTTCACCCCCTTTCTCCTCCCTCATTCTCCCTCCTTCAGTCGCACCCTTCCTCTCCTCAGTGCAACCATACTTCCCCCAGCCTCACGCACAGCTATCGTTCAACACCCCAAACAGCCGGCCATCGGTCATTAGCACAGTAAAGGAAAGTCACCATCACACTTACCCAACGGCTCGATTGTAACAGTACCTGTAGCTAGCCACTTTCTCACTGCTTGCCTACACAGTACTCCAAGTAGGGTAAATCCAGTGCATAGTTTCCATTAGTGGACAATGCCTCACACTAAACTACCACACTGCACAAACTTTGCTATATTATAGCTGCACTCCAATCTGAGAGTTAAACTACAAAACACAGCACCTTTTCCAACTAGTATACTCTTTTTGGAACCAGTTACTATTATTCGTTAATAACTGTCCCCCCTACTTTTCCAGAACAACCAAAACACCCAGAGCAACAAAACAACCCGGTCTACACCGTAGCTCTGCCAAACCTGTTCTGACTAACAGTGAACACATTCCCCAAAACTGGCTGGCCAAACTATGCTGTTCAAAAATCACGCTTTCCACGCACATAACCATACATACGACACCGCGCAGTTACTACCCCAACTCATTAACTCCCCACCCGCACTTACTACTCGGTTTCAACACAGGCTGCCCTGTGACAGGCTCGGAAAGTTGAAAAACGAAGGGCCCGCTTGGCCCGCAAAATAATTCGTCTGCTACAGCTAGCTCTACTCGGCAGTTTCGTATTTGGGCCAAGGGAAGCAACCCACACCGGTGCCCTAACTTTGGACAGAAAAAAACAACAGAGAAAAGAAGCAAAAACCCTTTAATTTTGCACTCAAAAGTTTAATATACACTTCAATATATTTTTGATATAATAAACAAAAGGCTATGGCACAACATAAGCGCAAAATGTCCATCTTTGCAAGTACAAAAGTATGGCTACATATCGTCGCCATACAGTTGCTAAAACAATCGGCGATGGCGTATTTTCCAATTTTTGGGAAGCGAAAGACGCCAGAAGAAAACGTCGACGAAAGGAAAGAACAAGAAAAAGAGAGAAAAAAGAAGTATGAAGAGGAAAAATGATCAAGGAACTACAATGAAGGGTGGAAAAAAAAGATTTCCATGGCATGGCCTTGAAGTGAACGAGGAAGAGTACTGTTAAGTTTAGTTCCCTTTCATGGTTTTGTTTTGAACTTTTGTGCATTGAGGTCAGATTTTTTGTTAGGTTACTCATATTAAAAATTTAATGATGTGTATTGTGCAATACTCAGTCACAAAACTGAAAAGTATTATACAAGAGACTCACTTGATTTTTTACTATTTTGTTTAATGGTCATTTCAGGCTCACTAGTCACTGGAATATGTGTGTCACTGAATGTGTGTGTGTGTGTGTGTGCGTGCGTGTGTGTGTGTGTTTACCCATTTTTTGTTGGTAATGTTTGAAAGTGAAAGAAAAGGCAAATAAAAATGATATCACTCAGCAAAATTGGAAATTCAATTGTTTTTATTTTAGATTATGAGACCAATTGTACTTTCTACTTATTATATTGTCAATAATTCTTGTGTTTTTTGTTTGCATTATTTTTCAAGTTGGGCCCCGAAAGTTGCTTGTGGGCCCTCATATTTTTCAATCAAGGGGCCCGGTGGCCCCCAAAGAAAAAAGTTAATTTCTAGCCCTGGTATATATCATGATAATGTTTCATGTGCGAAGGTTTGTGCAAACGGTGACAATAAATTGTGGGACTGAGGGTGGTCAACAGCGGGATGGGGCAGTATGTACTGTGCAGAGGAGTTGGTGTGCCCACAAACTTTATATCTGGTGTACAGGCCTACTACGCTATGTTTACCACATAACACTGCATCTACGTTTTCATCTGCGTGTACGTTATCGCCAGTGCCTAGCTAACTGTCGCTGGTGGAGTCGTGGATGCGACTATGTACGGGCTCCATCTTTTGGGACGACCGCACCAACGCCAGACTGGGGCCAGAACTATCTTCCCAGGGTAGACCTTCGGCCTGGACACTCAGATATGAGAGGGAAGGACGGATTCAGCAGGCAATACAAGATTCGGACACTTGTTTCAGGGAGCGTATCAGAGATAAGTACAGTGCCTCTGTTTCCTTCCTGTCTGTTTGACACTCTCAAACCAGCCCCCGGGTCGTTAAGAGAACTGTGAACCACTCAGAACAATTGAACAATTACCTGGGAGGGCGACACTTTAGAACTGTGCGTTTCGTGGTGGTCAAAACGGATTACAAACACAGAAGTGTATTTGTGGCCACAATATAAAGATCGTTTCTCCTTGCTGGAATTTGGATTGTTTTGTTTTTTTGTCTTCTCCTTTTTTTTCCCCAGGGGAGGGTTCTTTTATTATATTATTAGTTGCATTGATATTATGGAATTCTGCTGAACGTGAATATAAATTGCATTTTTTGCTAGAAGTGACTTTTTGTTGTTATTCATTTTCCATGTTGTTGCGTCCTGTGTTTGTGTAGTTTTTCTGATTATCTGAAATATCCCTCGTCTGACGGTCGTCCAGTGCCCTCACTCTGGCCGCTGTGACAAGAGGTAACAGTGTACAATGGCAGACCTATATGTGTGTACTATCAGAGGTAACAGTGTACAATGGCAGACCTATATATGTGTACTATTAGAGGTAACAGTGTACAATGGCAGACCTATATATGTGTACTATTAGAGGTAACAGTGAGTAATGGCAGACCTATATATGTGTACTATTAGAGGTAACAGTGTACAATGGCAGACCTATATGTGTGTACTATTAGAGGTAACAGTGTGTAATGGCAGACCTATATATGTGTACTATTAGAGGTAACAGTGTACAATGGCAGACCTATATATGTGTACTATTAGAGGTAACAGTGTGTAATGGCAGACATGCCTACCCTCAATTTGAAGTTTCCGTATTAGCTTTTTCAAATTTCAGTATTACTATTACGATTTCCGTATTTACTTTTACTACCTATTGTTTTTGCACTCATCCTTTTTGATATTATGCGAAGAATCCAGTGATAGATTGATTTGCTGCCACAATGTTCCTTTTCTTCTCGTAATTCTTCATATACTGTGGGCCTTCCGCGTGCCGCTTGATGTCATTCATATCACCGGCGGAGATGCCAAACTGGTTGGCACAAATCGTACTTTTGAGTCAGTGCTGCCGCAAATAACGAAAGGACACTTTTCCGAATACGAGGCAAGAAATGTCTGCCCCTTGCGCGTTTTTTTTTTTAAGATTCAGATTCACAATCACATTGCTTAGCCATTCGTTTGAACGCCATGTTTTAAATTCTGTCTCACGAACACCGATCTTTACTGCGACTGTGCAAAAACTGGTTCGGCAAACTTCGGTGCCTCTACCGGAAACGTCGATGTCACAGGTCTACACTGCGACTGCGCATTGCGGCATTAAACCTTTGGAAAAAGGTCATGCGGTGCATTACCACAAGCCAACGATTTCGATTTTTTTTTCTTTATCATTTTTTTAAATTTCCGTACCGTAAAACAAATATCCGTATTTTCCGTAGCGCTTGCCAAGTTTTTCAAATTTCCGGAAAAAATACGGAAATTCCGTACGGGTAGGCATGTCTGTAATGGCAGACCTATATATGTGTACTATTAGAGGTAACAGTGTGTAATGGCAGACCTATATGTTTTCTGTCCATCAGGTCTGTGTAGCGCCACTTGCGGAACAGTGGAAACACTTCCTTCACAATGTGTAGCAGGCACGCCTGTAGCTCCTCTTCCCTGCCAGCCTTGGAAAACGACTGCAACCACACAACAGCAACATCACATCACCACTCCACTCACATCACCAACATCTGACTGTTCATATCACAGTCACCACCACTCACATCAACACCTGACCGTTCATATCCCAGTCAACACCACTCACATCAACAACACCTGACCGTTCATATCCCAGTCAACACAACTCACATCAACAACACCTGACCGTTTATATCTCAGTCAACACCACACACATCATCAACACCTGACAGTTCATATCACAGTCAGCATCACACACAGCATCAACACACAACAGTTCATATCCCAGTCAGCATCACTCACATCATCAACACGTGACAGTTCATATCCCAGTCAACACCACAAACAGCATGGACACCTGACAATTCATATTCCAGTCAGCATCACACACAGCATCAAAACATGACAGTTCACATCCCAGTCAACATCACTCATAATCAACACCTGACAGTTCAAATCCCAGTCAACAGCAACACACAGATCTGCCTACCCCCCAAATTTTTAGGAGTAACGACTTGGGACAAAAAGCGTAACTTTTTGAGGGAAATGTGTAAAAAGTGTATTCACACCGCGATCGATCTATCGGTCTTTAAATTCACATACATGTCAAGCTCTTGGAGCTTCTGACCATAATTTTTGCCCTGAGAGACCATAATTTTCTATCGAAAACCATAAGAAATGCGTAAAACGGTAAACACGCACATACAAATAATTAAAAAAAATAATAATAATAATAATTTTAGCAAACACATGCAAATTCACCTGCATTTTTTAAAATAACACTGTACCATACAAACAAGCAACTTAATAAGATTTAAAAAACACACACACACACAAAAACAAAAAAACTTTCATATTGTGCTTTATTGTTTACTTACTGTGCTTTATTATCTATTGCAGAAAATAAAAAAACACCCCTCTCTCCCTCCCCCGACCCCCCCCTCAAAAAAACACCAAACAAACAACAAAAAACCCAATCCAAATTACTTAATAGAAAAAAGAAATACACTGCGTTGCACACAATTATGTCACTGCTGATCTTTGTTATAGTCATCAGTGCATTACTTCCCCTTCTCCAGCATTCTGACACTGGAGCTGAATGAACGGAAACCTTTCCTCCAAGACGGAAACAGTGTATAGAAATGCTATGGGCATGCGCAAGGCCCGTACTTCCTCCGAGATCACGATCGCGAGCGAGCGTGACTCAGAATTGTTCTCTAGGCTGTATTTCGGATTAAAATAAAATAAAAATTTCGGATTAAAAAAAAAAGGGTCGGGGAAAAGAAAAAATACGTAAGATTTTCATCTTACGCCGTAAGGTGAAAAAAAAATGAAAATACGTAAGAATTACGGAAAAAACGTAAGACTTGACATGTATGAATTCATTATATTTCTACACCAAATACTAGCAATCTTGCAACATTTGCAATTAATAGTAAACTAAACAGGCAGCAAGACAAGAAAATAGAAAGCAAACAATGAATTTATCACCAAAAAAAGTAGATAAACTGTCTGAATTTATTATTATTATTACATTTCCAGGTCACAGCGTACTCTGGTTTATATTTCTGTTCGAGTCCTGGAATCTTTTTCTTAGCTGCTGGTTTGGCAGTGTCAACATCACAATAGGAATCCTCGTCGCTGACTCTATCAGTATCATGAACACACTTCATTTTAATTACTCTACTCGGCAAGCGTCTGTCTGGGCCAGTGGGGAAATGTTGCAAATTCCCTGGTAAACGTAGAAAAGCTAGTGTTCCAGCAACTGGTGCGATTGTAGCTACTAAAGTTAGCTTGCTCATGATTGATTATTAAGCTAGGTAACCAATAAAAAGCCGCGGTTGAAAGAACACTGATTGGCTTCTAGCTCTACTAGCCTTTTACGAATGAGCCCTAGTGCACAAAGGCAATGCACGGAGAAAATTGCATTAAAAAAAATCGGAACGGACGCCAACCGAAAAATCGTAGTTTTTGCGTTCGGAAAATCGTAGTGAAATTAGGGAAATCGTAAAAATCGTAGTAAGGGCTGAAAATTATAACAAAATACGCCTAAATCGTAACGGTAGGCAGGTCTGAACACACCACCCCTCACATAAACACCTGACAGTTCATATCCCAGTCAACATTACATCAAAATATACTGGCCTTCTCACACTGAATCAAATCTTTTATAAGTAATGTGTGTTTAGCAAAGAAATGACACCACTGATCTTGGCCTTTGGGGTACAACAAAAATTATGATGGCACGGGAAGCGGGCCACTAACCCAGATAGTGTTCCTATGAAGTTTAACGAAAATCTGTTCAGTAGGTGTTGAGATACAGCAAGCAATTGAACAACAGGAAGACTGACATTTGGCTGGTTATGAGTGCTATTTGACAGCCGAGGGCATGACAGAATGTACCCACCTGTACCAGTGTGGCCAGCATGTCAAGGACAGCCAGTGTCAGAGGGTACCTGGCCTGTGAACACTGTGTGCCAGCCTCAATGGTCCCCAACATGCCTGCATGCAACCCTCGTCCACTGCAACAATAACATAAACTGCAATCAAGCATTTACAAATGTGGTCATTTCAGCACAACACTCCAGTGACCATTATATGTCGCATACTATATATATCCATGGTGACTGAGAACATCTATCACATACTACATATACCCCTGATGATTGAGAACATCTGTCACATACTATATATATCCCTGGTGACAGAGAACATCTGTCACATACCACATATACCCCTGGCGACTGAGAACATCTGTTACATACTACATATACCCTGGTGAATGAGAACATCTGTTATATACCACATATACCCCTGGTGACTGAGAACATCTGTCACATACTACACATACCCCTAGTGACTGAGAACATCTGTTACATACTACGTATACCCCTGGTGACTGAGAACATCTGTCACATACTATATATATCCCTGGTGACTGAGAACATCTGTTACATACTACATATACCCCTGGTGACTGAGAACATCTGTCACATACTATATATATATATTCCTGGTGACTGAGAACATCTGTCCTATCCTATCCTATCCTATCCTGTAACCCGGAGATCGTAGGGGCACCACAGATGATCGTTAAACCAGCATACTCCATCTTTCTCTATCCTCAGCAGCCCTGATGGCTTCGCTCAGTGTCAAACCAGTCCATTCTCGAATGTTGTCCTCCCACCTTTTTTTCGGTCTCCCTCTTCTTCTACCTCCTTGCACTGTGCCTTGCAGAATGGTCTTTTCAAGGCCTGATGATCTGGTGACATGGCCATACCATCGGAGTTTCCGTTTCTTCACCACTGTGAGCAGGTCATCGGGTTGACCAATGGCTTGTGTGATGGTCTGTCGGACTTCGTCGTTGGTGATGTGTTGGGTATAGGAAATGCCCAGAAGTCTTCTGTAGCACCTCATCTCCATGCTTTGTATTTTTCGTCTGTCACATACTACATATATCCCTGATGACCAAGAACATCTGTCACATACTCAGACCTGTGCACATCTATGGATTTTCCGTATTTTCTCCGATTTTCATGAGCAGAATACGAAGCTAAGGATTATTAAAATTCCAAAATTCCGATTTTTTAAATTAAAATTTTATCTCTAAATTTATTATTAATAAGCATACTTACCATGACTCAACAAGTGCAATGTTTTGGCGTTGCTAGGTGATAGTGCCCTTATAGCGGAAGCTGGCAAAAACAAATCAAACATAGAGTTGCTTCCCCTGCACCAAACCGACACGTGCCCCACGTGCCACATTACGCGTCTAAGCGCTCACGGCAAAGGACAGCACACCTCATTTCTTATTTGGAACTGCGGGGAGGTGGGAGGGATATTAAATTGAGTCATGGTAAGTATGCTTATTAATAATAAATTTAGAGATAAAATTTTAATATTAATTACACATACTGTACCATGACTCAACAAGTGCAGATTAGCACGAAAAGGACGGAGGGAAGCAACTTTATCTGAAACAAACTTACCGTGAACAGGCTGGAGAAGAGGACCGGGACTGTAGGGCCATGACCACAGAACCGACTCCAAGAAGCCATCCTCTCGAGTATGGCAGGACAGAAACAGGAAGCAAGCTGGAACCAGCCGAGGTCTCCTGAAGCCCAGAAAGCCCCTAAAGAAGGCCGGACAACAGCCAAGCGTGAAGACGGAGAACGCTTGGATTGCCGTGTGGAATCCCAGATCGAGGCTGCAGAAGCGATCGCGCTCCGAGAGCGAGAGGAATGCACCGCCCCTGGGAAAGACGAAGGAGATCGGGGAACCAGGGCTGAGCCGGCCAAAAGGGAGCCTCGAGAATGAGAGAAGGGGACTCCTCTTCAGCTTTCCTGAGAACCCGCGGAAGGAGGGGGAATGGCGGGAAGGCATAAGCCTCCAACCCCTCCCAAGAAATGGACAACGCGTCCACCGCCCAAGCCAGGCAATCTGTGACCGGCGACACAAACAGGGGTAGCCTGGAAGAGTAACGAGTGGCAAAAAGATCAATCAGAGGTTTAAACCACTCCGCCCAAACTGGTTGAAGAACAGAGTGGGACAGCGTCCATTCCGTGTGGACCACACAATGAGGGCGACTCAGAAGATCGGCCAAGACATTGACAGAGCCGCTGACATGCTTGGCCACAAGCGTACAACCGAAATCAGCTAACCACAAAAGGAGGCCCTCCACCATCGTGGAGAGAGCAGGGGAAAGGGTACCCCCGAAGTGGTTGATGAGAGAAACCACAGTGGTACTGTCGGAGCGAACGAGCAAGAGGCCCCGAGGCAGGGAGGGAAGAAAACGATGAAGAAAACGATGAAGAGCCAGGCAAACGGCTTCCATCTCCAGGCGACTGATATGCCAAGACAGCTGGTCCTGAGACCAAAAACCGTGGGCTGAAAGGCTGACAGTATGCGCACCCCAACCGACCAAAGACGCATCCGTGAAGATTTCGGCCACCGGAAGCGGAGGGGAGATAGGCACCCCCGAAGAAAGCCACTCCACATTCCGCCAAGGAAGCAGAGAAGCGCGAAGGTCCGCCGTGACCGGAAAAAGAGCGTCCCAGGAATCGCTGGACTGACTCCAACGGGAAGAAAGCCAACGTTGAATCGGCCGCTTGCGAACTCCCGCGAGGGGAACCAGAGGAACCATAGACTCAAACGACCCCAAAAGAGAGGCCAGAAAACTGGCTGAAACGAAATCCTGACTCTCCAAAAGTAGCAGAAGGGACTGAAGCTTCTGCACCCGACGAGCTAAAGGGCGGACCGACCAATCGCGAGAGTCGAACGACATCCCCAGGTAGTTGAAAACCGGAGATGGAGACAACTCGGACTTGAGAGGGTTCACAGAGAACCCCAAGCGCCGTGCCCAAAGGAGAACGAGCCTGGTGTGCACAGGACAGAGATCGTGAGAACTAGCCTTGACCAACCAGCCATCAAGATAAGCAGAGAACCGCACCCCGAGTCCGCGGACCACGGCAGCGAGGTCTTTGACAATCCTTGTGAAAACCCAAGGACTGAGAGACAAGCCAAAGGGAAGGGCGTTGAAAAACCCGATCTCCCCAGAAGAAACGCATCCAACGCCTGTGAAGAGGATGAAGAGACCCATGGAAATAGGCGTCAGAAAGATCGATAGCGGTAGCCCAATCCCCTGGGCGCAGAGACATACGCACCGCAGCAGGAGTTTCCATGCGGAAACGAATGCGGCGAAGAAACTTGTTCAACGAGGAAAGATCGAGCACCGGGAGCCAACCGCCGGAAGCCTGCGGGACAACGAAGAGGCGGCCGTAAAACCCCGGGGAGTGAGGGCAAAGGACCTCCTCTATAGCGCCCTTCTGGAGAAGGGCTAAGACCTCCGCATCGAGAATCGCCTGAGGCTCAGGAGGAGACAGAAGGCGGAACAAAGGCGGGGAGCGACGAAGAGGGGGCCGAGCCACTCGCCCGGAGGGGTAGAACACCGAGGGGTGAACAGGCAGGGACAGGCCTGGTGGAGAACGCGCCACTGCATAGACGCCGACAGCTCACCGCAACCCTGCCACGGGAAGAGTGAATACCACCCCGCACACCCCGAGAAGAGCGACTACGGACCGAGCGAACTCGACCCCTGTCAGGAAAGAAAAGCGGGGCCGAAGGTATGGCCCGAGCCCAGAAGGCGAAACCATCCGACTGGTACCGCTCCGACTCCTAACGAACAGCCGTGCGAACCCAAAAAGAGCGGAGGCAAAAGGGACGCTGACTGAAGAAAGCGTCACGATGCACAAGGAGCAGGTTGACAAAGGCAAAAGCCCGTGATACGCAACCCAGAACGAAACGTCATCCCAGAATACTCGCCCAGCGGAAGACAGCGCAGCAGGCAGCGCGTCAGCGAGAGAAGTATACTCAAGGGACCTAACAATAGAGCCCTCTATCGGTGCCAGACCTCTGACCGAGAGAGGAACTCCCCGGAAACACTGGGCAATGAGGACGAACTCGAAAAGAGCCCACAGAGGAAGCCCTAGGGAACCGAGGCACCTCCTCAAACGAAGAGGAAGAGGCCTCGCCCTCCATAAGTCCTCTAGCCGTAGAAGATGCCCATTCCACAAAAAAAACGTTAACACTAGGAGACGCCCTGAATACAAGGCAAGCCTCAACAGACTGGGCAGAAGCAAGAGTCCCGCCTAGGAAGGAATGGAGTGGTGGTAGGGGCACCGAAACCTCCTCCACCACTTGAGGACAAAGCCGCAGCGCGCTGAACGGCCTCTTTAAAAAGCATCAGGTGAAAGGGCCTGAGATAACAACACCCCCGTACCCGTGAAAACGGGAACTAGGGTAGGAGGAACCAAGTATGCCCACCCCAACCAGAAGTCGGTGCACACACAGGCAAAAGACGTTTGCATGTGATCCGGAAGTAGGAAACGAAAAAAAAACCGTACCATCAGAACCGGACGCCAGTATCCACAACCGAACCCGGAAGTGGCAGAGACCGAAGGGTGAACAGGGAATGCCTGACCCAAACCGGAAACTGAAGAGGCCACGGGTGAACCGTAACCCCTCGATCCGGAAACCAGAGCCCCCGCCCCACTACCGCAAACGGAAGTGGATACAAAGGAGGATGGGAGGGAGGTGCCAAACCGGACACAGGGAAAGGTAACGGGTGTACCGTACCCCCCGAACCGGAACCCAGACCCCCCACCCCACGACCGCAAGCGGAAGTGGAAAACAAAGGTGGGTGGGAGGGAGAAGCCAAACCGGGAACGGGAGAAGGTAACGAGTGACCCGTACCCCCGTACCGGAAACCGAGGCCCCGCCCCACGACCGCAAGCAGAAGTGGCGTGCAATGGGGGCTGGAATGGATAGGTGAGGGACAAACCGGCGAACCGGAAGCCACACCCCCTGTCGCAGCCGGACGTAACACTGCGAACAGTGCTTTATATGTCTCAAGCTCGACGGCCCCGCCCCACGACCGCCAGCGGAAGTGGAGTGTAATGGGGGCTGGAAGAGGGAGGTGAGGGACAAACCGGCGAACCGGAAGCCACACCCCCTGTCGCAGCTGGACGTAACACTGCGTGCAGTGCTTTATATGTCCCAAGCTTGACATTAGCCCGAAGGCCCGACCCGGTCTGAATCCCGCAGGAAACAGAAGGGAAGGCTTCGGCAGGGAGCTTATCCGGCCGTGCCGGGGCGTCCCCGCCGGACATTTAATGTGGTCCTAAACTAGGGCGACCACTTATATGAGCCAGAAGTCCCGACCCGGTCTGAATCCCGTAGGAAACAGAAGGGAACGGCTTCAGCAAGTAGCTGGCCCGGCCGTGCCGGAGCGTCCCTGCTGGAAAATATTATGTGGTCCTAAACTAGGGCGACCACTTATATGTTTCTGGCCGTAACCTTGACCAGAAACGGCCCCAAGGTCACTTCTGGCAAGACCAAGGAGCCACCCCTCACCTCACTACCACCACTCCCCACCTCTCCACCACCACTTCTACTGACCTGAAAGGCAGAAGACCACGAAGAAGGGGGCGCAGGAGTGGACAAACAGCGAAGCCAACGAAGCAAAGCGGTAGTATTGACGGCAGAAGAGGGGACGGAAGAAACCCCGATCTTAGCGGGAGCTGCGCTAACAGCAACAGAAGAAGGGACCGTAAACCGACCTAACTAGCGGGAACGGTCGACGAAGTAGAGACACGCAGCGACGGGGTGGGACTCGACGAACCGCTGCGGTAATAGGATAACAGGATAATAAACTAGACAAAGAGAGAAAACCTTACAACTCCGCCGGCAGTAGCAACAACGAACTACCGGGCGAACCCAGTAAGCCAGCAAACAGAGAGCTACAGTAGGCACAACCACTCTAACCAAGTGCCAAATAAGAATTGCGGTGTGCTGTCCTTTGCCATGAGCGCTTAGACGCGTATTGTGGCACGTGGGGCACGTGTCGGTTTGGTGCAGGGGAAGCAACTCTATGTTTGATTTGTTTTTGCCAGCTTCCGCTATAAGGGCACTATCACCTAGCAACGCCAAAACATTGCACTTGTTGAGTCATGGTACAGTATGTGTAATTAATCTTTTTTTTTAAAAAGTTACTTTTTTTTTGTTTTAAGATGTTTTTGACTAGTTGTGCTTAAAAGATGTTTTTCGAACTGGAAGTGCGTGTTTGTTTCTAGTTCGTTCAGCATTTGTGTGGTTGCAACTTCATACTTGTGATGAAAAAAAATTATGGAGCCAGCTTTGAAAGATAAAAAAAAAAAAAGAGTGAGAAGAGATAGTGGAGAGGATTCATCTGACCCAGCTCTGTCACCAAAAAAGAAGAGAACGGCACAACAGTGCTGGAAATAAAGTTATTCAAAAGACAACCCGGAAATAGAAAAGTATGTAACCAAGTTAAAATCATTATTAATCTGTCCAGCCATACATTTTCAGAGCTGCCAACTGCTATTGTTGGTCGGGAGTAACAAAAAGGCAACTTGGGAGTAGCAAAATGGCGTTTGGGAGTAGCATTTCAACAAAATGTTAACCCTGAACAAGGTCATCCGCTTATTTACTTTTGCACTTTAATACAATAACACACACACACCAACCACCCAACTGGCAAAATAGTGTTTGGATGCACACAAGTCATTCAGTCAGACATGGCTGCCTTCTTGCACTTCCGCAAGATAGCACTGTCCAATTGAGTATCATAACAGGGGACCCCTTTGCTCTTGAGCATCAGGAGAGCCTCAGTTGTGCTTTGGCCCAGGGATGACCGGAAGAGTGTTTTGTTTCTCCTGGCAATGCTGAAAACCCTCTCACAAGCAGCATTGCTCACTGGGATGAGCATTATTCCAATCATGACCCTGGAAAGGTGCCTGAACCTGTGCTGGGCACTGACTTTTGAAGAAGTGATGCACGGATGTGTTTCATTGTATTTCGTTCGGTATTTCTGACAAGCATGACGCATGTTGGACTTGGGCGGTTCATTCGTTGTACTCGCTCCAGCAGGTCGCTTCGACATGTTGAAATGAAAATAGTAAAAATCTGCACACTCTGACACGGTCTAAAACCATGAAGAACTAAGATGGCGGTTAAGCGTTTCCGGTAATTTTGTACTGCGCTTTCCGATTGGCTAACACAGACGCAGTGTGCGTGCGTGCGGCAGATACAAAACGGTCACACGGCGACTTGCTGTTGCTGTGCGAGTTTTACACAGCCACTTTCTTGTCAAAAAGTGGTACGCTAGACAAAATTTGACCGGGCGTAGCAAATCGAGACCGGGCGTAACAGCGTAGCCAAGTCAACTCTAGCGTTGCAAACTACGCCCAAAGCGTAGCACTTGGCTGCTCTGCATTTTGTTAAATAAAATATTGTCCTAATTTGTATATTTTGATACTCTGCTAATAAAGGTTTTGTTAAACCAAAAAAAAAAGTAACAGTGTTGATGTTTTAGCTTGGCTTGAATAGATTGTAATTCCCATTCTACTGCCTCGTAGTGTTTCAGTTTGTGTGCTTTGTGAGCAGAACTATGTCTTGAACTGTCGTTACAGCTTGCTACTGAAAATTTTTAAAAACTACTGAAATTTGGTTTGTTTGCTACTGATGAGCATTTTGAGTGTGCACAGGTCTGCATACTACACAAACCCATGGTGACTGAGAACATCTGTCACATACTACATATACCTCTAATATTTCTCAACGGGCTTGCACTGATCTCAAAAAGGACCTGGGAGCCATGCAAATCAATGGACAACCACTTAACAGTGAAACAATTCCTTCTATAATATTGTGTGTGTGTCCATCTATTTATTATTCTTTTTATTTAATGGTTGTTATATAGTAGTGTTCAGCTCAAGAGCTGCTCAAGGCACTGACTAATGAAGGATCTAACTCGGGCGCCCTAATCCCTGCCATTTGTGTTGCCATTTGTGTGTGTGCAAATGTGTAAGTGTATATGTCAGTGTATTCAGGACTGTCAAGAGCCGACTCAGGGAGCATATGTGTGTGTTTATATGTGTGTGTAAGTGTATGTGTGTGTAAGGAGTAGGTGTATGCGTGTGTGCGTGCGTGAGCAGGTGTGAGTGTGTAAGTGTGTATGTTGTGTAAGGGTAAGTGTACACGTAAGTGTATGACACATGTACTGACCTCAGCACTTCTCCCAAGTCATCCACATTCTCTGTGAGGTAAGGTAGCAGTCCCGTCTGCATCATCTTATGCCACACCTGCACAACAACAGCACACAACCTATAGCTTACAGTGAGTAAACACATTTCAACCTGGGGACTGCATGAGGCACTTCCCACAACACATCACACTTATAATAACATAGTGGAGCTTTTCCGACTTTCCCTATGCTTGAACGTATTACCTACTTATCATTGATCTTGCAAAGTGCAATCTTTCATCACCCCATTTGTCTAAAATCTTGAAACTGTCACTCCAACAGATGTTCAGATCTGGGGGCAGTTTTATGAACCAATAAGGAACAAATAGCAGTAATAACTTAGAGGGTAAGGCTGTTCCTGATGCCCAGACCTGCCTACCCCCCTCAGAGTAAAAGCGGGAGACATTATATAATAACAATGGGACATGAAATTAGCGTTAAGCAGGATGTGTTTGCAAACAATAAAGATTGAATAATATGTATTTCATGACATGTTAAAAGCGTGAGTCTCCCGCCAAAAGCGGGAGAGTAGGCAGGTCTGCTGATGCCTGATCAGTGGCCAGGCCATGGAAAGAGAGAGAGATGGTAGATACCTCCATAGGGTAATGCCTGGCAGCACAAGTGATACAGTTGACAGCTCCACTCAGCAGGTCCAAAGGAGCAGGAGTTATCACAGAAAACCTGACACAAATACACAAGCCTCATAGCACACAATCTTCACCCCTTTGGGCATTTTCATCCCCTACAAAGTGGCACCATTTATTTATTTATCATTGGTATATAACACTTTTTTACCGGTTTTTTTATTTATCATTGGTATATAACACTTTTCCACTGTTTATTTATTTATCATTGGTATATAACACTTTTCCACCATTTATGTATTTATTATTAGTATAGAACAATTTTCCAGCTAAAGAGGTGCTCAAGGTGCTGGCTGATACAGGATCTAACTCAAAAGTGCTGGCTGATACAGAATCTAACTCAACAGTGCTGGCTGATACGGGATCTAACTCAACAGTGCTGGCTGATACAGGATCTAACTCAACAGTGCTGGCTGATACAGGATCTAACTCAAAAGTGCTGGCTGATCTAGCTCAAGCCGCCTGAGGCACTCACTTGCTGCCTTAGTTATATCGTGTGAGGCCCATACAAATCACAATCACTAGGGGAGAAGGGCCCTAGTGCTTGCTGGGTGTATTTGTATAGCTGGCCCTCGGCCGCCTAAGACATCAGGATCTTTGAAGTCTGTGTAATGGACAGATTGGACTTCAGTTATACTTTGATCTAAAGACATCAGGATCTTTGAAGTCTGTGTAATGGACAGATTGGACTTCAGTTATACTTTGATCTAAAGACATCAGGATCTTTGAAGTCTGTGTAATGGACAGATAGGACTTCAGTTATACTTTGATCTAAAGACATCAGGATCTTTGAAGTCTGTGTAATGGACAGATTGGACTTCAGTTATACTTTGATCTAAAGACATCAGGATCTTTGAAGTCTGTGTAATGGACAGATTGGACTTCAGTTATACTTTGATCTAAAGACATCAGGATCTTTGAAGTCTGTGTAATGGACAGATTGGACTTCAGTTATACTTTGATCTAAAGACATCAGGATCTTTGAAGTCTGTGTAATGGACAGATTGGACTTCAGTTATGCTTTGATCTAAAGACATCAGGATCTTTGAAGTCTGTGTAATGGACAGATTGGACTTCAGTTATACTTTGATCTAAAGACATCAGGATCTTTGAAGTCTGTGTAATGGACAGATTGGACTTCAGTTATACTTTGATCTAAAGACATCAGGATCTTTGAAGTCTGTGTAATGGACAGATTGGACTTCAGTTATACTTTGATCTAAAGACATCAGGATCTTTGAAGTCTGTGTAATGGACAGATTGGACTTCAGTTATACTTTGATCTAAAGACATCAGGATCTTTGAAGTCTGTGTAATGGACAGATTGGACTTCAGTTATACTTTGATCTAAAGACATCAGGATCTTTGAAGTCTGTGTAATGGACAGATTGGACTTCAGTTATACTTTGATCTAAAGACATCAGGATCTTTGAAGTCTGTGTAATGGACAGATTGGACTTCAGTTATACTTTGATCTAAAGACATCAGGATCTTTGAAGTCTGTGTAATGGACAGATTGGACTTCAGTTATACTTTGATCTAAAGACATCAGGATCTTTGAAGTCTGTGTAATGGACAGATTGGACTTCAGTTATACTTTGATCTAAAGACATCAGGATCTTTGAAGTCTGTGTAATGGACAGATTGGACTTCAGTTATACTTTGATCTAAAGACATCAGGATCTTTGAAGTCTGTGTAATGGACAGATTGGACTTCAGTTATACTTTGATCTAAAGACATCAGGATCTTTGAAGTCTGTGTAATGGACAGATTGGACTTCAGTTATACTTTGATCTAAAGACATCAGGATCTTTGAAGTCTGTGTAATGGACAGATTGGACTTCAGTTATACTTTGATCTAAAGACATCAGGATCTTTGAAGTCTGTGTAATGGACAGATTGGACTTCAGTTATACTTTGATCTAAAGACATCAGGATCTTTGAAGTCTGTGTAATGGACAGATTGGACTTCAGTTACACTTTGATCTAAAGACATCAGGATCTTTGAAGTCTGTGTAATGGACAGATTGGACTTCAGTTATACTTTGATCTAAAGACATCAGGATCTTTGAAGTCTGTGTAATGGACAGATTGGACTTCAGTTATACTTTGATCTAAAGACATCAGGATCTTTGAAGTCTGTGTCATGGACAGATTGGACTTCAGTTATACTTTGATCTAAAGACATCAGGATCTTTGAAGTCTGTGTCATGGACAGATTGGACCTCAGTTATACTTTGATCTAAAGACATCAGGATCTTTGAAGTCTGTGTAATGGACAGATTGGACTTCAGTTATACTTTGATCTAAAGACATCAGGATCTTTGAAGTCTGTGTAATGGACAGATTGGACTTCAGTTATACTTTGATCTAAAGACATCAGGATCTTTGAAGTCTGTGTCATGGACAGATTGGATCTCAGTTATACTTTGATCTAAAGCAAACTGCAAACCATTGAGCTATCAACATGTTAGCCCACTGAGGGAGTTTTCTCCCCAGGCCACGTTTTGACTGTCATCAAGCAGTTTTACCGGATCACCACCTTTTCAAGATGCCACTTTATTTGCTAAGCATGCTGACCTAGTACTTATACAGAAAGGCTATATAAGTTTTTGATCAAACCCACAAGTCATTATAAGAGTGTGCATCTTCTATTCCTCGATGCATTCTTTTGGAATTTCTACAGACAAGTAACCAATCACAGCTGGATGGACCTAAATGACTGTGGACCAAGTTGTCTGCCTTTATGGACAGTAATAAACTTGCTGGACTTCTCGACGTCTGCTCTAAACACTGCCCTGCCACATCACCTTGTTCCTATCATGATCCTCCATTTTAGTTGTCCAAAATGATGGATGGGGAGAGATTGGAGAAATTAAAGGTTGACGCTGAGCTAGATGGCTGCCCCTTGCGACTTACCTGTGTATGATGTCATAGCAGAGGGAAAGGAAAGGTGAGAACTCATCAACAGCAGCCTGTGTGTCACACTTCAGTACATGGTGAACAAGCTCCAAAATCAGTGTCACCCCACTCACTTTCTCCAAAGCCACCATACCTACACAGTGTATTGTATATAGAATATTTTACCCATATTTACATAGTGTTTTGTATATAGCACAGTGTACCATACCTACACAGTGTATTGTATATAGAATATTTTACCCATATTTACATAGTGTTTTGTATATAGCACAGTGTACCATACCTACACAGTGTATTGTATATAGAATATTTTACCCATATTTACATAGTGTTTTGTATATAGCACAGTGTACCATACCTACACAGTGTATTGTATATAAAATATTTAACACATATTTACATAGTGTTTTGTATATAGCACAGTGTACCATACCTACACAGTGTACTGTATATAGCATATTGTACCATACCTCAGACTTGCCTACCCCCCAAATCAGCTGTCAGCATTCCAGATGGCTGGAAACCAGATTTTCACCAGGTTTGACCAGATTTTAGCGTGACGGACAATTTTCGAGCTGTAATTGCTTAAAACAGCGCAACGGTTTGCATAAAATGAAAGAAACAAAATAGATTAACTCATTGAAGTCGTGCCGCAAACGGTGCTACGGCACTAGCGGTGCCACACAGGAGCGTGCCGCCGCTATGTGTACGTCGCGTGTTCACAATTTTTTTTATAACAGAAAATGAGTACCAAGGGAACTAAGCAATACCCATACTTAAAAGGAGTCTTTTTAGAGTAGATTGCTTCCCTTTGACCATATTTTTGACAAAGTTTCTCTTGAGATTTTGCAATTTTATTGAAGCTAGCAACGCATTGTTTACAAAATGGCTTTCCGTTTTGAACGCCGATTGTTGGAAAAATTTTGTTTTAGTTATGTGACAAATGCCTCTTCAGATTGTGCTTTCATGATCATTTGTGTGTAAAATTCATTTCTACTGTGTTTTTACTTCATAAAAACAAGAGAATCAAATATTTTCATATAAAAAATGGGTGCAACATATAGGTATTGTGCTTCTTATAAAAAAAATGTTTTTTTGCAAAGGTGATGTGTTTTTGGTGCAAAATAATTTTTTTATGAAGGATTATAGCAGATTGGTGGTAAGTGAAATTAAAGAAACATACTTTAAGCTTTCATTTGCAATTTATTTTATGTTTCTATGTTGTCTAGCACATTTGGTGTGATTTTGTAAAAATAGCCTAAAATCCTGCGACTCTAGAATGATGCCGAGTCTGGCACTCTGCGACTTTAATGAGTTAATTGGTAATTACAACAGCAACAACAAACTGAAAGGGGGAGGAAAAAAAAACAGGAAAAGAAATCATCTCAAATAATAACAAGACAAACAATAAGCAAAAGCAATTTGAAGTATTTAATTGTTATTGAGTCATGAGATGGATGTTACAGGTATACTTGATACAAGCAATAGTATACAGATAGAAACATGAAATCACAACCATCTCACTGATCAATACAAACACTAACAGTGTTTTCATGTACATCAAGCTCAAACAAATAAATATGGATGCAACAAACCATAAATTAATATCATATCTTGAAACAGTTTTTTTGTTAAGTTAAACAGTAATTTTGAAAATACTGTCTGTAACACTTAACTATCACAAAATAAACATGTTTTACATGTAGGAACACAGAATGCATCTTACTGTCAGGGAACATGTCCTTTAACAGTTGACCAAGCTTGTCTGCTTGATTAAGGGAAATATTCTCCTTGGCAATATATGCAGACATGCCTACCCCCCAAAACGTGAAAGAGGGACATTGGCACCAAAATGAGGGACATGGCTTGATTAGGAGGGACACCGCAACTGGATGATTTCAACACAAAAAAATGTCATGCATATTTTTGCCAAATGATTCGACTTTCAGGCGAGCAGCTATGATCGTTGAAGAAGTTTTGAAATGTAAAATAAAAAATAAATAAATTAAAAAATTGAGTCACACTGAAACTCACCTTTGTTTATGAATCTGTTGTTATTGATACTGTTAATGATGAAGTAACAAATAAAACACAGAAACTTTAGTTCATGATTCCGTTTTACTAATCTGCATACTGCCACTGAAGGTAAAATCCAATAAACTTCCTTGCTGGTCATAGCCGCTTCACCCTTGTTCGTCACCAAAAATCCAGTAATATTTGGCGCAGCCGCCTTCTGCTTTTGAATTCTTTCATTGCAATTATGTTTGTCGGTTTTAATGTGCCGTTCAATATCGTTTCCGCCGCCGGACCTGATGGAGAAATCTACAGAACAAATGGCACAATGCGCCCATGATTCTCCTTTGCCCTCCCTAATAAAAGAATATTTCTCTGTATATTCTTTTCTGAATGTCTGATATCTTTTCTGTTTTTTTCTCGGAGGTGTATCAGGACCATCGTCTGCTCGTGAATTTGATTTTGACGCCATAACTTCTGTCGAAACAATCGCGGCAACTTTTCAGTAGCCTGGGCCTACCACTAGCAGGTTGCGCTGAAGAAAGTCACGTGACTCTGTGTTTGAAACTGTACGCGCGTCATTAGTCCGCGCAAAAACCGGATCAGACCACCGATATTGCATCAGCCGACGCGCTAAAAAAAAACTTCTACCGGGTTAAAAAAAAAAAAAAAAAATCGTTTTTTTTTTTTTTAATTTGGCGGGACGTAAACTTAAAAAGCGGAATCGCGGAACACAGCTCGTTTTTTCACCTGAAATCGGGACGATTCCACCTACAGCGGGACGGTAGGCAACTCTGTATATGTGCAGAACATCTCTTCTGCTTTGATGACCTTCAAGGTATCCGATCCGTCGTTCTCCATTAAGAATGATGCTCTTGATCGATGTGGTGCCTTTGGTGCAGTCTTTAAAATGGTCATGTTGTTTTGAAGCCACGTGGAATTCGCAGTCATTTCGTCCGCCATGTGCGACGGTAAAATCAACTTTGCACAGTGTCACCGAGCGAAGTCTGCACCTTTGGGCGATTTAACAAGGCATGGCCATTCGTTGTGATAGGCAGGGAGAAAGTTCTGCTTTCTCTTGCTCTTTGCTGGTGCATCTCTGTCAGTGTCGAGAGAGCTCGTCTTAGCACGACTTCGCCTCATGATTTCCGAGCTGGGAATATAGCGAGGGAGCGCGCAGAAAATGTCAGTTACACATGCGTCAACTTCCGGACCTCGAAATCCGTCTTCCGAGCAATCGTCTTAGTATCGGTAACAAAAAAAAAAAAAAAACTATTTTTTAAAAAAATTTGCCGGCAATTTCATTACCATATTTTTACAAGTACAGTTGGATTTTCTTACTTTTTGTAGAATATTGTAAAAATATGGTGAGAATCCGTACGGTAGGCAAGTCTGATACCTACATAGTGTATTGTATATAGCATATTGTACCATACCTACATAGTGTATTGTATATAGCATATTGTACCATACCTACATAGTGTATTGTACCATACCTACATAGTGTATTGTACCATACCTACATAGTGTATTGTATATAGCATATAATTGTACCATACCTACATAGTGTATTGTACATAGCATATTGTACCATACCTACATAGTGTATTGTATATAGCATATTGTACCATACCTACATAGTGTATTGTATATAGCATATTGTACCATACCTACATAGTGTATTGTACCATACCTACATAGTGTATTGTATATAGCATATTGTACCATACCTACATAGTGTATTGTACCATACCTATATAGTGTATTGTATATAGCACATTGTACCATACCTACTTAGTGTATTGTATCATACCTACATAGTGTATTGTACCATACCTACATAGTGTATTGTACCATACCTATATAGTGTATTGTACCATACCTACAAAATGTATTGTACCATACCTACATAGTGTATTGTACCATACCTACATAGTGTATTGTATATAGCATATTGTACCATACCTACTTAGTGTATTGTACCATACCTACATAGTGTATTGTACCATACCTACATAGTGTATTGTACTATACCTACATAGTGTATTGTACCATACCTACATAGTGTATTGTACCATACCTACATAGTGTATTGTGCCATACCTACATAGTGTATTGTGCCATACCTACATAGTGTATTGTACCATACCTACATAGTGTATTGTACCATACCTACATAGTGTATTGTGCCATACCTACATAGTGTATTGTACCATACCTACATAGTGTATTGTGCCATACCTACATAGTGTATTGTACCATACCTACATAGTGTATTGTGCCATACCTACATAGTGTATTGTGCCATACCTACATAGCATATTGTACCATACATACATAATGTATTGTACCATACCTACATAACATATTGTACCATACGTACACAGTGTATTGTACCATACCTACATAGCATATTGCACATTGCGTGTACTCATTTCCTACAAGCATTCCTACACTTCACATTGTACACATGTCCTACAAGCATTATCACACAAAACATTTCTACACATTCTATTTTTAACAATGTATTTACCACAGTTTCTATTAGCCCTATCATGCGATGCATTACATTTCCAATCATCATCATGAAGACCTGAAGACCAAGCTAAGCGCACCACTCAACATCTGACATGGACAACCCAAAAGCATTCAAAGCCTAACACAACCGTCAAATGAACAATAAGAAGAAAAATCAAAATAAAAGTAAACAATAAAGCTGACAGTGAAATATATAGGACTAAAGGAACAAACCTGCGCCATGTGTGATCTGCCTGAGGAGCTCCACTACTTCTGCCAGCAGGAGTGACCAGCCATTATAGCGTGTGTCCCATCGCATCAGTGGACCGGATAACCCCGCAGCCACCGTCTTTGGCAGTGCTACACCAACACATTACTATACACATTAATACACCAACACATCAATACATCAACACATAATATACACAATACACCAACACACATATTAATACATCAATACACACATTGATACAACACACATATTAATACATTACACACATTGATACATCAATACACACATCAATATACTAACACACACCACACCCTTCTTATTAAATAGAGCAATATATCTGTAACAAACCGGATTTTTAGTTGGACAGTTACTTGTATCGCTTTGAACAGCAGTCACAAAGTGACGATTTCAAATTAAGAAGTTATAATTGTTATTTCTAATGCCTGTACTTGTAGTTTGTATAATTTTGACGTCAGGGTTTTAAGTTTCGTCATGAATGACGAAAACTTTTGATATGTTGTTTTAGTTCGTTGTTGGGAGTGACTGAGTCGTGTATCTGTTTGTCCTACCGTCAATTGTTTTATTGTAGTTTGCAAAATAGGATAAACAATGTTGGTGGATTTCTACTTCACCATGCCAGAAGGGACAAAAGTGTTTTGACATCGGCAGGGTGTGCGACGCTGGTTTCCCAAACCCCACCAATCTAGGTACATTGGACACCAAACAGTCGTTCAGCACCCGGACTCAGGACCTGCAGTCCCGAACTCACATGCAATCCTAGAAACAAAAAGTGTTATTGCAAAGCACGGCAGCTTTACGAGAGGACAGATGGACTGTGCGATGACGGTTTGATCTGTGACCCCGGCACGCAATATATATATTACTGGCAACTCTTGAAAGAAGGAATCTGTTTGCGCCTAACATTATTAACTGATTTTCTGACCCACGTATGCTGCTTTTGGTTGGCCTGCTCTACAGGAATGTGAAGACATCGTTTCCATTGGTCTTCTGTCCGACTAACAGTTTCGTTTCGACGATGGACGTCTGACCCGTGTGTGGTAGTCAGATACAGATAACATTTCGTTTTGATTATACGGAACTATGACCTTTGAAGTGATACTTGTTGTGTTTTCTGAGGAGTCGTTGTTGTCAGTGTTTGTGTGTGTGTGGAGGGAATGAATATACAAACTAACATTTTATCATTTAGTTTCGTTGGGGATTATATGAGTGCGTGCGCGTGAATGTTTAGAACTCCATCTATGACAATATCTTTGTATCAATATTGTATACATACAGTAACATATAATTGTATCGATACATCAACCATAACATCAGTGCATGCTGGTGTAGTGGGACATGTTGGTGCAGTTTCAATGTAGGGTTGATATAATGTTAAGGTATGTTGATACAGTGTTGGAGTAGTGTTGAGGTATGTTAGTGCAGTGTTGGTGTAGTGTTGGGGTATGTTAGTGCAGTGTTGGTGTAGTGTTGGGGTATGTTAGTGCAGTGTTGGTGTAGTGTTGAGGTATGTTAGTGCAGTGTTGGTGTAGTGTTGAGGTATGTTAGTGCAGTGTTGGTGTAGTGTTGAGGTATGTTAGTGCAGTGTTGGTGTAGTGTTGGGGTATGTTAGTGCAGTGTTGGTGTAATGTTGGGGTATGTTAGTGCAGTGTTGGTGTAGTGTTGAGGTATGTTAGTGCAGTGTTGGTGTAATGTTGGGGTATGTTAGTGCAGTGTTGGTGTAGTGTTGAGGTATGTTAGTGCAGTGTTGGTGTAGTGTTGAGGTATGTTAGTGCAGTGTTGGTGTAGTGTTGAGGTATGTTAGTGCAGTGTTGGTGTAGTGTTGAGGTATGTTAGTGCAGTGTTGGTGTAGTGTTGAGGTATGTTAGTGCAGTGTTGGTGTAGTGTTGAGGTATGTTAGTGCAGTGTTGGTGTAGTGTTGAGGTATGTTAGTGCAATGTTGGTGTAGTGTTAGGGTATGTTAGTGCAGTGTTGGTGTAGTGTTGAGGTATGTTAGTGCAGTGTTGGTGTAGTGTTGAGGTATGTTAGTGCAGTGTTGGTGTACATTACATTACATTATTATTGCTTTAGGTCCAGCGGACTCTTCCGAGCCAAATCAGGACCGGACAACCCCCGATCCGCATAAAAGATCTGCTGAAGCAACCCTAGTGGTAAAACCGAAAGCTCTCCACCAGCCAGTCACTTTACAATAAAGACATCCCACGCAGGGGACGGCTGAGGCTTCACCCCAACTTATCGAACCCCAGTTTACAAAAACAAAATAGAATACAAACATCAGTGTTGGTGTAGTGTTGAGGTATGTTAGTGCAGTGTTGGTGTAGTGTTGAGGTATGTTAGTGCAGTGTTGGTGTAGTGTTGGGGTATGTTAGTGCAGTGTTGGTGTAGTGTTGAGGTATGTTAGTGCAGTGTTGGTGTAGTGTTGAGGTATGTTAGTGCAGTGTTGGTGTAGTGTTGAGGTATGTTAGTGCAGTGTTGGTGTAGTGTTGGGGTATGTTAGTGCAGTGTTGCTGTAGTGTTGAGGTATGTTAGTGCAGTGTTGCTGTAGTGTTGGGGTATGTTAGTGCAGTGTTGCTGTAGTGTTGGGGTATGTTAGTGCAGTGTTGCTATAGTGTTGGGGTATGTCAAAAAATTTCAAAACAAAAAAATTCAAAAATTTAAAGAATTTCTAAATTTCAAAAATCACAACTAATGTTAGGTAGGTTGGGTTTGGGCGCGCCACAGGCTGCGACTACGCCTTCCACAGGGGAGGCGGCCCAGAATTTCCCGATAAAAAGGGACAATAAAGCATTAAAATCTAAAAAATCTAAATCTAAAGTCAGTGTAGTGTTGGGGTATTTTACTGCAGTGTTGCTGTAGTGTAGGGTTATGTTAATGCAGTGTTGGGGTATGTTAATGCAGTGTTGAGGTATGTTAGTGCCGTGTTGGTTTAGCGTTAGGGCACGTTAGTGTAGCGTTAGGGCACGTTAGTGTAGCGTCGGGGCAAGTTAGTGCAGAGTTAGGGCATGTTAGTGCTGAGTTGGTGTTACGTTGAAAGTATGTCTGAAACGCGCGCGATAGATCTAATCGTTTCGTTTTGCAAAGTATTCAATAATGGAGTTTATTTACCTTTGATTCGAGTTTGCATTGTTGTTAGGAGAGGCTTTGTATAACGTTGATGATTTGCGTTAGTCGATATTACTGGAGAATTTTCTGGATCTGCGTGTTTACTCTCGATAGAAATTTCCCCGATACATGTCGAAGCAAGAGGACGTTCCGGAAGGAGAAATAATAATGTATGACGTAAGTCAGTGATGACGATCTTTTATTCGATTGGTGGTAGTGCGTCATTTCTACTTTGTTCGAAATTGTTCGGGAAGAGAGAGAGGTTATAAAATTGTGTGCCGCACTGTTGTTGAGAGTTGTTGTTGATAGTTGGAAGTGGTTGAGTTGAGTTGAGAATTGTATGCAGTTGTTGATGTGTGCTGAATAAAAAGTGGAAAACTTCATACGTCGACTCCGTGTCTTGTATGCTGAGTGAGCAGGCTGCGTGGATAAACGAATCAGAGTTACACCTTATCAGGACTTCAGCATCGGGGCTGAATCAAATACTGATAAAGAAAAACACCATCATCAAACCGAGTGTAACAGTTGGGGTATGTTAGTGCTGAGTTTAGTGCAGTGTGGGTGTAGTGTAGGGGTACGTTACTGCAGTATTGAGGTATGTTAGTGCTGCGTTGGTGTATGTTAGTGCAGCGTTGGGGTATGTTAGTGCAGTATTGGTGTAGCATTGGGCAGGGTTTATTCTTGGCGTCAGTCATCGGTCATTGACGCATAAAAATCTGAAATGACCGATTGTTTTGCCAGCCAGCTGGTCAAGTGACCTATTGATTTTACGATCGGGCGGTCAAACTTTGCGAAGATTTGTCATTTAAAAAGTTCTATACAAACTGCGAACTCAATAAAACTTAGCACAACCTTTACCGAAACGAAATTATTTCCCCTTTCAGTATAATACAAACTTTTCCGATCCATAGTTTTCATTGCTGACATGTGACGCGCCAACGCATTGAAGTCACAGTGTAGATCTAGTTTGCGATTCCTTTTGTCAGCATCAACTGTACGAGTGACAGAGTGTGACACTGACAGAGAGTGTGCAGAAAATCAAACTGTAAATCAACCTGTTTTGGAATTCTTGCCACGCGGCCCATCAGTCAGATTAGCGAAGAGGAGTTGTCTAAATGGGGAGATGCCACGATGCAGAAGTTATTGGATCACTATGGACAGATCCAGACTCATGATTGGATTGATGAAGAAAATCAAAAACAAAGTGCCTCCTCACAGCCACTACTGAATTCTGAGGTATGTTTGGAAGAATGAGGGAGGGCCAAGGCAATAGTGCTTTCACAAGACTACCCATGAGAAAACATCAGGGAGGTGTGGGCCATGCTTGCAGCTCACCACTCGGATGAATTTCCAAACCTGCTGAAGCTGGCTGCTTTCGCGGTTACCTGCCCCCTGCAATCTGCTGATTGTGAGAGAGACTTCTCTGCACAAAACCGCATTCTGACAGCATTGCGGAACAGACTGACAGCAGAAACACAGAACTTGCTGCTTTCTGTAAAGCTTGGAACTGTAAATATAGAAAGAGCGCTGCAGATATGGGCAGCAGCAAAACCAAGAAAACTGTTGTCTCTTTCAAAGCAGTGAAAACAGTAATAATTAGCAGACAAATTAAAAAGGATTGAATTTTTCCTTATAACTGTGTGCATCATCATGTCATTTAAACAATTTAAAAAGGCTGAATATAAAATCGGTTAATGCCTTAGCGTTGTTATTTTGTACCATGTGTACTGATAAGCGATCGAATGAGACTGTTTGACTTATTGCTTTCCAAAATGACCTATTGTTTTTCCTGTGAACTGGTCAAATGACCTATCATGGTCACTTTCAAGATTAATCCCTGATTGGGGTATGTTAGTGCAGCGCAGAGGTATGTTAGTCCAGCATTGGTGTATGTTAGTGCAGCGTTGGGTATGTTAGTACAGTGTTGGGGTATGTCAGTGCTGTGTTGGGGTATGTTAGTGCTGCGTTGGGGTATGTTCGTGCTGCATTGGGGTATGTTAGTGTAGCGTCGGGGTATGTTAGTGCAGTATTGGTGTAGCTTTAGTCTTTGTAGGGCATTAATGTGACTATGATAGTGAAGGGGTTACTACTGGCAATGTGGTGATGTGTCAGATTACTGACTCGTGATACAAGTTATTCCCTCACAAATATACATATAACACTGAAATCACCTGACAGTTCCACAACTTGTCCAGAAGCTCCTTTAGGCAACAAAAATTCTCCTGTAGAGTAAGGCCTTTTATCGACAGTGAGGTAAAACACAGAGGGTGTTTTGGTTGGCTGCAAGTCACGGTCGCTGTTGTTGTCCAAGTATTCCGTGTATGTTGTTAACTCTCTCAGCGTGTCTTTTACCTGCACAAATACAAACTTGCCGTCATACAAGGCTCATAGAAAGCAAAATATTGCGTAGGTTGCATGAAAGTTTGTCTTAAAATAATACATCCACAGTTTATTTCTGTATTTTAGCCTGCCCAAAGCAACAATTGAAAATATAGCAGTATAGCCACCCACACTTCATAATTTCTATTGGTCTTTACTATGCGAGCGTTGTGGCCAAGTGGGCTAAGGCGGGACTAACTTGCCTTGTCCACAGGCCAGAAACCAATGGCGCTTGACGGGTGTGGGTTCGATCCTGCATCGGGGCGTTATGCTTCCCCGAATATTATTTACTTTCGACTCGGGCAACGTCTCGGGGGTTTTCTCCGGGTACTCCGGTTTGCTCCCCCAGCAAAATTTAAAAAATTTAAAGAATTTCTAAATTTCAAAAAATCACAACTAATGTTAGGTAGGTTGGGTTTGGGCGTGCCACAGGCTGCGACTACGCCTTCCACAGGGGAGGCGGCCCAGAATTTCCCGATAAAAAGGGACAATAAAGCATTAAAATCTTTTTAAAAAAAATCTTTAAAAAAATCTTAAAATCTTAAAGAATGTGCCGTCTTTATTGTTGTTTTTCTATCAAACAACCCAAACCCTGAGCAAGCTATTGTAGCATGGAGTATAGAGGCCACCACCACCACAATGATCTATCAATCAATCCTCTATCTATCATCATCATTCTTCCTCATCATCATCGATCATCCATCTATCATCATCATCAATCATCATCCTAGAATACAGAATGAGTGTTGTATTGTGTTAACACTGTGACCATTTTAAAGCCAGCTGTAGCAGACCTATGGGCCACAGTACAAATCAGCCTAGCAGTGTCCCTATGGTACTGACCATCTCAGCACTGCTTACAGAGGCCGAGGCCAGGGCTACAGTCATGCTAAGGAACTGGGAAACTTAGGGCCACAGTACAAATCAGCCTAGCAGTGTCCCTATGGTACTGACCATCTCAGCACTGCTTACAGAGGCTGAGGCCAGGGCTACAGTACAAATCAGCCTAGCAGTGTCCCTATGGTACTGACCATCTCAGCACTGCTTACAGAGGCTGAGGCCAGGGCTACAGTACAAATCAGCCTAGCAGTGTCCCTATGGTACTGACCATCTCAGCACTGCTTACAGAGGCCGAGGCCAGGGCTACAGTACAAATCAGCCTAGCAGTGTCCCTATGGTACTGACCATCTCAGCACTGCTTACAGAGGCCGAGGCCAGGGCCACAGTACAAATCAGCCTAGCAGTGTCCCTATGGTACTGACCATCTCAGCACTGCTTACAGAGGCAGAGGCCAGGGCCACAGTACAAATCAGCCTAGCAGTGTCCCTATGGTACTGACCATCTCAGCACTGCTTACAGAGGCAGAGGCCAGGGCCACAGTACAAATCAGCCTAGCAGTGTCCCTATGGTACTGACCATCTCAGCACTGCTTACAGAGGCAGAGGCCAGGGCCACAGTACAAATCAGCCTAGCAGTGTCCCTATGGTACTGACCATCTCAGCACTGCTTACAGAGGCCGAGGCCAGGGCTACAGTCATGCTTAGGAACTGGGAAAACTCCAATGGAAAGTAGCTCATGGCGGACTCGTACATCAACCACAACCCATCATCCTGCACACACATCATCCACACATAGTTTACAAGCAGCATACACATCGTCTATACCAAATACAGCAGGCCCATTGTGACACGCAGCCCTGCTATACAATACAAGGAAGACACAAGATAGATATATAGATAGATAGATAGATAGATAGATAGATAGATAGATAGATAGATAGATAGATAGATAGATAGATAGATAGATAGATAGATATAGATAGATAGATAGATAGATAGATAGATAGATAGATAGATAGATTGCTAGATTGATAGACAGACAGATAGATAGATAGATAGATAGATAGATAGATAGATTGCTAGATAGATAGATAGATAGATAGATAGATAGATAGATAGATAGATAGATAGATAGATAGTCAATGTTTATAGGTCCAGCGGACTACAAAGAGCTGAATCAGGACCACTCAAAACTATTCCAAATCAAATTAAACCACTAAAATTAAAATATGGTAAAAAATGTAAATAAAATGGGCTTAACTAATGAAACTGTGTACAAACAGAGTTGTACAGTTGTCTGCCCATACAGTACAATGGCGGAAAAGGAAAATCTTGCAGGACAATTGTAAATCAGTAACAATGACGGTAACAGCCCTAAACCCAGTATTTTGACCACAGGCATATCAGTAACAAAGACAGTAACAGCCCTAAACCCAGTATTTTGACCACAGGCATATCAGTAACAAAAATAGTAACAGCCCTAAACCCAGTATTTTGACCACAGGCATATCAGTAACTAAGATGGTAACATTCAAAACCCCAGTAATTTGACAACAGTCATATTAGTAACAATGATGGTAGCAGTCAAAACCCCAGTATTTTGACAAAGTCATATCAGTAACAATGACGGGAACAATCATAAGCCCAGTATTAATACTGGATGCTATATTAGGTGCCTAACGTACGCGCTGGCTCGTATTTTTATGAATTTTCAACATAAAATACGACAATACGAGCAATTCCTTAAAAAAACGCATTTTCGTTGTGTACCCGCACTGATTTTATATATGTTCCGATCTGCTATTTTCTTTACTTGCTGACCCTAGAGCGCATGCGCAAAAGTAAAATCTCGTGCATGAGAGGTAGTGCGAGACTTTGTATCCGCCATTGTGCTAAACATGGTGTCGCGAAAGCGTTTACACGAGAGTGACGATGAGAGCGAGTCTGAAGAAAAGCGGGGTAAGGTTGCAAGTACGCAAAAAGCGCGACAACATTTCTTACGCGAATACCGTGAACGTTTTTGAGGAATAATCGAATCTTCGAAAGGAGTTCATTATACTCACTGCAACAAAGAGTTCAGCATTGCTCTGCATACCATACGACATTCAGCGACACTTAGATTAGGTATTACGGACGAACATTTTATTTTGGTTCAGGATGTTTTATTTAGTTTTTATTATATGGTACAAACCTTTAGAAGATTAAAAAAAATTTAAATTGTTAAAATCGGTCAATATTAAGGCACTTATTTAAATGTTCAAAGTGGGTAACCCTCACATAAAAATAAAACGCGTTTTTCCCAAAAGTGGCTCAGGTGTCTAACATTATTACAAAGTGGAGAGGATTGGGCACCGCCAGGTCTTTTTTGCCCAAGACACACTACATGATGAAACTATTCACTAATTCCATACGGGATCGGTCGTCGCCCGGCGCAAAAAGGACCGCGCCTTCCGTTGGCCACCAGGACGGAGGTGATAAGTATGCTACTGATGGGCAATTTAGCAAGATCCGCACGAGAAACAACATCATTATAGGAACCTGGAATGTCAGGACCCTAACTGCGGAAGGAAAATTAGAAGAACTGGCCCACGATCTGGACCACTATCGATGGAACGTTTTAGGTATCAGCGAACTGCGCTGGAAAGGCCTAGGTGAAACAACGACTGACAAAGGCCACAAGCTCTATTTCAGCGTTAGAGATGACAGGCACGAACACGGCGTTGGATTCTTGGTCCACAAGAACATTCTAGCCATTGTCATGGGTTGTCGCCCAGTCTCCAGTAGACTCATTACCATCCGTCTGAGAGCAGCCCCTTTCAACATTGACCAAGTGCCAAAGAAGGACATAGTCATAGTGCAAGGCGACTGGAATGCCAAGGTTGGCCAAAATGCCCTCCACAACTGGGGAGACACATGTGGACCCCACTGCAACAACGAGACAAATGACAGGGGTCTGAGACTTTTGAAATTTGCCAGATACAACAATCTGGTACTGGCAAACACGCTTGGTCTCCACAAAAACTCCAGACGATGGACATGGCACAGTCCTGGCGGAGAGCATCACAACCAGATAGACTACATCATGGTCAAGAAATGCTTCAGATCAAGCATCAACATTGGCAGGACACGCACTTTTCCATGAGTAGACATCGGAAGTGACCACTATCTTGTGATGATGTCTTTCCGGCTCCACTTGAAGAGAGTAAATACAGCAAAGTGCACTAGACTGAAGTTCGACCTGGACAAACTGCAAGACCCGGAGGTGGCAGAACTATTTCAGGCCACAATAGGAGTACTTCCTAAATAGCTGTCAACATGTATTTTGTACCGCACTTCATGGGAAGCAACTCTCATTGACCTACTTTCGGATTATTTAGGGATAATGCCTATTGGAGGGACATTTGCACCACTGCCCCTTTTTGGGGGCTGGTGAAGTAGATGTCAACACCATGACCACCACCTTCAACTCAGCTGTGACAGATGTCGCCACTGACATCCTTGGCAAAAACCGACCAAAGAAGCCGTGGATCACACCTGAACTTTTGGATCTGTGTGATAAACGAAGAGAGATAAAAAAAGAAAAAGAACACCTCACAGGGAGCTGATGTCTACCAAAAAATCAACAATGACATCCGAAAAGGCATGCGCACAGGAAAGGAGAACTGGATAGAAGATCAATGCCAGGAAATAGAGAACAGTCTGAACAAGAACAACAGTAAGAAGGCCTACCAGACTGTGAAACGGCTGACAAGTGTTAAACAGCCCAAAGTCTCCACGATCCAAAGCAAGTCTGGCATATGCCTTACAGAAGAACAAGAAGTCTTGGTCAGATGGACAGAGTACTGCTCTGACCTTTACAACCATACACCAAATTGAGACCCATCAGTTCTAGCATGTCAGAAGAAATCCTCCCAATTCTCCAGGAAGAAGTTGAGGCAGCAGTGCAATCGCTGAAGAAGTGGAAGTCAGCGGAAGTGGACAACATACCCGTGGAACTGCTACAAGCAGGAGGAGAAGCGATGATTGGTGCCTTTACCATTATCTGTAACAAGATCTGGCAGAGTGGGGAGTAGCCTACACCACGGACCCAGTCGCTTGTCATCACTCTTCCCAAAAAAGGTAACCTCCTCAGCCATCCCAGCAAGGTCCTTCTGAAAATAATACTCAACAGGTTGAAACCCCAAGCTGAACAAATCATAGCTGAAGAACAAGTAGGATTCAGGTCAGGGCGAAGTACCACTGAACAGATTTTTAACCTCAGAATAATCTGTGAGAAATACCTACAGCACCAACAACATCTATATCATGTGTTCATAGACTTCAAGAAGGCGTTTGACCGAGTCTGGCATGCAGCTCTAGGGCAACAATGAAAGTGTACAACATCAGCCCTAAAATTATTAAAGCCTGTATAACAAGGCTACCAGTGCAGTCCTCCATAACAGCGTCATTGGGAACTGGTTCAGAACAACAATCGGTGTGCGTCAAGGATGCCTACTCTCTCCAACATTCTTCAACATCTTCCTAGAGCGCATCATGTCAGATGCTCTTGCAGATCACGGAGGCACAGTCAGCATAGGGGGTAGAGCAATCTCCAATCTTCGTTTTGCCGATGACATTGATGGATTGGCTGGAGAGGAACAGCTGTTACAGAGGCTTGACACCACCTCCATAGCTTATGGAATGGAAATAAGTGCAGAGAAAACCAAAATGATGACCAACAACACCTATGGCATCAACACAGACATCAAAGTCCAAGGCCAATCCCTCAACACAGTGCATAGCTTCAAACATTTAGGAGCCATTGTATCAGACAATGGGTCCCGACAGGAAGTTCTCTCAAGGATTGCACAAACTAAATAATAATGATGCATTTATATATTCATAATTCATATTAATTAATTGTTGGACAATATTAAGATCTTTTGGGGGGTTATGGAGTAAAATACAACACAAAAAATAATATTAGTGTGCATTTGTGACCATAACATGTTGAGTTCTATATTATTTTGTTTCATTAGAGGATTAAAATGGTGAGCTGGAATTAGTATGAATTGATGTTTTGTGAATGTGGCAGTTTTCATGACAATAATTCTTTGATCAAATGTTGCAAGTTGCACGAAATCTGACATTGCACGAAATCTGACATTACACAAAATAGTTTTCATGCAGCCAGTACACAAATGGTTAGACTGGGGGTAGGCACCTCTGTAATATACGCATTGTATTGTAACAACAGTCATTTCGGTAACAAGACCAAAACAGTCATAAACTGTGACAAACATTGGTAGTGATGCAACCTTGCCACTGAAGGACAGAGACCCCGTGTGGAAAAGTTAGCAACAAAGCCATTGTGGTAGACTTACATGGTCCCACACATGTTGCGCCACAGCAGGCTGAGCCAACAGCTTGTTACAAATGGCAAACAGCACCTGCAATAACACACCACACATATGGATAGCCCTTGGTTTAACACAGCACACACGGTGCTAGCCCTACAAAATCGCTATTTTCTGTTACAAGTGCGTCCATGGCTTAGCCCCTTCCTACCTCACCCAGATTCTATAAGCCTTCTAGAAATCTTCGTTTTTCCTCTGACACCCTCATGCTTCACATACCCCGCTACAAAGTCTCCTCTGCTGGCCGTCGATCTTTCTCAGTGCTTGGCCCTTCAACTTGGAACTCTCTTCCCCTCTCTCTTCGCAACTCTCCAAACATAGCTATTTTCAAACCCAACTTGAAAACTCATCTCTTCCTTAAATGTTTCTGATCTTGCCTCTCATCATCATCGTCGTCATTCCTCCATTTGTTTTGTTTTGTTGTTTTGATTCAGACCACGGCCACCACCCACCCTATCACCCATCCCTAGCTCTCCCCTCCTCTCTTATTCCTTAGCAAGTGTCTGATTTTATTTTGTATGAAGCCGGATGTTTAGAATGAATGTGTGAGTACTGCGCTTTGGACTGATATTGTTTATTGGAAAAAAGTGCTATATAAATATCCTTATTATCCAAGCTTGGCTACAAAATAAATAAAATGTGTGAAGCATCACATAAAAACAAAACGTTGTCCATTAATAAAAATGTTGCGGAGAGTAAAACAGAGGAACTGTGTTATATCAGGGACAGACGGCTCAGCATGTTCACTACTTGTCCCCTCTATCTCCGTCTTTGGGTGGATGGGCCCAGTGTGGATTTTCATCCCGTCACCAGAAAAACAAAGTCTAAGTTCTCAGCTTCATTTAAAACCAGAAAGTGAATAAATTGTGACTACCTTCTTCTAAAAAGAGTGTGTCTACAATCTAGTATCACAAGTGACATCAGGGTATTTGTGTAAGGTCATTAAAGTGGGTCACTAGCCAATCCTTTTAATCGAGAACATCACACAACATCTCTACATGTGCAGTGCCACTAGAGTGTAGACTGACAGCCCTGGGATGTGGTGTGACTGTACATGTAGCCCACTACTCACTGATGGATTGCCCAGCGTGTCTTCTTGATAAAAGGTCAGCACCGCTGTCATCAGCCTGAAGATGTTGTAGTGGCCCAACACGGCAATGTGCTGAAACAAAGTTATCATGTAATTTCATTTAACCCTCATGATCACCATCATGATCATCATATAAACATAATCATCATGATCATATAAATATCAACATCAAGTAATATGATATAAACAACATCAAGTAATATATAAACATCATCATCAATATATAAAAATCACCCTCGAGTAATATATACACATCATCATAAGGTAATATCATTTAACCAACATCATGCAACATCAGTTACCCATCATCATCATGCAACATCAGTTACCCATCATCATCATGTAACATCAGTTACCCATCATTATCATGTAACATCAGTTACCCATCATCATCATGTAACATCAGTTACCCATCATCATGTATCAGTTACCCATCATCATCATGCAACATCAGTTACCCATCATCATCATGTAACATCAGTTACCCATCATCATCATGTAACATCAGTTACCCATCATCATCATGCAACATCAGTTACCCATCATCATCATCATGTAACATCAGTTACCCATCATCATCATGTAACATCAGTTACCCATCATCATCATGTAACATCAGTTAACCATCAACATCATGCAACATCAGTTACCCATCATCATGCAACATCAGTTACCCATCACAGGGGTGAGATTTAACCCAGGAGAGTAACTAGCCTGCCGGGCTAGCTAGGAAGTAAAGTGAGGTAGCCCGCATGGTTTTTAGGCAGCCCGACAATCGCGTATTTACGGCAATGTGTACAGTGCATTAGTACAACTTCTTTATCGAAAATGAGCCAAGATCGATCTTCGCCATCTGAACGTTTCAGCCATGCAGTCTGAAAATGTCTTTTTCTCTTCGATTCATACTCTTTGTGACGCTCTTTCTTCTCCGAACTAGAATTCGCCTTCTTTGGCGGAGGGTTCGTTGACCCCAGAAATAAAGTTCCACATTTTCGGATCAACAACCGTCACCTTGACACTATACGTAATTTGTAGCAGTGTTTTTTTCACAAACAAAGCAGACAGCGCGTTTGGCGCAAAAGGGAAGTAGGCAAAGGGAAATAATCCTCGCGTATGCTTCATACTCGTAGCAGACGAACAGTGACCTAAAAACGCTCTCGCTTCGGACCGAGCTTCTAAAAGTCTGCAAGTAGTATTATTTTTTTGTAGGTCGCCAGGCGGGCTGGCTCAACTATAAAGTGAGGTCGCCCGAGCCGGTTTTAAGTCGCCTCGGGCGACCGGGCGACCGCTAAATCTCACCCCTGCCATCATCATCATCATGTAAAATCAGTTACCCATCATCATCATGCAACATCAGTTACCCATCATCATCATGCAACATCAGTTACCCATCATCATCATGTAACATCAGTTACCCATCATCATCATGTAACATCAGTTACCCATCATCATCATGTATCATCAGTTACCCATCATCAGCATGGTGCACCACCCACAACTACTGCTGTACACTAAATATGGTGTCAATATTCCCAAACTGTCCATGTGAATGATGAAATGTGACATCAACAGTGTTCCTGATATGGTCATGTCAATGTTGATAGCACCGCAAACCTCACTGTGGCTAGCTATCTGTGTAACAAGCATTATGATGTACTATGCCAAAGGCTGACAATGTTAGTTTGGCAACAGCTGGGTCAGGCACAAACACAGACACAATGTGTAGATACAGTACAGGAAAGGCAAGGTGAACAAAACACACCACAATTAGGCATTCTCTATACAAACCTATTTCCCTACAAACCTTGGTCAGGAGTTACAAGTCAACTGAGAAATAAACATCTAAGAGTGAGTGTAGAGTAACTGTGACCACAGTGCATGTATGTGTTGCCTTAAGAGTGCTACTCACTGGAAACACAAGAGTGTGAGTGTGTTGCCTTACAGTGCTACCGACTGTGTGTGTTGACTTACAGTGCTACTGACTGTGTGTGTTGACTTACAGTGCTACTGACTGTGTGAATGTGTTGTCTTAAGAATGCTACTGACTGGGAACACAAGAGTGCATGAGTGTGTTGCCTTACAGTGCTACTGACTGTGTGAGCGTGTTGCCTTACAGTGCTACTGACTGTGTGAGCGTGTTGCCTTACAGTGCTACTGACTGTGTGAGTGTGTTGCCTTACAGTGCTACTGACTGTGTGAGTGTGTTGCCTTAAAGTGCTATCAGGGCTTCCAATGGTCTGAGATAAAAAAAGGAGGAAAATGACCGAGTGACGAGGTCACGAGCGCACGACCCCAAACACTGTCACAACACTGTCTGCTATAAAAGAAACAATTTTATTAGTGAGAGTGAAGTAGAAGAAAGAAAATAAGTGATTTACAAAAGGTTTGATGTAAGGTCTCACATGAATAGAGAATAATTAAGGCAAATATGGAATTTACCACATTTTAACGATCTTAATTGCTTCATATCTTAAAAGCAAAAACTGAAGAAAAAAAATGGAATGTTTGAACAGCAAAAAGTGACTTACCAAAATCTGCAATTAGAAGATATTTTTCTTGTGCAGCTGACTTAATAAAACCACAATGAATTCAGAATACAATACAGAATACAATCCTCACTAGCAAGTCACTCATGGTCTACTCTGTTAGTGTTACATAGAATGTTCATAATATTAAACTACTCCTACTAGTTCTGCTTTTACAAAAAATTATGGTCAAATGCATACACAGTTATGGTGATGAAAAATGGTTTTGCACCTTTTAGGCCATCAGTAGTAGGAAAGGCATTTGGCAGTGAAACAAGTCTAAATTTTCGCTTTTTAAAAATGTTTTTCTAGTCGGCAGGAAAAGATAAGGTTGCAAACACAAATACAGATCCATGCTCATCGCACAACATAAAGTAGGCTACTGTGCAAGTTGATCCGTAATTGATTTCGTTCGAGCACAAGACGCAAAACGCGTGTCCGACACGTGGAATCTTTCGGATATGTTGACTCAATTTTTCTCCTTCTACCTCCACCTCCATCCAGTCCCATCTCCACTTGTTTTTGCAAGAAACATCGTCAAACTTTTGGCCGCGTTGAACAAAAATTCGACCCGCCATTTTTGCCTATTCGCAAACAGAACGATGATCCGTTTCCAGTCTTCGAAACCAGCCAATTACAGATCAACCAAACTGAGACTGTGTTACGGATATTTTGGAGCCCCTATGAAAGTTTTACCTCGGCAGTTTTCTACGGCGGAACTTTAAAATTTTTCGGCTGAAATGTTTTTTAAATGGCGGAAATTCGCCGAACGGCGGAAGATTGGAAGCCCTGTGCTATTGACTGTGTGAGTGTGTTGCCTTACAGTGCTACTGACTGTGTGAGTGTGTTGCCTTACAGTGCTACTGACTGTGTGAGTGTGTTGCCTTACAGTGCTATTGACTGTGTGAGTGTGTTGCCTTACAGTGCTACTGACTGTGTGAGTGTGTTGCCTTACAGTGCTATTGACTGTGTGAGTGTGTTGCCTTACAGTGCTACTGACTGTGTGAGCGTGTTGCCTTACAGTGCTATTGACTGTGTGAGTGGGTTGCCTTACAGTGCTTCTGACTGTGTGAGTGTGTTGCCTTATAGTGCTACTGACTGTGTGAGTGTGTTGCCTTACAGTGCTACTGACTGTGTGAGTGTGTTGCCTTACAGTGCTACCAGTGAAAGGTTCGGTGTTGAGGATGTCCAGGATCAGCCTGAAGACGGCCATCTGTAAGGCTTTACTGCCAAGTTTGTGGGTGTCCACACTGGCCTTGCTGCCTGGTTCCTCTGCCAGCACTAGTTTACGTACCATGGCCCACGCCAACAGTATAGGCCCGTGAATGGGATCAGACCCCAGCTGTGACATTTGTGCATTAATAGCCTGCAACATCAAGTACTTGATCCCTTATCATGCTGCCAGTGTAGAGTGCATGTACATAAGTCAACATCATCATCATACTGCATTTCCTGGCCATAAAACGCTACTTTTTCCCTCAACTTTTACCCCTGCAGCTGAAACCACCATTGTACTTAGTTTTCCTGATTTTAATTGTGACTGGTATTCAAGTGCTTTGTCACACTCGATGTTTATTTTTATCAGTAGTTGATTCAGCCCCAATGCTGAAGTCCTGATAAGGTGTAACTCGGATTCATTTATCCATGCAACCCGTTCAATCAGCCACAAGGCACAGAGTCGTCTTATGAAGTTTTCAAACTTTATTCAGCGTTCATCAACAACTGCATACAATCGCCTTTTCACTCTCTTCTTTCACAACACAGTGTGTCCATTATATATTTTTTATCTCAACTCGAGATAACCTCAGGACATTCCAGAATGACGCGTTATAAACCAATCAGAATTAACTTCGTCATCACTGTTTTACGTCATACAATTTTCCTTTCTGTCCAAGAATGTTCTCAAATATCGCGAAGCTTCTATCGACAGTAAACAAGCGAATCTAGAGAATTCTCCAATAATATCGACTATGAAAATTATCAACGTTAAACAAAGCTTCTTCTAACAACAATGCAAACTCAAATCAAAGGTAAATAACCCTATTATTGAATACTTTGCAAAGCGAAACGATTAGATCTATCGTGCGCGTTTCAGACATACTATCCTTCGCGTTTCAACGTAACATGCTTCAGTGGTATTTTTACATCGCTGATACCACACCAATCTTTGTGGAAAATATAGGAGTTATTCTCAAATCAGTATAAGGTAGTTTACTCAGTGAACACACTATTTGAAAGAAAAAATGCTTAGCAGGCAACACAGAATCTACTGGGGCATGTGCAGCAGACATTGTCCAGTGTCAAAGTTTTCATTAGTATCTTCATTTGTTTCTTTCATCTTAACTTTCTTTTAAATTAGAGGAGGCTTAAACAGGGTGGCGGCTATACCAAGGATTTTCCTGTTCATAATATAGACGGTGCGGTGGCCTGTTGTAGATGGGAAAATAGGGCAGTCATGTTATAAGCAAGTGCTAGTCACATTTGTCCTTTACAGAAGTCCGCAAGCGTGTCACAACAGAACCACACAAAGTTCTACTCATCAACATATTTGTTATCAGGTCAGGCAAGGGGTTTACTTGCTTTAGAAAATAAAAGAGAGGAAATGTGTAACAGGCATTTGCTGCACTTAAATCTTCAAGTCCTGTATCATTATTATTATTAATATTTGTCCTCCTGATCTGAACATAGCTCTAGACGCTTACATGAATACAGAATTTTTTTTAACAATAAATCCAACAAAGAAAACTCAAGATATACATAAACTAACATCTCTCTCTCTCTCAAACATAGGAACTATGAGTATGACTACGCATCTTTTTTCGTTTCAAAGAGTGGAAGAAAAATAGTTTTATTTAAAGGAGAATTTAAATGATGGAGTTGAAGATTAATTTCCAAAAGAATGAGGCAGTTTGTTCCAAAGACAAGGATAAGAGAAAGCAGTTAGCCATTACAAGTGTTTCAGTGAATGTGGCTCACAAACAAGCTCAACAGAGCAACATTAGATTTCTCCACACTAAGGCATAAACAGAGATTGTGAAACATCAACACTCACTTCAAAATCTTCTTTCCTGGAGTGAATATATTCTGCATCACTGAAACAAACAGTCAACAGTGTTCCAATCCTCATGGAAAAATATAATCACATTATTTAGGGAAAGTTAAATATGTATAATGTGCAAATTGTTACGTATAAAAAAAGATGAAATTTTCCGAAGAAGTCCTTAACCTTTTAGAATAATCAAATTTACTTATATAGCGCTGTTCTCTAACAGCAGTTAGTTCAAGGCAGTACCCAGGCATGCATCAATAGTGCAGACTTTGACCACAAGTTTCTACTTTTCCCCTTCACCTGAAAAGCAGACTGGAGAATAGCTGAAGAAAAAAAAATCTGAAATCCGGTCGGGGTCCAGGGGCCGCCGTAAGGCCCCTGGTCAGGTCAAGCTGAAAGTTTTATAGCATTTAAAACCCCAAAAGTATGCTTTTTGTGAGAAATAAATTTGGATGTTTTTCATAATATTCATGCATTCATAGATAGACATTATTATTTTTTATATTATTATGAAGACTAATGTTCACATACACACAAAAAAACCTGTTACTTGGAAAAAAAACAACTGAATAGGTTTGTGTCAACATATGCAAGATTATGGCAACTGTCACAAACAAGCTTGCTTCCTAGTATTAAAATCTAAATAAAAAAAATAAGAAAGCAAATCAATACTCTATTTGAAAAATGATGATAAGGTGCTCTGTTTTTTTAAAGTTACAGCTGGCTTAGTATTAGTGCAAAGTCTCTTGGCTGGAGGTCTGTCATCAGCTTTTTTTTGCTCTTGTCAGGAGGGCTTATGTTTCAATTAGTCTTCTTTACGAAGAAGCACAAATATGCTGTGAAAGCACTGACTAGCTGCACAACGATACCAGGTAAGAGTTTGTTTGCTTAGTGGTTCCACACTAAGCAAACAAACTCTTACCTGGTATCGTTGTGCAGCTAGTCAGTGCTTTCACAGCACATGTATGCTTCTTCATAAAGAAGTGCTAAGTGAGCGCTGTAATACCACGATTAGTGTATCTAATTTCTTTGTTGCACGTGATGCAACGAGCCATGCCTGCAGCATCAACTTTTCAAAAATGAGAGCCGATAATCATATGTCCATGGTTTGGAGTACTGTTGGGTTTTGATCCACAACTGAAAACAGCCTGTGAAACCTAGAATGGCAACAAAAAAATTTGTTTAATAGTTAAAGGAGAGGTATAGGGGGGTAGGGGAAAAAGTAAAAAATGGAGCCATGAAGTGTGTTGTACAGAGCCATGAAGTGTGTTGTACAGAGCCATGAAGCATGTTGTACAGAGCCATGAAGTGTGTTATACAGAGCCATGAAGTGTGTTGTACAGAGCCATGAAGTGTGTTATACAGAGCCATGATGTGTTAGAGACAGAAGTGTGTTGTACAGAGCCATGAAGTGTGTTGTACAGAGCCATGAAGCATGTTGTACAGAGCTATGAAGTGTGTTGTACAGAGCCATGAAGTGTGTTGTACAGAGCCATGAAGTGTGTTGTGCAGAGCTATGAAATGTGTTGTACAGAGCCATGAAGTGTGTTATACAGAGCCATGATGAGTGTTGTACAGAGCCATGAAGGTTATTGTACACAGCCATGAAGTGTTGTACAGAGCCATGAAGTGTTGTACACAGCCATGATGAGTGTTGTACACAGCCATGAAGGGTGCTGTACAGAGGCATGAAGAGTTTTGTGTGCAGCCATGGTGTTGTAGAGAGTCATTAAGGGTGTAGTACAGAGCTGTGAAGAGTGTTTTACAGAGCCATGAAGAATGTTGTACAGAGCCATGAAGGGTGTTGTACAGAGCCATGAGGGGTGTTGTACACAGCCATGAAGGGTGTTGTACACAGCCATGAAATGTGTTGAGCCATGAAGGGTGTTGTACAGAGCCATGAAGGGTGTTGTACAGAGCCATGAAGGGTGTTGTACAGAGCCATGAAAGGTGTTGTTCATAGCTATGAAGAGTGTTGTACAGAGCCATGAAGGGAGTTGTACAGAGCTATGAAGAGAGTTGTACAGAGCCATGTCTACAGAGCAATGAAGAATGTTGTAGAGAGCAGCACTCACCTCTGTGCCTTGTAGTGCTGCATGGCAGCCTCCACATTAATGGCTCCCACAATCAGCAGGCACTCCAGGTAGCTGCACACACAGCACTCACTGCCTTACCACCAATGACCGACATCATCATCACACTATTCAACATCATCTACAACATCATCACACTATTCAACATCATCTACAACATCATCACACTATTCAACATCATCTATATCATCATCACACTATTCAACATCATCTACAACATCATCACACTATTCAACATCAATGATCATCTACATCATCATCACACTATTCAACATCATCTACAACATCATCACATTATTCAACATAATCTACAACATCATCACATTATTCAACATAATCTACAACATCATAACACTATTCAACATCATCTACATCATCATCACACTATTCAACATCATCTACAACATCATCTAAAGCATCACACTATTCAACATCTGCTACCCCACCATCAATGACCACAGCAACATCACCACATTATTCAACATTGGTGTTGTCATGGTGGTTGTTTTTCTGAAGGCCCCCAAAATGTGGTTTAATTGACTAACAGAGTAAAGGTTAGTGAAGAAGTGGAGCATGTGGCACAACACAAATAACCATAGCCCTTACTGAACACTGGAAGCATATCAATACTGCACTGAGCAAGAAAGAAGCAACAGTTGACAGTTACAGAAAAATTCATTGTGCATCTTAACTTTAGCCATCCCCATACACGATACGCTGTCAATGTGGTCACAGACTGAAAGCAAACTGTAATCATCAACCCCACACTGGGAAACATCTTCAAGTGGCATCTCAAGACACATCTCTTTGATCGCTGATTCTGCTCTCCCCTGTGCTGTGCATCAAATCCCCTACTCCTGTCCCAAACTAAGTCCCAATTTCCAACTTCCTCTCCCGCACCCACCCCATTCTTGTGCACCCTGAGCATGGATGTGCCTTATAATTAGACATCATCAACATCCTTATCATCCTCATCCTCATAGATTGCCTACCCGAAAAACGTGTTGACAGTACTCCAAACAGCTCAAAAGCAGATTTTGGAATATTTGACCAGATTTTTTGGCATAACGAACTTTTTGTCTTCATGTAACATATTATATTGACATTGTGCACAAAGTGTACTTAATTACATATAGAAATATAAGCAAATAATATTACTGTACAAAGTATAAAATGAAAGGACAAGTAAAGAGTTCAGGTCAACGTTTTGCACAAGAGGGCAAATAAACTTTCATATAAGCAACACATCACACATGCTTCAGGTTACAATATATGCATGTGTTTGGCACCAGCAGTTTTGGTCTGCAACTGGAAAAGGCTTTTGATGGACGTATGATCTGTAGCTGCTTCTTAAAATTTTTCATGTGATTTTGATGAAACGCACTATCGCAGTTGTTGAGACCGCCATGTGCAACGCTGAAGTCGATTTAGCACAAAATACATCTTGCAGTGTGACAGTGAGAGTGTACAACATCAGCCCTAACTTTACTATGTCCTCAAAAGCCTGTATGACAAGGCTACCAGTGCAGTCCTCCACAACAGCACCATTGGAACTGGTTCAGAACAACAATTAGTGTGCGCCAATGATGCCTACTCTCTCCAACCCTCTTCAGCGTTTTCCTAGAGCGCATCATGTTAGATGCCCTTGCAGATCACCACGGCACAGTCAGCATAGGGTATATAGCAATCTCCAATCTCCGTTTTGGGGATGACATTAATGGATTGGTGTGAGAGGAACAAGAACTTGAACAGCTGGTACAAAGGCTTGACACCATCTCCAGAGCCTTTGGAATGGAAATAAGTGCAGGGAAGACCACAATGATGACCAACACCAATGGCATCAACACAGACATCAATGTTGAAGGCCAATCCCTCAACAAAGTGAATAGCTTTAAATATTTAGGAGCCATTGTATCAAGCAATAAGTCCCGACAGGAATCCTCTCCAACATCACACAAACAACTGCGGCCCTGACAAGGTTAAAGCCCATTTGGAAAGACAGGACCATCAGTCTACATTCCAAGGTAAGGCTGCTGCGCTCCCTTGTCATTTTCATCTTCCTATACACTTGTAAAACATGGACCCTCACAGTAGATCTACAACGAGGAATACAAAGCATGGAGATGAGGTGCTACAAAAGACGTCTGGGCATTTCCTATACCCAGCACATCACCAATGACGAAGTCCGACAGACCATCACACAAGCCATTGGACAACACGATGACATGCTCAGTGGTGAAGAAACGGAAATCTGATGGCACGGCCATGTCACCTGAGCATCAGGTCTTGCAAAGACCATCCTGCAAGAAGTTAGAGACAGAAAAAGAGGTGGGAGGACAACATTCGAGAATGGACTGGCTTGACAGTAAGTAAAGCCATGAGGGTTGCCGAGGACAGAGAAAGATGGAGTATGCTGGTTAAACGAACATCTGGGGTGCCCCAACGACTTTCGAGTTACGGGATAGGATAGCAACCTCTGTCCATTTTCGTTGTAGGTTTTCAAAAAAGCTATTTTTTCTCTTGCCTGCTGTTAGCTTGTGATTCATCTTTATTGGGATCGGGAGAACGACCTGCATTACGGTTTGGCTTCACTTTTGGCGCTGGTACACAGCACTGAGCAGATGGGGGAAATCGGAACACAAGATGCGAGCGGTGTGGCCACGATGGTCTAAGGCAGGACCAACTTTCCTTGGACCAGAATTTCCCCATAAAAAGGGACAATAAAGTATCCAAAAAAAATAAAATAAAATAAAAAATACAAATGTGACGAACTAATGATGTGCGCTTTATTGCGTGTCTTTTAAACTGAAAAAAAAAATTCTTTTATAAACTTGACCGTATTTTTTGTGGGCTGACCAGACGACCGTACTACAACACTAAATTGCATACGAATACAGCGAACAAACATACAGTAAGGTAAGCAAGTCTTTCATATCATCATCATCATCACACTTTGAACAATGAACTGAACAGGTAAGGGATGACCAAGCCAGCCAAACCTGATTCGCTTGATGTAGCTATCAGTGGATTCATCAATCAGATGTTTGTAAGTCTGACCAATTCCAAATCCTTGCTTCTGCAAATAAAAACAAAAACAAAACCCCAAAAATTAATATTTCATGACTGATAGTAATCTTTCATGACTGATGGTAATATTTCATGACCTACAGCAATATTTCATGACAGATAGTAATATTTCATGACTGATACTAGTGATAGTAATGTTTCACGACTGATTGTACTATTTCATGACTCATTATACTATTTCATGCCTGATTGGTCCTGATTTGGCTTGAAGGAGTCCGCTGGACCTAAAGCAATAACCATGTAATGTAATGCCTGATAGTAATGTTTCATGCCTGATAGTAATGTTTCATGACTGATAGTAATGTTTCATGACTGATAGTAAGATTTAAGATTTTATGACAGACAATAATGTTTCATGAGTGATAGTAGTATTTCATGAGTAGCATTTTATGAGTAATAATATTTCATTAGTACTAATAGTAGTTCATGAGTTATAGTAATAGCTCATGAGTAACATTTGTTGAGTAATAGTAATACTTCATGAGTAGCATATCTTGAGTAACAGTTCAAGAGTAACAGTAACATTTTATGAGTGAGTTAGTTATTCATTGCAGGGCCCAGCGGACTGGAAAGAGCCAAATCAGGACCACAAAATCAAGACCACAACTGATAGTAATATTTCATGACCGATAGTAATATTTCATGACTAATAGTAATGTTTCATGACTGATTGTACTATTTCATGACTGCTAGTAATGTTTAATGACTGATAGTAATGTTTCATGACTAAGTGTACTATTTCATGACTGTACTATTTCATGCCTGATAGTAATGTTTCATGCCTGATAGTAATGTTTCATGCCAGATAGTAATGTTTCATAAATGAATGATAGCAATGTTTTATGCCTGATATTAATATTTCATGACTGATAATATTTTATGACTGATACAGTGATAGTAATGTTTCATGACTGATAATATTTCATGACTGATAGTAATATTTTATGACTGATAATAATGTTTCATGAGTGATAGTAATAGTTTATGAGTAGCCTTTTATGAGTAAGAGTACTAATAGTAGTTCATGAGTTATAGTAATAGCTCATGAGTAACATTTCTCGAGTAATAGTAATACTTCATGAGTAGCATATCTTGAGTAACAGTTCAGGAGTAACATTAACATTTTTGAAGTGAGTCAGTTATTCCTTACAGGGTCCAGCGGACTGCAAAGAGCCGAATCAGGACCACAAAATCAAGACCACAACTTGCCTGAAAGAGGAATCATCCCCAATCCACATTAAAGATCTGCCAGAACAACCCTCGTGGTAACACTGAAGGCTGGTCACTTTACAACAAAGGCATCCCATGCAGGGGACGCTGATGCTATATTCTAATTTATCGAACCCCCGTTTACAAAAACAAAATAGAATACAAACATCATTATAAAATATCAACAAAACACATACATACAAAATGTCTACATTGCCAAATAATAACATCATAGGAAGCCCCAGTGACCATTTGGCAGAAGGCGTCCAATATTCCCAAGCTGATACAACAGACCTCACACACAAACGAGGAGTTTTGTCCTGGAAGAGTTTTCAAGAAAAAGGGTATGTAACTGGTCTAGTGTCCAAGAAGATAATATAGTAGACTGATAGAATAGGAATGAGAAAAAACAAAGGAGAAAGACAGTGACAGTGGGAATTTAAAGCACTAAATTTCCAGAAAGTGGGGATACTATTTATACTGAAACCCCCGGCACCCCCACAGGTAGAAATATTTTATGAGTAATAATGTATAAGACATAATTAAAAAGAACAAACAATAGTGATCATATTTCTAATTCTGACCGTAAAAATTGAAGGCGTGTGTTGGACTATGTCACTATGTTATCAGCGCAATCACTGAACCAGCCCTAGGCTAGCAGACAGAGCAAGGGGCAGGCAGCACTCACCTTAAACAGCTTGAGGTAAGACAGGAGTGTTTGCGACTTCATGGCACAGCCTTCGTTGACAATCACCACCGCCTCAAGCAGCTCACACTGAGCAAACATCATGTCATCAAACAAACAACATCAGTCATCAAGCAAACAACATCAGTCATCAAGTAAACAACATCGGTCATCAAGCAAACATCGTTCATTAAACAAACATCAGTCATCAAGTAAACATCAGTCATCAATCAAACAAGCATCAGTCAGCAAGCAAACAACATCATTAATCAAACAAACAAGATCAGTCCTCAATCAACATCCATCATCAACAAACATCAGTCAAACAAACAACAGTAATCAATAAAACATCAGTCAGCAAACAAACATTAGTCATCAAGCAACATCAGTCATCAAGCAAAGAACATCAGTCGTCAAGCAAACAATGTCAGTAATCAAACCAGGACTACACAAAGAGACAATTTGTACAAGTTGATTTGTTAACGTCTGTAGCAACACAGCCCCCAGACGAGGAATTACAAAGTGCATGGTGTTTGTTTATACAGCTAAGCTAGTGTTTTTGTAATAGAGACAATAAAGCTGTGGTAGTCTATACAATGGAAGCAACTGTAGCCATGGGAACACATGCGTCCACTCCATCTTGGTTTTAGTGGCTAAGCGTGAACATAACCACCACTCACCTGTTCCTTCAGGTTCTGCCTGACCCAATGCATCACATGTGTGTGGGTCTGAAATCAACACACAACCAACAATGTAGGAGGCAACAAATACTTACAGAGACTTGCACACATTTTCCTTGTTTATGAAATAATACAAATGTGGCCGTTTCAAGGGGCAGATTGAGTAAGTGGCCACCCCAAGGTAGAAATCAATTTCTGTTATTTGGCATTGAGCATTGGGGTGTGTGTGTGTTGGTTTTCTTACAGGCCTGCCTACCCAAGATTTGAAACTTCAGGGACATTTTGCACGGCCGACAAGCAAGGGCGCCCAAGTAAGTAGTGGGGTCCAAAGGACCCAAAATCATGCAATCTGAGCAAGAATTTGAATTAAACAAATTTGATATAACAAGAAACTCTGTTAACAAATTATTTATTAAGCATAGCCATACTAATTTTAGAAAACATACTTTTAGTAATAGAGTTGCACCTCTATGGAACAAACTTCCACAAAATATTATTAAACAGGCAAAAACTTTAAACAGTTTCAAAAATCTTATTGATGAACAAGAAATTTTAAAAACTATAAAATACGATTTTGATAGTTGAGCGTCTTGAGCCGGCTAAAATCAGACCTGAAATATATGTGCTAAAGATGGGACATTAAATAAGCCGTGAGGCTTAATGATCACCATGATCTAGTCCCTACACTACTACTAAGGAAATTGGCACTTAATTATCAGGATCCCAGTCACACTAAAAGTATCAAATGCATGCAAGCTTACCTTTTAGCTATATTTACACTATGTACACCACTCCACTACACCACTGAATCTACTTGGACTTGGGAAGAGACCTGCTTGAAACCTCTGTTAAATTTGTCCAATGTCAATGACGCCATCGGCAAATTTAGCTCGACCACGAGATCCACCATCATGGTTTCAGCTCTTATTACGTCCAAATCATGGTTAGAAACTTGACTTGACGCTTGACTTGGAAAATAACTAGTCAACTTATGGTTTGTTTTGTCAAGTTTTTTTAGACTTTCCAAGCTCGCTTCTTTTTTCAAATGCTTCTTTCCCTCGACATGCCGGTTCACGTCATCCATACCACCGTACATGCAGCCGAATTCACTGGCACATATTGTGCAAAACACCTTGTATTCCACACTTCCACGTTTGATACACGGATATCTCAGAGCTTATTCTAGGATTTTGAAGAAGTGGGGGCAGGCCCCCCCTTCCTTGAAAAAAAGGGGGGGATTAGGCCCCCCTGTGACCAAAACAGTGGGGGGGTCTTCTCGGCATATATATATGGTGTACACACAAACAAATATCCATATCGGTTTTCTCCCGTGATGTTCCCGGATAAACTGTGAAACAGTCAAGTGTCGCATTCTCTCCTAACAGTAAGTACACAAATCGCAGACAAAATATATCACAAACTGGTATCTGTAACCTTGCTTTCACAACTGTTGCATAAAAGCTCTGCTATTTTAGAAGATCAGTCATGGGAAAACAGTGTGACTGTTTTCTTCACAGTTCCTCCACTGAATTCGAAGTTGAAAAGCGTGCGCTTTTTCGAAGCCATTCTGATTCTGATTGTAAACCAGTTCCAACCGGTCAGGTTCATCGATGCCACACTCAGAAAAAAGGTGATTGGTCAAAAAGAATAGCATCGGCCAATGAAAATTTGAGACACATCGCATATACAAGAGAGCAACTTCCGTTTAACTCCAGTTTCCGCTACGCCCTAGCAGACGACAGAAACGTCACAGTAAAGCCCGCTTCGATCAAGACATGTAGCGGAATATTTCCAATCTCCGCGGGATCGCGAACGCGCTCATCGAATTTCTTTGCGGGAAAAAAACTTTTTGTGCGTGATTCCGCGCATCCCGCGCCCTAGAATAAGCTCTGTATCTTTCGGTGTATTTCTCCCTGTAAGGCTGCAGACGCTTTGTAGACTTTTTAACCACCGGCACCAGCGGATTTGGATTCACTTTCAGTTTCATCGGAAAATTCATCATCAGTCTCGTGCACCTTACGTTTTGACGCCATTTTCTATTCGAACGAGTTTCTATGCCCATGCGCAGTGCGGCTCAAACAGTTGTTCGGCAACACTCGGAAGGCCGCGTCATCATCGTGTGCTGTGACTTCGGCCACTGTCGGAACTGAAACCGCGCGTCATTTGTCTTTTTTTTCCCCCCGACACGCACGCTTAAAAAGTGTGTTCCAGAATTTTTTTAAATTTCCGGAACGCGAAAAAAACTTCGTATTTTCCGTAACCAATTGTAATATTTATTTATATCCGGGACAAATCCGGAAATTCCGGAACGGTAGGCAGGCCTGTTCTTACCAAACTACAGTCATAGAAATCTAATAAGCATCCAGTAGGTTTAGCAACACTCTCAAAAATACACCTAAAGCAAGTCACGAAAGATTGATAACACTGTGTAGATGGTTGAATATTTTTCCCTTTATTATTTAAGACTGGAGAAACTGAATATTTTAAACAAATGATAGATCACTCAAACTGTGTGTGCATGTGTCTAGCATTGTAGTGTTGCCACGCCAGTCAAGCTATTGGTAAGGCAGTGTTCTCCATTGAACCATCCCACAACTCATCTGAATACAAGTTGGACAATACTCACCATAAGAAGACCATTCTTTTCTTGAGATGGGGGCTGCAAGTCACACAATGCTTCAAGCTGCTGCAGAATCTGTCAACAACAACAAATCCAAAGTGTTCCTTCCAATGCCTTTAGATGTCAAAGCCTATATAATACATCCACAAGAAACAAACTTGAGACTGTTTATAAGGTAGCAATATCCACCAGCATAGTGAAGGACCCTATATTCCACAATGGCAAAAGGGGAGAGGGTTGGGGAGGGTGGGTGGGGTGGGGGGTCAAAAAAGATTGCATAAGCACAAATATTCTGTAATAAACCAGTCTGGTGACGGCACAGAATTGTTGCTGGAAATTAAAAAAATAAACACCAGACCGAGTTTTTACAGGTTTTAAAAAAATTAGTTCTTACCTTATCCTGGACAAGTTCCCCATTCTGTTGTAGGCTTTCCATGAACCTGGTGTAGACGTCCTGCAACCACAACAAAGGTGAACTATGACCTCAGTGCTCTAGTCTTATACAAACTGTCACCCCAGTGCCATAGTCCTATACAACACAGGCAAACTATGACCACACACTGCTGTACTCACTGTTGAGGTGTTTGGTTGTGGTGTGGTCAGCACACACTGCTGTACCCACTGTTGAGGTGTTTGGTTGTGGTGTGGTCAGCACACACTGCTGTACTCACTGTTGAGGTGTTTGGTTGTGGTGTGGTCAGCACACACTGCTGTACTCACTGTTGAGGTGTTTGGTTGTGGTGTGGTCAGCACACACTGCTGTACTCACTGTTGAGGTGTTTGGTTGTGGTGTGGTCAGCACACACTGCTGTACTCACTGTTGAGGTGTTTGGTTGTGGTGTGGTCAGCACAAACTGCTGTACCCACTGTTGAGGTGTTTGGTTGTGGTGTGGTCAGCACACACTGCTGTACCCACTGGCACTGTTGAGGTGTTTGGTTGTGGTGTGGTCAGCACACACTGCTGTACTCACTGTTGAGGTGTTTGGTTGTGGTGTGGTCAGCACACACTGCTGTACTCACTGTTGAGGTGTTTGGTTGTGGTGTGGTCAGCACACACTGCTGTACTCACTGTTGAGGTGTTTGGTTGTGGTGTGGTCAGCACAAACTGCTGTACCCACTGTTGAGGTGTTTGGTTGTGGTGTGGTGTGGTCAGCACACACTGCTGTACCCACTGTTGAGGTGTTTGGTTGTGGTGTGGTCAGCACACACTGCTGTACCCACTGTTGAGGTGTTTGGTTGTGGTGTGGTGTGGTCAGCACACACTGCTGAACTCACTGTTGAGGTGTTTGGTTGTGGTGTGGTGTGGTCAGCACAAACTGCTGTACCCACTGTTGAGGTGTTTGGTTGTGGTGTGGTGTGGTCAGCACACACTGCTGTACTCACTGTTGAGGTGTTTGGTTGTGGTGTGGTCAGCACACACTGCTGTACCCACTGTTGAGGTGTTTGGTTGTGGTGTGGTGTGGTCAGCACACACTGCTGAACTCACTGTTGAGGTGTTTGGTTGTGGTGTGGTGTGGTCAGCACACACTGCTGAACTCACTGTTGAGGTGTTTGGTTGTGGTGTGGTGTGGTCAGCACACACTGCTGAACTCACTGTTGAGGTGTTTGGTTGTGGTGTGGTGTGGTCAGCACACACTGCTGTACCCACTGTTGAGGTGTTTGGTTGTGGTGTGGTGTGGTCAGCACACACTGCTGTACCCACTGTTGAGGTGTTTGGTTGTGGTGTGGTGTGGTCAGCACACACTGCTGAACTCACTGTTGAGGTGTTTGGTTGTGGTGTGGTGTGGTCAGCACACACTGCTGAACTCACTGTTGAGGTGTTTGGTTGTGGTGTGGTGTGGTCAGCACACACTGCTGTACCCACTGTTGAGGTGTTTGGTTGTGGTGTGGTGTGGTCAGCACACACTGCTGTACCCACTGTTGAGGTGTTTGGTTGTGGTGTGGTGTGGTCAGCACACACTGCTGAACTCACTGTTGAGGTGTTTGGTTGTGGTGTGGTGTGGTCAGCAAACACTGCTGTACCCACTGTTGAGGCAGTGGAGGTGACAACGTCCATACATCAGAAATACAGCAAAGGCAACATGACCACGCACCTCCATACATCAGAAATACAGCAAAGGCAACATGACCAAGCACCTCCATACATCAGAAATACAGCAAAAACAACATGACCAAGCACCTCAATACATCACAAATACAGCAAAGACAACATGACCAAGCACCTCCATACATCACAAATACAGCAAAGACAACATGACCAAGCACCTCCATACATCACAAATACAGCAAAGACAACATGACCAAGCACCTCCATACATCACAAATACAGCAATGACAACATGATGGCCTCTTTTCTCATTCTCTCTTTTGGAACTCAAAATAAATAAATACACCTTATTTTAACATTCAAATCATTTTTTTGTTTATTTTCAAACTAGCCTACATCTTCAGAAAGTTAATTACCGTCAAGAAATGTTAAGTTTTACCCAGTTATTTCTAATACTTTTCAAGCTACAACGTTTGCTAGTTTTTTGTTACGATTATGAGCCAGATTTGACTGGTAAATGGTTATAATAGCGCAATTCCCCCTTGACCGCAAAGAGTTGATGAAATCTTACTTTGTAAGGATGATCCAAATCCCAGCCGATGAAGATCTGACGCAGACATCTCAGCAGATAGAGGCGCTCGGTGTAGTAGAAATCTTCAATTTTCAGCATCAAGGCTTGGGCGTGCCTCTCATGACTGATGACTTGCTGTCAACAAAACACAAGTACATCAATCATCTTGTCTACATAGTAGCGTGCTCCTACAATTATAGCAGATCACAAGCCACACAACAAATGTTCACAAAATACAGATTTTTCACTGGACTTGACTGTACATAAAACCTGTACATCGTATCTTATGTCTGTGGTAGTTAACAACACATCTTATCATCAACTTCTGTTTCCTTAGCCATCTGGCCATCATCCAAAGCTCACCACACTTTGGTCAAAGTTTACTGATTCATGCATAACAAAAGGTATTTTCTCCTCACACAAGTCCCTTTGCTTGTCTTAGTCCTTTTTCTGTCAAATTCGTGGATTTTGCTCGATGCTATTTTTAGTCAAGCCGCCCGATGCTATTTTTAGTCGTTGCCTGATGTCCGCTGGCAAAACACCCCAAACACGTGCTGCGTTAGAACGCATCCACTGCTGCATCTATAAATAGCCTCGTTTCACGAATCATAGTCTCATGCATGAGATTTCCTGTTCTTTCCGGTGGTAGGCAAAACATGGTGGATTATTTTTAAAAATGTGCACTGTGAATTTTTGAATATCAACAATCTTTGTGATAATGGTTCAAGGAACGAGAGAGATTATACAAGCAGCCATTGCGGACAGTGACAAATTGGTCAGTGTTTTTAAGACATTCTATAAAGGTAATCTTGTGCAAATTGATACAAGCAAGTTCAAATTGATCCAAGCAAGGAGAGCGACTTGGATTTTGAAGCATTGGAGAGTGGTCCAATGATCTCTTCTGGTTTCGCAGAGCATACTTGAAAAGTGTTATCGTGCCTACGTGGAATCAGTTCTTACGTTTTCATTCATTTGCTGGTTTCAGTCTCTCAGTGTCAAAAGTAGGAATTCCTTGAACCGTATTACCAATACCTGCAGCAGAATCATTGGTAAAAAGCAGACGCCTCTGAGTGAATTGTTTCAGAGGAGGGCTCTAGGCAAAGCCATCAGCATCAAGGACGATTCCACCCACCCTCTCACTTCTTGGTTTGAAATTCTACCTTCTGGGAAACGCCTCAGGAGCCTTAAGACCCACACAGTACGTTACCGATCCAGTTTTCTCCCCTCTGCCATGGCCTTGATCAACTCAAACCTGACGCGCTGATGGCTCTGCTTGGGCTCCTTCTTCTTCCTCTTGCTTGCTGTAATCGGCTCAACAGTGTGTAAGGTGCGTGCAGTTGTGCATGTGTGGTTTGATGAAGCGGAAGGAAGGCAGAGGGGGGGGGGGGGGGGGGGGGGTGGATAGTGCAGTGTTCCCTCCACACACAAAAAATGAGAGTCCTTGGGACTCCCAGGTATAAAATTTTAAGAGTCCTTGTGCAAATTTTGAGAGTCCCCAAATCGGTGGATGAACGGGTTTTGGGCCCAGTCAACCAAGTCAGAAGTGACATGATCGTGTATGATAGAATCAAAGAATGGATTAACAAAGATTTCTTTTGTTCAGTGAATGTATTGCTTGGAGGAAGTTTACAATGCGCGCGCATGCGATTTTTAAGGACGACAACTCCCGACACAATCTTTAATCGTCTGCAATGACAGTCTCAGTTGGGTTCTGATTCTGATTATGCCGTGAATTAGTTCACCACTCGTTTGGTTGTATTTATGACTTCAGCGATTCCAAAAAAATGTGTGCGTCCACAGGACGCACACATGCAAATTTTCCTGCGTCATTTTTCATATTTTGTGCGTAATTGACGCACTACTGTGCGTAATCGGGAACACTGATAGTGGGAACCCGAAATTAGGTTAGATGTGTATATAGACGTATGTATCGTTTTAAAATAAATATTAAATGTGTTGGTTGTTAGTACAGTTTAACTTTAATTTCATTATTGTATGGGACTGTGATATCTTGCTCGTAAACCTTTTTTTTGTAATGGCTCTCTGTGATAACTGTACCCTGGCTGAATTTGTGATTGCAACGTTTCACCCGTCCCCTATACGCTTAATGTGTCCGGGGACGTAAATTTACACACACACACACACACAAAATTGTGATTGCATGGAAACAGCCTTTTCTGTGAGAATTTGTTTTACATTTTATTACATAATTTACTACATAAATTAATAGTGTGGGTGTGTATTTGTTTGTCCATATATGATCGTATCCTACATGCTGTAAAGATTTTAAACAAATATTACTTTATACTATGTTTAAATTTTTACTTGCATTTTTATTTTTATTTTCATTTTTATTTGTTTTATTTTAGTGATCAAGTGCCTGTCATAATTCCTTGTAAGAGGTAATAAAGATTTGTTGAATTGAATTGAATTAGTTTGAGTGATAGTGATGTGGACACATTGATAATACTGTGTCACTGGATGTGTCTATTTTTCTTCTGTTCTTCTAGTGTCCGTTTTTTTTATATGGATTTATGTGCAAGCAGAGGTGCCAACCCCCTATAAGATTTCGCAGTAAAATTTTGTAAATTTGTCAGTAAAATCCACAATTTGTCAGTAAGAACTAAGATTTTTTTCACATGCTCAAAACACACAATGTTTCGCCAATATGTTTTTGTTCTCAAAATGAAGGTGAATATTGAAAAAATAAAGAAAGTAAAAACTCACCAATAGTATATACAAAATATATACACTGTACATAACTGCAAAAGGGCTTACTGCTGGGACATCTTAGCTGCAGACTTGCAGGTCCGCAACTAGCAGGGTGGAGAACAACTGAATCAAGAAATCTCTTAAATCCGGCCGGGGCCCAGGGGCCAAGCCCCAGTAGGGGAGGGGGTCCATGGGGGTGAAGCCCCCTGGAAGAAAATGAATTTATGCAATTTTGAAAGTAATTTAGTTGTCTAATATCACAGATATTAATAGAAGTTAAATAAAATAAATAAATAAATAAAGTAATTTAGGGCCTCTCCTGAAAGCAAAAAGCACAAAGTAAACATGAATACAAACAACAACAACAAAAGAATGTTTTATGCACATGCCTTTCAAAAAAGTTAAGAATTTTGATTTTTTTGGTTACTCGTTCAATCGCGTTGCGGGACATCATAATATAATATAATATGATGTCCCGCAACGCGATTGAACAAGTAACCAAAAAATCCAATTTCGGCAGTGCAAGACATTGTTTGTGATTTCAAAAGACTGCTAAGACATTGAAAAGAATCGCTGAAGCGTAACACAAAGGAAGGAGGCCGGTGCGCTTTATAGGCTACTGTTCCCAGTCGTGGTCGCCCGATTTTGTTTTCTTGCTCATAGCAGGCCTATACAGTGGGCCTTATAGCATAGCTCTGTATAACAGTCGCGGGCGGGCGCTTTCTCTGAGCGCATTGAATGACTGACAAAATAACTTGTATGCGGTACGGAGGTGTTCCGTGAAAACTATATCGGACGAAAAATAAACATCTCGGAACTCAATATTTTTTTCTCGGAAATGCAAATGCCTTCCGCGGAAGTCCGCGGATCCAAGGAAAATTCTCCACCCTGAACAAGTCGTCAGACAGCTGAGTCTGGTGGCAAGGATCAGAATTGCCAGACTTCAGAACCATGAGGGCACTTAAAGTGCTAGGCTGCATAGTTCCTCTAAATTCAGTCTTGTTTTTCCTCACCATGGAAAAAAATGCGCTCACAAGCACAGTTAGACACTGGAATCAGCAGGATTCCATGCATGACCCTGGCTAGGTTCTTGAATCTGAGACTTCCATTGTGGTCTGTCAGTCTTGACATCACCTGCCACTGTTCCTCAGCATTCAGCTGTTCGGTCACTTCCATTGGTAGGGATGTCTCTGCCTGGTAGTCCAGAAATTCACTATGAACTTCATCTCGACTGGTCGCCTCTTGAAGCATGCATGGAAAGCGATCTATGAAATAGTCTAAGGACGAGACTCGGGCATTCTCCCTCAACCTAATATCAGCAACCTCTGCATGTCTCCACAATTCTTGTTTTGCCATGTGTTCAGAATGACAAAGCACGAGACCAAAATTAGTTAACAAAAACCGATAGTCTAGCACTCCCAAAAGTTCATCGAGGGCAAAAATTACCAGCATAAAAATGCACTATTGGTATGCCAATTGATAACCAAAAACATGTCAAATTCATTGATGTGAAGTCACTACATTTCCAGATATGAACTTAAAGCTATTTTCTATCTAGAAGGCGCTATTGCAGCTAGAAAAGTTACTTGCAAATGGTTACTAAGCTAGGTAACCAATGAACAGGCGCGGTTGATTATATTAACATAAAGCTCGATGTCATTGGCTACTAGATTTACTAGCTGCTTTTTCTATACTAGCCTTCTGCAACTTAACCAAGTTTTCACAAAATTTTTGCGTCAATGCGGTGTTCGCAAACCGTACAATTTGTATAACTTCTTAGCCGGAAAATTTTCAGTTTGACCGTAAGACCGTAAGATATAAATTTGACCGTAAGATCTTATGGCGAAATCGTAAGGGTTGGCACCTCTGTGCAAGACACACAGCAAATCATGCATACGTTGAAATAAAAATTCATCTTGAATTAAATAAAATTGGTTTTAGTTCAATATTTGTTTTAGATTTTTTTGTAAATGATTGTGTGTGTATGGGGTGATGTATTATGCGGAATTGCTTCTCTTTAGCTGCATTTTTTTCATTAGGCAATGTGAGGGCGGCCTGCCTGAAAAAAATTGTTAAAATGCAAAGCTATTCATAACGCACATCATTCAGTTGGTCTTATAGAGACTAAACGTATAAGCGTGAATTTGGAATCATGATGTCTCTACCCCTTAGCGTAGGAAAAAGGATATTCACTGACAATAAATTTGACAGGTAAACTTTAATTTCCTTGGAAGCAGACAGCACAAACCTTGAGAGACTTCTTGGACCCTCTGTAGTCGTTGACAAGGAAGGCCCCCAACAAGTCATGGCACAGCAGTTCATCCAAATCCTGCAACATTTCACTCTACGAAGTATAAACCTGCAACATTTCACTCTACGAAGTATAAACCTGCAACATTTCACTCTACGAAGTATAAACCTGCAACATTTCACTCTACGAAGTATAAACCTGAACATTTCACTCTTTGAAGTATAAACCTGCAACATTTCACTCTATGAAGTATAAACCTGCAACATTTCACTCTTTGAAGTATAAACCTGCAACATTTCACTCTATGAAGTATAAACCTGCAACATTTCACTCTATGAAGTATAAACCTACAACATTTTACTCTATGAAGTATAAACCTACAACATTTTACTCTATGAAGTATAAACCTGCAACATTTCACTCTACGAAGTATAAACCTGCAACATTTCACTCTTTGAAGTATAAACCTGCAACATTTCACTCTATGAAGTATAAACCTGCAACATTTTACTCTATGAAGTATAAACCTACAACATTTTACTCTATGAAGTATAAACCTGCAACATTTCACTCTATGAAGTATAAACCTGCAACATTTCACTCTATGAAGTATAAACCTGCAACATTTTACTCTATGAATTATAAACCTGCAACATTTTACTCTATGAAGTATAAACCTGCAACATTTCACTCTACGAAGTATAAACCTGCAACATTTCACTCTTTGAAGTATAAACCTGCAACATTTCACTCTATGAAGTATAAACCTGCAACATTTTACTCTATGAAGTATAAACCTACAACATTTTACTCTATGAAGTATAAACCTGCAACATTTTACTCTATGAAGTATAAACCTGCAACATTTCACTCTATGAAGTATAAACCTGCAACATTTTACTCTATGAAGTATAAACCTGCAACATTTTACTCTATGAATTATAAACCTGCAACATTTTACTCTATGAAGTATAAACCTGCAACATTTCACTCTATGAAGTACAAACCTGCAACATTTCACTCTTTAGTCCTGCAACAGTTCAATTTTTACTTCTATACTCTCACATTCTACCCACAAAACAAGTCGATCTAATACATGTATGAATAAACCAACCAAGCCATGTAACTGATCTAGCCAAAACAATACTATACAATAATAAGAAGAAGAAGAAGAAGAAGAAGAAGAGGAAGAAGAAGAAGAAGAAGAAGAAGAAGAAGAAGAAGAAGAAGAAGAAAAAAAATTAATATAAATAATAATAATCATGGATGCTATAAACAAACTTTTCTCCAACTCACCATTGAGACTCAAAGCGTGGCTACTATCTGTAGCAGCACACACCCACACATGCTACACACCTCCATCTCTCAGACATGTGGTGTAAAAGGCAGGGAAATGGCTAATAGGAGACGAAGATCAATTTTATTTGACTTTTGTGATTGACGCCATCTGATACCCTTATTGAAAGGTAAGGGGACAGTGGGGGTGATTTATTGAAAGGGAAGGTGAAAGTGGGGGTGATTTATTGAAAGGGATGGGGACAGTGGGGGTGATTTATTGAAAGGGATGGGGACAGTGGGGGTGATTTATTGAAAGGGATGGGGACAGTGGGGGTGATTTATTGGGCTTAGTTACTTACCAAGAACTTGCTCAGTTTGATCACAAACTCCAGCTGACGTCCTGACACTTTCCTTTCTTTCTTCAAGCACTCTCCAGGGTTGCCACTTAAAAAGGAGAAAAACAAAACAGTACATTAAGTCTGATGATTCTGCACAAAATAATCACGCACTACTTCCCTCTCAGAAACATCCACTAGAATTTACATTTCTATAACAGTTAACGCCACGTATGTACAAAATGCCCACTGTGCAATCTACAACAATATCCTTTGAAATACAAAGTGATCAAGACTGGCCTGCACACAGCAGGCTGATAGTAACATTATATACAATATTATATAGGCAGTGAGCCTCAAAGTGATGTTGACCCCAATAGCCTATAGCTATAACACAGCTTATGGTTGGCATTGACAGATATCCGACGCTCCGCCAGCTACCTCAGTCACCGATTTAGTGGAAACCGGCCAATTGTTAAGCGCAACCAATCAGTACATTTCCTTCAGTCACATCTTGTTTGTCCTGAGAATCTGCAGTGACTGAGCAATGCACAGTGGACAATTGCACGACAACAAGCTATTTCATAACAAATTTATACAAAAAACATCTTTAAACTGAAAAGACAAAATGCTGATGAAACTTGTGGGCTGTGACAAGAGTGGTAACACATCTTTCCTTCACACTATTACAGTTACAATTTTACAATGTTTTTAATATTACATTGTGGAATACTGGCATACACATACATAATTGTGTGCACTGACTTCACAATGTTCTGCTTAAAAACTAATCAGCATTGACACATCGTGTAGAAACTAAAATAAACTATATCCCCAGGGAAATAACAGAAAGAATTAGAACGACTGACACACCTGGCAGGCTTGTAATGAAGGAGGCCATTGACAAGTCTGGCTTTGTTCTTGGTCACCTCATGTTCGATCAGCTCCTGGACAACCACACAACTTACACTTTATTTTCATGGATAGCAATGCAAATAGGGGTCTCTCATCTGCCAACCAGTCATTGCTACAGGTGCTTAGTGTTGAGAGGCATAGGAAGAAAACTTTCGGAGCAAGATCATTTGTTTTGAATGTGCTGCACTACTTGTGTGGAATAAATAACCTCTACACTTGATGGGATTGAGCTTCAAGAACACTTTCAAAAAACAACTGAAGACCCGTTTGTTCATGCAATTATTCAGTTTCTCTGTGCCAACTTATTATTTTTGTTATTTTTAACTTTATTTTTGAGCGCACATAGCATTCTGGTGCATCATGGAGTCTGGAGTTGATAAGTGGAAATCATCATCATCATCATCATTATCATCATCAACTGAAAGTCATGAATAAAACTAAAGAGAAAAAGCGGCCAATCTCTAATTAATTTTGTATTTGTTTTCAAAATCAGAGCACAACCGGTCATTTTTTGATGTGTACGAGTCTTGTGGTAAATGACAACTAGCTAGAAGCTAATAAGCATCATGAAAGCTTTCCATCAATAATTACAGTAACAATGTTATGCCTAATCTGTTGTCCACTTGACAAATGACATGTAGACCTGCTCAGGGGTGTAAAACTAAAAGTACAGCCCACTACGTACACACACATGTACACACGCACACACACACAGCCTGGAAATGACAAACCCAACACTGCAACAGTGTGTGCATTGACTCCATTATAACGAAGTTGGTCACCATCAAGAAGAACACATAAAGTTGGAGAGAAAACCCAATATGATACCTTTGGCCTTAGGACTCCTGAGCCAGAAATGAACTGCCACAGGATTCTGTTACTGAAACTGAAAATAGTTAAAACAAGATGTATTATTTAGTCACGCTAGTATCACTAGTAACAATATGTGATTTATGCATTGCCTAGTTAGTAGTTTGTTGAGGAAAAGGTTAATAAGGAGCATGGTTTTTATCTATTACAAAACTAACCCTAACATCTAGGTCTTTGGTTTTATTTCTGAGAAGCCTTGCGCAAGGGAGGTAATAGGTAACAACCACTCTGCTAGGAAATAGCCAGAATAAGATGAAAGCTACAGATCTGGCATAGACGTATGGAAAACGCAGTGTTAAACTAAATTATCGATGTCTGACAACTGCCATAGTCAATTTGAAACACGTGAAAATTGGAATGATCCAACACAAAATTTGCAAACAAATGTCTACGCTTTTAAGAACCTAATATACCATGACATGACGATTACTTTTAGGGATCTGATTATATTTTTCAAAAAATGCACTAGCGTGACCCCCGCACGTATGTAAAACATTTAATGAAGAGGCGTGGAATAGGCCGCGAGGCCTAACATTAAGCCTCTATTTACGGTTTCCTATTTACTACTATTACTACTACTACTACCAGGCGGTGAGTGTCTTGTTTTACTTAAATTACTAAAAGTTTTAGTGTTTTCGGTAGCGATTCGTCAATCTGCTACGACCAAATTTAAATAAATTCATTGCGTGAAAATATGAACCACCAAAATGTACATTTCGTGATTCTGTCAAGACTTCATGTGCCTCAGCTGTCGACTATAACACATAAGTACGGTACAGAATAACAATAATTGTCCATTACCTGTCTATAACCGTACCGTCTCCCGCCATGATGTTTCAAAGTATACCGACTCGGAAGTGACAAAAATGCTCCCAGCGAATCTCTTTTTAAATAATCGAAAATAACAATAACATTGTTATTACAGTAAAACAACTATGAAGCAATAAAGCGAACCAAATGGGCAAGTTTTATTTGATGTAACAAAGATGAAGGCGGGCCGGTAGTCTGCAGCAACACGTTGTGTGGGAATTGGTGGAAGGGGGAGGAGGGGGGGGGGTTGAAATGAGAGGTTAGGCCTATTCAGATGTTTATGGATTTTTATGTTTTATTCTATAATGTGTTGTGTGACAGGGGCGGATCTTGTTCTTGTGCCACTTGTGCACGTGCACACCCCCCTGGCGGTCAAAAAAAAAATAATAATATTAAAAAAGAAAAGGAGGGAGGAAAGGAGAAGAAAGAATTAAGACTAAGAGAAAAAAAATTACTAATTCTCACTCACCACACAGTTTCATGTACCTCCCAATTTTTTGTTGTTGTTGTTGTTTTTTGTTTTTGTGGTGACCAAACTTGTACATGCATCAGGTCAGTTTTGAATAAAACTGATGTGAGTGGCTATTTCTTGTTTTATTTGCAGTAACTTTATATGTCTTTGTATAAGCCTTTATGCAAGATGTTCTGCTATTGTAAATTTAAACACCAGATTTTGCCGAGGGGTGTTTGTGTGTGTGTGGGGGGGGGAGGGACTAAAGAGGACTTTTAGCACAAAACATTACTATTTTCAGTCCTTAAAATAATGCCCAAAATGCACCAGATTGCACAGATTTTAACCATTATTTTAAAATTTTTCAGGGAGGGGCATGCCCCCGGACTCCCCTAGTACACTTGCCTGCTTCGCAGGCTCGCGCTTGTGGCTACGCCACTTCGCATTAGCTGTGCACACCCCCTCAACAATGGAAAGATCCACCCCTGTGTCAGTATTATTGTCAATGATCGTTGTACACTGCAAGAAATTTTTTCTTTACTATTTGTTGGAACAATAAAGATTCTGATACTATGACTGGTGTCTATACAGTTGTATGTAATATAGGAACTTAGGAAGAGTACTGCAATCACAACATGAAAATAAGCATAACACTTCATAGAGACAGAGAAATAATATATATACTTTCATTATATTACCCGTACATGCATATGTCGGTCACTGAGGTGGGAGTGCTAATATGTTTTTGTGTGTGTGTATTTTACTTTTCATTTTCACTAAATTTAATATCTGTGTAAGAATATGATGGAGTGGGACCTACATACTAAGAAAAAGGGGGGTTTGCTCCATGCTCCCACATGTCCTTGTGGTCCTACATAATGTATCCTTTGTCCTACAGGTCTTTAGTCCCACATGTCTGTAGTCCCACAAGTTAACTGTGGTCCCACATGTCTGTAGTCCCACATGTCTATAGTCCCACATGTCTATAGTCCCACATGTCTATAGTCCCACATGTCTGTAGTCCCACATGTCTGTAGTCCCACATGTCTATAGTCCCACATGTCTGTAGTCCCACATGTCTGTAGTCCCACATGTCTGTAGTCCCACATGTCTGTAGTCCCACATGTCTGTAGTCCCACATGTCTATAGTCCCACATGTCTATAGTCCCACATGTCTATAGTCCCACATGTCTGTATAGTCCCACATGTCTATAGTCCCACATGTCTGTATAGTCCCACATGTCTGTAGTTCCACATGTCTATAGTCCCACATGTCTGTAGTCCCACATGTCTGTAGTCCCACATGTCTATAGTCCCACATGTCTGTAGTCCCACATGTCTGTAGTCCCACATGTCTGTAGTCCCACATGTCTTCTTCTTCCTGATAAGTAACCACAACTGTGGTGTGTGGATAACTCAGTTACTAGTAGGAGTCTGCGCAACTATGAATGTAGAGATTGACAGGGAGGGGGCGAGGTGTAGGGTAAGGATAAGGGCCGGGTGGTTGGGGGGAGGAGGCATGGGCTGGGGTGTTTGGAGACCAGAGTTGGGCCCAGGCCCTTGACACAAATGTGTCAAGAGATTTTAGTCCCACATGTCTGTAGTCCCACATGTCTGTAGTCCCACATGGCTTTAGTCCCACATGGCTTTAATCCCACATGGCTTTGGTCCCAGTCATTTTGTTTGTGGGACCGAAAATTTGTGGAGAAAAAAGGCAGGTGGCAGATAGTTAGTTAGTTATTCATTGCTTACAGGTTCCAGCTGACTGCAAAGAGTTGAATAAGGACCACAAAATTAAGACCACAACTTGGCTTAAAGAGGACTCACCCCTGATCCACATAAAAGATCTGTTGAAACAACCCCAGTTGTAACACTGAAGGCGCTCCACCAACCAATCACTGTAAAATAAATGTATCCCACGCAGGGGATGATGAGGCTATACTCTAATTTATCGACCCTCGTTTACAAAAACAAAATAGAATATAAACATCATTATAAAATGTCAACAAAACACATATATATAAAATGCCTACATTGCTAAATAATAATATCATAGGAAGCCCCAGTGACCATTTGGCAGAAAGCGTCCAATATTCCCAAGCTCATACAACAGACCTCACACACAAATGAGGCGTTTTGTCCTTGAAGAGTTTTTTTAATAAAAAGGTAGGTGACTGGTCTAGCGAAGTAGAAGATAGTATAATAGATTGATAGAACAGAGTAGGAATGAGAAAGAACAAATGAGAAAGACAGCGACAGTGGGAATTTAACCCGTTTTAAGCCATGCACGCTTCACAAGTGCATTCGTATTATTTCATGTTTTTAGTAGCAGTAAACGGGATATAACTGTTGATTTGGATATGTTGCGATTGACGAAGGAGTTGTCTACCGTTTCAAAGTCTCATTCTGCTTACTGTTTGCAAAACCACCACAAGTTAGGACCTTTTCTGCATCATACGTCTAAAAATGACTTCAAAATCCTCAAGCCAAACCAGGTAAATGCCATTTATTTACTAAAGCAGTTATGTTGCTGATGCATGCACATTTATTTGCGGGGATATCTTTAGAAAAACTTTTTAGAAGTTTTTTTTTTGTAGGACCGAAGTTCCATAGAACTTTTGGTCGAAATAAAACACAATGTCATTGCACGCATCATGCGTGCATGGTAGCGGGAGGCCCCTGTATTTAGCGCTAAGCTACATACGCTTCGAGCATACATGGTAGTAAAAGATCACTCAGTTATGTGTATTTACAGATTCTGTAACCTTGGAAACAGGTTAAAATGCTTTTCAATGACTATGCACCCTACTGATTTAGGTTATGAATGCATACATTCGTAGCAGGTGGGCATATATAGGCTAATATGGTTCTGCTCATCCATATACAGTACAATTGTGCTTGCACCACACACACCACATTCTTTGCAAATGTATTCAAAGTTACATTTTTGTGGTTCATTCATTTTAATTTTTTTGTTTTTTGTTTGATTTTACAGACCTCTTCCACAACGGATGACCGTACTTGACGTATTAAGTCAACTCGACGAAGAAGTTTTTTTTTTTACTGCAGCTGTGTACATCACACCTCCTGGGGATGGACAACAATCTGAAGAAGACAGTGGTGATGAAAATGGTAGTCAACAGATGAACAACTTGAGTCGTCGTCAGCTTCTTGCTGAGGCAGAAGGAGTTGTGCATCGCAGTAATGGACAGCTTGTTAGAATGGGTGGTCCAGAAGATGAAGAGGAGCTAGAGGAGGAGTTAGAGCTGACCCTACCTGCCTCTACTCAAAAAGCACCTGCCTCCCCACAGCAGACACCCACCTCCTTACAGCAGGCATCCACCTCCTTACAGACGGCACCACCCTCCCCACAGCCGGCACCCACCTCCCCACAGCAGGCAACCCCCTCCCCTCAGCAGGCAACTGCCTCCCCACAGCAGGCACCTGCCTCCCCACAGCAGGCAACCCCCTCCCCACAGCAGGCACCTGCCTCCCCACAGCAGGCAACCCCCTCCCCACAGCAGGCACCTGCCTCCCCACAGCAGGCACCCCCATCCACACAGCAGGCACCCCCTTCACCACTGCAGGTTCCAGCAATACCTAGGCAACAACAAGCAGGACGCCTTCTACACAATCAGAGGCAACAACTCCTGCAGAAACCTGTTGTTCCACAATCAGTGCTTCAACACCTTTCATGGCATCTTTTGACGTGCTGCTCAATTCACTGTGTCTCCAGGGCTCGAACATGACATTCTGAGTTTGAGTAAATATTGAAACAAAGTTCAACTACAGTATTTTGTTTTTTTGTTTTTGTAGTATTTTTTTTTAATGAATACTTGTGTATGTATTATTGTTTTGAAGTTTTGGAGAAAAAAAAAGGACTCTCTTGATACCATGCACTCTCTGAGAGTGCAACATGACAACATTTATACGCACCCTCTAGCTACCATGCACGCTTCAAGCGTGCGTCCTCAAAAACCCGTAAGAAAAATAAAATTTCCAATTTGATGCTTATATTTGTGTTAGAGAGTGTGTTTGTAATAAGAAAAATCAAAATAATCCAAAGAAAATGGAAAAAAAAATTGTTGGTAAGATATGGGTTAAAGTACTAAATTTCCAAAAAGTGGGGATACTATTTATACAGAAACCCCTGGCACCCCACGGGGAAGTGTGGAGGGGCATGTGGGGACAATCTTTTCTGACTTTTGTGATTAGGTCCCACTCCATATCTTACAATAGTTTTTCTTGTTAAAACAACAACAACAACAAACCATAGATAGCACACTCATCTCAACAAATGTTTAAAAGAAACTGACAGACAGATACATACAGAAAAACACACACACAAACAAGCCCAGTCATACACATACATGTTCTAACACATAAGCATAGCATGGGACCAATTGAATTCATTACATGTTTACATGTCTTTGATCCCACATGTCTTTGGTCCCACAGGTCATGCATTGGTCCCACATGTCATTGGTCCAACCTGTCTTTGGTCCCACATGTCATTGGTCCCAAATGTCATTGGTCCCACATGTCTTTGATCCCACATGTCTTTGGCCCCACATGTCATTGGTCCAACATGTCACTGGTCCTACATGTCTTTGATCCCACATGTCTTTGGTCCCACATGTCTTTGGCCCCACATGTCTTTGATCCCACATGTCATTGGTCCCTGTCACTGGTCCTACATGTCTTTGATCCCACATGTCATTGGCCCCACACAAAATAACTGGGCACATTGGGACATGTGGGACCAAGGACTTTGGAACATGTAGCGGACAATTATTCTATAATGCAACAAAGCACAAAATCAGCACCAAAGTCAAAATGTCTGCAAAAAAATTAACAGATTTTATTTACTGTTCACTAGCAGTTTAAAATTCCTGCCACAATATAGAAGAAATTCAGCAATAAGTTCTGTCATGTGTCCTGTGCACCAAGTATACAAGGTCAGTTGCAGACTATGTTGCAATCCAAACAATAAATTAGGATACACCAATAAAGTTGTAAAAACAATAACGCTTGTCATACTGGTGTTGAGGAGTCCTTTCACCCCTAGTCTAGGCAACTTTCACAATGAGGCTGGAAAGTCAGGGTTATCTGTCTGCTGGCACTAAATAAAGGAATGAATGAATAAATGAACAAAGAAAGCACCTTCAAAACACCAACAGTACTGCTATTTCACCTTATTTGTTGTGTGTGGCTTTGTGTGCTCACCTAAGTCTTCATGCTGATCAAAGCCTGCGCTGAGCTGGCAACGATAATAAAACATTGAATGAGTCCAGGGATGTCACATTTTCACAATTTTATTCAACGCATAGACATTAAAGATCCTGACGCTCGTGTCCTAGATGGGTGAGTGCCGGCTATAAAATACATCCAGCAAGCACTAGGTCCCTTCTCCCTCATCCCCAGTCACCCACCATTGTGCTCAGTTGTCTGGCCGTCATACGATGCACCCAACACAGCAAGTGGGCCTTAGACGGCTTGAGATCAGTGCCCTGAGCAGCCTTTGGACTAGAAAAGCTCAGTGTAAGAACCATTAAATACATTAACAATTACAGTGGTTTTGATGACATTTTGGTCAGTTTTCTTTACCATTCAATTTCATTGTAAGTATATGTATATGTATTAGAGCCTGCAAGCCTATAAACCATGTAAGCTTATAAGAACACAGAATAGGTCTATAGTATAGCATATGCCTATATCATAGCATAGGACTATATCATAGCATAGGTCAATATTATATCAACATAGCATAAGCCTATAAGAACCTACATAGGCTAATATGAAATATAATGTTCAATGTGATCTGTTTTAGACAATGTAAATGGTTTGTTCAGCCACACAAACTGTCAGTGAGCAGTAAGAACACCCAAATGTAGAGGTATGGATGTGCATGGTGCCTTAGTTTGGACAAACATCAAGGTGTTTAAGTAGACTTTTGACCAACCTAAACAATGGCCTGTACATTAGTGACATATATGTTTTGGGTTGATGGAGAAAAGAATTGCTGCTATATAGAGCTCACTTAGCAAGCTCACAGCGCCTCAAGGTGCTGGTCATTGATGTACACAATAGTTTATTGAAGCCAGGATTTGAAATAACATTGCATGCCTAGATGCACGTACGTACACACAGGGCTTGCAACATTAACCACCGCCACCTCTGAACAAGCAAAACATTTAACAGATAGATTTTGTCTGGATTTGTGGGACACTGACCGCTGACCCTGAGAAAACCTGAAAACATCAAACTTCACATAGAAGCCAATAAGCTCCCTGTACACATTACACAGTTTCAAATCAACCATTCCACAACCTACAACTGCACAAACCCTGACCCATCGTCCCCAAAGTTTTATTTTAACACCAAAGACTCCTATCATTAAATAACACAAAATGCAAAATCTAAAATTGTGGGGTTGTTTTTATATCTCAGCAAAGTATCCACAATATGCACAATATCGTGAAGAAGAAAAATAAACAAGAAGTACCAAACAAGTTCATTCATTCTTTTTTTTCCACATTCGGTACAAGAATGACTGGGAGTATTAGTATGTGTGACATCTATTTGCCTGTCTTACCAGTGTGGCCACTGATACGCAAGTGTTGTGGTAGAGGTTACATTACCAACACAATGTCCCATTGCGAGGGTAAGGACACCACTATGAGATACGTAGTGATAACAATTTGGGTCCACCCAGTGACAAGCAGATGCACGTGGGGTGAGGTAGGATTGATAATCTCAAAAGGTGACATTTTCAAATTATTTTTAAATGACCTGACTGATTTTAACCCTTTTACCGCCAGCTGTCCAGAATCATAAACATTCCCAGTGCCAGCTGTCCAGAATCATAGACATTCCCAGTGCCAGCTGTCCAGAATCATAGACATTCCCAGTGCCAACTGCCAAGGTTCTGCATGATACAACATCAACTATTCACTGGAGCCTGTGTAGGGCTGAGCCCCCAAGTTGTACATTTGTGCAACAGATGACCCATGGGAGAAATCACAGGACTCTAGTGAGTAGAATCAATCTATGTTCTCTCCCATGGGTGATTTGGTCACAGAAATGTGACTTCCAGCTCTGCAATACAGTAGCATTACTGCACTGGCATCAACAATGAAAGAGTGAAAGTGTTACAAAACTTGCTAGCCAGGGAAAAAACTGCAACACAACAGTTGTTGCATTGTAACTAGCAAAACGCATTGTTTTTTTTTTGTTTTTTTTTTCAGAACATGATCTGAAAATTTGACAGAGAAATGTATTCCTATGTCAACAATATTGAGTAATTTTTTGGATTTCTTTATAATAGTAGTAAAATCTTCACACCAGTCTCCCACAGTTGACTAATGATAATATCAATCAGGCTAATGTACATGTGCACAGGCTTCTGGATTATGAAGTCACAAATTGATTGAAGTGCTTGTCAAACTTGGAAATATACAATATAATTTCATACTTTTATATATCTACCTATCTATTAATACAATGATTTGAGATCTCTCTCTCTCTCTCTCTCTCTCTCTCTCTCTCTCTCTCTCTCTCTAACATTTCAACACATGTTTTAGTCAGATTTTGAAGGGCATGTGTTAGCATTCTTGTACAGTGGCATAACTATGAACAGATGTGAGTGCACTACACGGTTCTTGTTGTCTGTTTCACTAGTAGTAAACATGCGTCTACAAAACCTGCAGTCTGAAACACAACCAAACAATTACTACAACATAATCATCATGGTATGATATAAATACTCACTCGCTCAGCTACAGTGATTGTCAAATACAATCACACATAACAACCAGCATTATTATTATTATTATACATACATACAATATGCAGAACCAACCTTCAAACAATGAAGATCAAAAACAGCATATGCAAAATGTCATGTGGTGTATCAACACCAGTCATCAATACATAAAATGGAGGCAATATTACTTAGCGAAACACAAAAACAACAACAAACAAATGACAAGAAGAAGAAGAAAAAGAAGAACAACAAGAAAAAGAAGAAAAACAAGAAGAATAAGAAGACAAAGAAGATGAATTATTTAAAACAAATTTGTTTGTGGAGAAAGAAATAATTAAATTGCCCGTAACAAGAATGAGTGTATTTGAAGCTGGCTTAGCACATTATGTGTTTGAGCCATTCAAAGTAAAAATAATAAAATAGAACTGAGCTCACACAATGCTGGACTCACCACAGTATGGACACATCAACAATACTACAGTATGGACACATCAACAATACAAATACAGAGAGAAAAAACTAAAATACATTTATAAACAAAAAGCAATATACACAAGTAGACTAGAACATTGATTGCTAAGAAGATTACATCCCAAACTGATTTGCTTTCTAAAACTAGAAGGGTAAAGCTTGGTTAGCCCATATGGCTCACATTTTCACAATATTCTACAACAAAATATGTACATCGCATGAAATTTAAAAAAGTTTAAAAAACAAATTGTCAAATTGTGTGTGTATATATGTATATATGTATATATATATATATATATATATATATATGTGTGTGTGTGTGTGTGTGTGTGTGTGTGTGTAGCTTGTGCGCAGCGTGCCTTTGTGATGGGCAGAATCGGGCGACACGCGGGAGTGCGAATCCTTACTCATCCACATTTCTGGACTCCGGTACGCATCGGGTTTTTGTAAGGCAATATCGGGCCCTTACTCTAGCCAGACAAAAGTCGGGATAAGTACTGTGCCCTACGCGCCGCAAGTGGGGCCCAGAACGGGCTGGTTTGCTGGGTATGTTCACATCAAAAGAGTGTTCAGTTAGGGTTAGGGTTAGTGACTAAGTGACCCTGACCTTTGAGCAAGGTTGACCAAAATAGTTTAGATGTATCTCATTAACGCAGTTAAGCTAAACTTTTGAAAACAATGATTTCTATTCCGACTTCTATAATAGCATTCTTTTCAGATCGCCACACTTTGAGTTCCACTGAAAAAAAAAGGTGCACGATAGTCTCTTGTATTATTATTGTTAAGGATCACACATTAAACAATTAGTCCATGATCAACAACGTTGGGAAAAATAACATTTTCCGAAAATGTCCTCCTTGTTTTACTTACATATTGTGACCCTGTGACTTCGACCTTGAAATGAGGTCAGCCATTCGTTAACAATTTTCGATGCGCACAAACCAAGATTAATTTGCATAGCTGCAACACTGCCAACAGGTTCCCAGTAATTAAGAATGCTAAAAAATGTTCTACAAGGATGGACAGATGGAAAAAACCTACACATAGAAAAAAAAATTTCAAAAACAATTTTAAAAAATAAAATAAAATAAAAACAACAAAACACTATTTAGCATTTGTTAAGGCTCATTTTGCACCGATTTGTTGGGTTAATACATAGACTCACATTGCTGCATGCGAACAATTAAATGTATAAAAGCCATAGGCCATGATAAAAATGCCAAAGAGAAATGACAACAAATCAAATCTCTGTAGCCTAATAACAACAAAAAAGTAATTTGCACTTGTTCACCAAAACATCAGTTAATGAGTAGTGGATGTTTCTGTATGTTTGCAAATTGATGTAGAGACAGAATAACAGCCAACATATTCCACACATCCAACACTTTGTCCGTCTTTAGCTTGTTCTCTCACTTCCATACACACATGCAAACCATCACAAACCACATTAATCTAATCTCAGCACAAACATTCATTCACAGGTGAAACCCACTGCCACAAACATCTTTCTTTACACTAGAAACCTCTACTACAGCTGGAGGTAAAATAATAATGCCATTTGTGAATACCATTTGAACTAACACTGCATCACCAATAAAAACCTCTATTGCAGCTGGAGGTAAAATAATATCGCCAATTGTGAATACCCTCAAACTAACACTCCATCAGCAAACTGTAACAACCAGTAAAACCTATTCAACAGTGTGGTTTCACTTGCACAGCAAGAGCTAAAAGTGTCCACATACTACTACACACTGACACAGTGCTTTGATTCCAAGTTCCACTAACTTCATGTCTACTTAAAAATATTCCCAAAGTGATATATGAGGGAACTCTGCACCCATTTTGGTCCAGCACTTGTTTTATTTTATTTTTCTTTTGTTGTCTAATATTAAATAGAGATGTAAAATTAAAATACTAAACTGAAATGATCCCAAAGTGATTTCCTGATCACTATGGGCAATAATACACAGCACTTATAGGTTGCTGTTTATGTGGAGTTTTTTTCATTTGTTTGTATGGGGTTTTTCCACATGGTACAAAAACAGCTCACAACTGTCACAACATTGCAGACACTACAGTACTATGGCCACACCTACCATCACTTAGTAGTGAGTTAGGATAAAAGTATGTCCAGGAAGCATTAACACATTGTTCTTTGAGGCTCAACAGTAAAACAGTGTTCAGTGTTCGGTTGTTTTGTGGAAGAACAAGCTCACATTTACCCTTACTATCCAACACTAGCCCTGTACGGTCCCTGAGGGTGGGCCTCACCACTGATAAACGTTTAGCTAGGTCGAATCTTCTCATACAGAAACCTGTGTCCTTTTTCCACCAGTCTCCCAAACTGGTCAGTATCAAAAAGTTGATCTCGGATGTAATGAAAATGAAAGCGCACAAATTCATAAAAATCATTCTCCATCTGCCAGATTTTCGAAGCATGGATCTTGTTCACTGTCTCTGGTTTAGGTGGCTGTTTCTGCGATGTCTTCCGCAAGTGTGAATTCTGACCTGAAAGAAGAGATAAAGCATCATCGTCATTCCTACTTTTGTTATTAAGACCATCAACACCGCTGATCCAGACCACTAACACTGCTGATCCAGACCACCAACACCGCTGATCCAGATCACCAACACTGTTGATCCAGACCATCAACACCCATGATCCACACTACCAACACCGCTGATCCGGACCATCAACACCGCTGATCCAGACCACCATGATCCTGACTACCAACACCCATGATCCAGCCTATCAACACCCATGATCCAGACCACCAACACCCATGATCCAGCCTACCAACACCCATGATCCAGACCACCAACACCCATGATCCAGACTACCAACACCCATGATCCAGACCACCAACACCCATGATCCAGACTACCAACACCCATGATCCAGACCACCAACACCCATGATCCAGACCACCAACACCCATGATCCAGACTACCAACACCCATGATCCAGACGACCAACACCCATGATCCAGACCACCAACACCCATGATCCAGACCACCAACACCCATGATCCAGATGACCAACACCCATGATCCAGATGACCAACACCCATGATCCAGACCACCAACACCCATGATCCAGACCACCAACACCCATGATCCAGACCACCAACACCCATGATCCAGACTACCAACACCCATGATCCAGACCACCAACACCCATGATCCAGACCACCAACACCGCTGATTCACCCTTTCCCCCACACCCTAATGCCATCCCTCTCTTGGATTTTATTTTCTGTTTTTACATAATTTATGTCCTTGCGTGATTGTTCAGTGAGGTTTTACTTTTATTTCATTTCATATTTGTATGCGTATGGATGTTAATATTTAGTATGACTGCTTGAAAACTGCACTTGAAACTGATTTGTCAATTGGAAACATCACTATATAAATACCCTTATTATTATGAAAGGTTTACAAACAATTAACTTCCAAGTTTCAGAAATGTGTATTCAATTTGGTATTTTCTTTATGTCTGAATCTTTATTTATTCCTGTAGTAGACTTGCCTGCAAAATGTTTTGACTGTTTTTCAGGCATCTCAAAACCAGATTGTGGAAGCTTTGATCAGATGTTTGAGTAACGGACTTTGTGTGTTCTTGTAACACATTAATATTGACATTGTGCACAAAGTGCACTAAAACATATATAGAAATGCATGTTTACTAATCAAATGATATTACAAAGTATAAAAATGAAAGGACAAGTGAAGAGTTCAGGTCAACGTTTTGAAGGAGAGGGCAAATAAACTTTCTTTCAAGTAAGCAACACATCACATATACTTCAGGTTTAAAGGTATGCATTATTCAAGACCAGTGGTTTTCGTCTGCACCTGGAAAATGCTTTTGATCGACGTATGGCTTTAGCAGTTTCTTCAAACTATGATTTTGATGATACACACTTTTGCAATCGTTGCCACCCCAATGTGCAACGGTGAAGTCGATTTTGCATTAAAATGCATCTTGCAAACTTTGGCTTTTTCGGAGATGTAGTTAGACAAGTCAGTTTTTCGTTGTAGCCTTTCAAAAAAGCTTTCTTTCTGGCCTGCTGTTTATCTTTTGGTTCATCGTTACTCGGATCAAGAGAACGGCCTGTATCATGGCTTCACTTCATTTTTGGCCACAGTACACAGCACTGAGCAGAATGGAGGAAAGTAGAACACAAGTGTGGCAAACTTGCGATATGTGCCCTTGCGCCATCTTGGTAAGAGAAGTAACTACACTGCACATCTTTTAATCAAAATTTAAAATAAATAAATAAATAAATAAAAACTTGACCGTATTTGTAGCGAACTGACCAGACGACCTTACTCCAAGGCTAAATTCCGTACGAATATGGCAAACGAGGCAAGTCTGCTTTTGGTGGGTTACAGCATTTCAAGATGGTGGTGATAGGGGATGCAACTCTAAAAGTATTATAACTTACTTGAATAAAGCATACAATGTTTGTTACAATGTGAACACTAATTATATCGATGGAATAGCTTCTATAGCTTTATTAACCCCTTAACCGCCCAACCCCGAACCTCATTCGGGATGATTTTTTGCTTCCTGTGTGCCCAACCCCGAAGGCCGTCCGGGGTTTATTCGTCGGCATTCTGTAGTCACCCAAGAAGAGAGGTAACCGCAGTAACTGTTGGCAGAGCAGCTAGAAATCTCCAACCAACGGTTCTTTCCCTTTGACCATTATAAATCGCAAAAACCGAAAGTTGCACAATATTTGAAATTTTATTACTTTGCAGTGTTCAGTCATCATACAAAATGGCGGATGGTGGACGATGAGGTGGTACTACGAGGTCTGTTTTTAGATGATATTCAGCACTTGAAGTGCTTCAAGAGGTCCTAAATGATCAAGACAGTGATGATGAAGACCTTATCACACAAAATTCATATACTGGAAGTAGTGTGTGGACTTTTCCCTGCTGTGTGTGTTGTGACTTTGCTGAGTCTCTACAATTGTGGATTATGACGTGTGATTCCGGACTTACCATACCATCGACAGGTACCCTTATTTCTGTGGATGATATAGACGTAAAGTTGATTTCCAAGTAGTTTATTGATTGCTTGATGTTTGTCCTTTTGTTACACCAGTTTTTTGTGGTGTTCTGTCATGCATTTTTTGTGTTGATGTGTGTTTTTATGTTCCAAAAATGCCTGATCACGGCAAAAAAACAAGAATAAATAATTACTAAAAAAATGTATGTCTTGTCAAATGAAACTATTTTCACTTGATATTGAAGTCAGGGATGTTACAAAAAACTTTGCCAAATATCTAAGAGATATCTCTTCAAATGCCTGAATTATTCACGTTTTAGTGAACACACCCTCAACAGTCAAATTTTGCTCTGGCATACAGGAAGTACAGATGCGCTTTTCACTACGGCAGTTAAGGGGTTAAAGACCCTTTATATAGAAAGAAGCATTTTGTCCAATATCGTTTATATGAACTGTAAATACAATGCATCACTCACCACTTTGATATAACTGTGATGACCCTTTGAAAAAGCGTGGCAGAACTGTCTCCAGCACAAGTATAAAGTTGTCCATTTCCTCTGTAAGGCCCACAAGCAGGTAATTGTGCAACACATTCTGCTTGGCTTTGTTCAGAGCCCACTCACTGCCTGGTAACCTGACAAAATAGTGATAATAAATATAAAATAATAAAAACAACAACAATTATAATAATAATCAGTATGCCTTCCACAAAAAATAAATAAGAGCCCGTGGGACTCTCAATTATCAAAATTTAAGAGTCTATTTGTAAATGTTGCGAGTCCCCAATTTGGTTGATAAGAGAAAGAAAGACCATGTGATCAACAACATGAATGTATAGAGGAAGTATACATTGCATGTGCAAGCCATTTTAAAGTATGACAATTCGTCACACAACCTTGAATCATCTGCTATTAGTTGGCCACTCATTTGTCATAAGGTGAACTTCAGCTATTTGGGAAAAACGTGCACATCCGCATACAAATTGTTAGCACCATTTTTGCTATTTTGTGGACAGTTGAGGCACGACTGTGCTGAATTAGGAACACTGATAATCATCATAATACAGACAAGCAGGCGTCTCCAGTTAGATCCTGTATCGGCCAGCGCCAAGCGGGCGTCTCCAGTTAGATCCTGTATCGGCCAGCGCCAAGAGGGGTCTCCAGTTAGACCCTGTATCAGCCAGCGCCAAGCGGGCGTCTCCAGTTAGATCCTGTATCGGCCAGCGCCAAGCGGGCGTCTCCAGTTAGATCCTGTATCGGCCAGCGCCAAGCGGGCGTCTCCAGTTAGATCCTGTATCGGCCAGCGCCAAGCGGGGTCTCCAGTTAGATCCTGTATCGGCCAGCGCCAAGCGGGCGTCTCCAGTTAGATCCAGTATCGGCCTGCGCCAAGCGGGGTCTCCAGTTAGATCCTGTATCGGCCAGCGCCAAGCGGGCGTCTCCAGTTAGATCCAGTATCGGCCTGCGCCAAGCGGGGTCTCCAGTTAGATCCTGTATCGGCCAGCGCCAAGCGGGCGTCTCCAGTTAGATCCTGTATCGGCCAGCGCCAAGCGGGGTCTCCAGTTAGATCCTGTATCGGCCAGCGCCAAGCGGGGTCTCCAGTTAGATCCTGTATCGGCCAGCGCCAAGAGGCGTCTCCAGTTAGATCCTGTATCGGCCAGCGCCAAGCGGGCGTCTCCAGTTAGATCCTGTATCGGCCAGCGCCAAGCGGGGTCTCCAGTTAGATCCTGTATCGGCCAGCGCCCAGCGGGTGTCTCCAGTTAGATCCTGTATCGGCCAGCGCCAAGCGGGCGTCTCCAGTTAGATCCTGTATCGGCCAGCGCCAAGCGGGGTCTCCAGTTAGATCCTGTATCGGCCAGCGCCAAGCGGCGTCTCCAGTTAGATCCTGTAACGGCCAGCGCCAAGCGGGGTCTCCAGTTAGATCCTGTATCGGCCAGCGCCTTGAGCAACTCAGCAGCTGGAAAAGCGCTATATAAGTATGTTAAAATAAAATAAAATAAAAATTAAAATAATAATTCGTATATAGCGTACAACTTCAAAAAGATGAACTTCATGAACTCCAAGATGTGCTTTCTGGTGTGTGACTACACCAGCACATCCGCCCTTCATCCAGTCTTTCTCCAAGTGATTGACAACAGCACAAGATGTGGGCCAGCAGCACAGTCAGGATTTCCCTGCTCAGTGGGATTTCGTTTTACAGCTACTCAGTCTTTGTGTTAAGGATTATGACCCTCACATTAGGAGGCAAAATTACACTGACTATAGTGCTACAGCCTTGGGCGCTGGTTGTCTTTCAGAACCATTTCCAAGGCTAACTGTCCTGATAGCCCTTTGGGGTCAAGATAGTGGGGGTGTACACTGTTCAAGGCATTGTCCACTATAATCAAATGTTAGCCCAGTTACTGGGACAGCAGTTGCCTCTTTTGCTATTCTGGAGGTAATTGTCGGAAACTACGGATTAATATACAAACCAGCACTCGGCAATATGACCACAGAAGTAAGGGATTTGCAGCCACAAGTTGACAGGATCACAATCCTCTCCATCACGCTCCACACATTGGTCAAACGTCTGAAATTACACAATATATCATCCTTTTACTGTCCATAATCATACAACAATATATTATCCTTGTACTGTCCACTTGTTCATCAAAAGTCTGAAATCACAGAACAATATATCATTACTTTATTGTCAATGATCAGACAATAATATATCATCGTTTTACTGTTGATATCAGACAATATTTCATCATTTAACTGTCCATAATCAAGCATCAATATATCTACATTTTACTGTCCGCACATTCATCAAAAGTCTGAAATCACAGAACAATTATTTTATTGGCGATAATCAGACAATAATATATAATCATTTTATTGTCCATAATCAGACAATATTTCATCATTTTACCATCCACACATTCATCAAAAGTCTAAAATCAGGCAACAATATATCAATATTTTACTGTTCATAATCAGACAATATATCATCCTGTTACTGTTCGTAGACAATATATCAACACTTTATTGTACATAATCATACAACAATACATCAACATTTTACTGTCCATAACCAGACACCAATATATCAACATTTTACTGTCCATAACCAGACACCAATATATCAACATTTTACTGTCCATAATCAGACAACAATATATGAAAATGTTACTGTCCATAATCAAACAATATAGGATAACAGGATAACAGGAATTTATTTCGCCAATTGACATGTAATAGATACAACAATCGGAATATTATTTGGTGTTGGACAATGGCAGAATGTTTTAGATTTAACAACATCTCTCTCTCTTTCTCTCTGTCACTCTTTCTCTCTGTCTTACACACACGCACACATACCTACATACACAGATAAACACATGTATGCACAACCACACACACTCGCACAAGCATACCCAACATTAACAGATAAACAGATAGATATAGTAAAACACAAATGACTAGTCTAACGTGATCACAAAAACATTCTAAATTATAATAGTCGCTGTAGTATATAGATATAGATGTACGAGCATGTAGGGAGAAGCAGGGCGTGCGCACGGCAGGGGGATCAGCGGTGGGAGGAGGATGCGGCGTTTAGAGATCTTACAGTTTGAGGGTAAAAGGAATCTTTAAAGCGGGAAGTGTGGAATCTGAGGGATTGAAAGTGGCGGCCAGAGGGGAGAAGTTCGAACAGGAAGTTCGAACAATATATCATTTTACTGTCCAATATACCACCACTTTACCGTCCATAATCAGACCACAATATATCATCATTTTACTGTCCACACATTCCTCAAATGTCTTAAATCAGACAACAATATATCAATATTTTACTGTTCATAATCAGACAACAATATATCAATATTTTACTGTTCATAATCAGACAATATATCAATCAGGCTGCAAAACAGTCCAAGGAAAAAATCTCTGAAATCCGGCCGGGGTCCAGGGGCCGCCGTAAGGCCCCTGGTGAGGTCCAGGGGCAAAGCCCCGGTGAAGGGTCTGGGGGGCGAAGCTGAACGCTTCATAGCATTTGAAACCCTAAAAGAATGCTTTTCGTGAGAGATAAACTTGAATTTTTTTTGTTGTTGAGAATATTCATAGATTGGCAATATTATTATTAATATCCTCACAAACATACTTGAAAACTGGCAGAAAAGCACTCTTCATATCGAACAGCAAAACAAAATTACTGGCGTACTGGAGTCTCAAAAGCATTGTGAAGCACGAGTTCATAGAAGTTACAACTCAGTATAAAGCATTAGTTTATTAAATTTTCAAATCAGAAGCAGGCAAAGTATCAAGGTTAGTGTCAGCAATTCTACTTCTTGAAAAAAGAAGAAATTGATGTCTGTTTTCTTTTGGTACTTCTAGGAGGTACAGGGGCAGTATTCTGTTCATAGACATCGTCTTCCACAACAAGAAAATCTGAATGTGATTCATACAGTCTATTGGCAGGTGACTTCTCAGAATCAGGACTGGGACATGGACGCTTTCTGCCTCTTAGTTCGCTCTGACTGCTAGCTGTAATCACATCTACAGTCGCTGCTTTCTTTACAGACTGCATGTGTGCTGACTTTGCTATTGAAGCCTGGATTAGCAGGTCCTCTTTGTCAGCTTTCTTGGAGGCAGGTACAGCAGCACCAACTCTCTCTCTTTTGTCAGTTGTCACAGCCCTGTTCCTCTCTTGCCGATCCTGCCTGCCTTTGTATGCATTTTTCATGTGGAAACACAATCTCTTGCATACAGGATCTCGAATAGGGGCATTCAACAACTGTACGCGCCCGCTGAAGTTACTCTGATCTGAGCAGCGGTTTGAGCGCGGGTAACAAGAACACAACATTAGCGGGCGGCGCGTTTCTCTTCTATTACCATAATGGCGGCCAAAATAAGTTGGATCAGTGACCGGATTTGCAAAGATCGGGGAAAAAATTGCTACCCTCCCCCCCAAAAAAAAATCTCGGAACTTCATTTTTGTTTTCTCGGGACGGCAACCATTTTCCTCGGAAAATCGCGGATCCGAGGAGAGTTCTGCAGCCTGATCAATATTTTACTGTTCATAATCAGACAACAATATATCAATATTTTACTGTCCATAATCAGACAACAATATATCAATATTTTACTGTTCATAATCAGACAACAATATATCAATATTTTACTGACTACAACAATTGGTCCTTCCCAGACACTCAACACAGGACATCCTATATAGTGTCTGTGCTTTACTGCCAGTTTGTTTTCCCACAAACAATGTTATCATGACTATCCACAAGTCAGGTCTTCATAAACAGCTGTAGCACAACCTACCTCCATAGTGCGGTCTTTCATTCGCTCCTTGGATGGTCGAAGATCATCGCCGTGGCGTGTGAAATAATAGAATGATACCAACCGGTCAAGTGGGTCTCGAATCATGTTGATGTACAGCGGCTTTCTCTTCACACCAAGTCTGCAACAGCAAGTGAACATCAATGTCAAACTGTCAGCCGTGAAGTCATCAGTACAACTGTTGATGTTGGGTGGTGTTTAACTTTAACCTGTGACCATATCGTTCCTTTACCAGTTCAGCTCCTAGTAGTGGACATCCCATAACATCCCTGTGCCCAGTGATCTGCTGCAACAACTTAACATGCTATTAATCCCTGTCATGTTTGGGTATACAGATTGTGTACAATACTTACTTGCTATAGTCAATGAAGGCCACATGTCCATGGTAAAGTGCTGGCTTTTTCTCCTGCCATGATGTGATGTTATGGATAAATCTCATCTGCAACCCAACCATCATGCACACGTCATCATAACAACCCAACCATCATATACACCAGTCACCATCACAGCCCTACCATCATATACACCAGTCACCATCACAGCCCTACCATCATATACATATGCATGGGCGGACGAGATGGGGGTGCATGTGCACCCTCTGCCACCCACCCACACAACAACCACCTTCCCCCTCACCCCCCCCCCCAAAAAAAAAAAAAGAAATAAATAAATAAAATTTTTAAAATATTTTAAAATAATTTATAAAAAAAAGAGCAAAAGTACAATTACAACTTCCAACAATTGTTTGACAGCCGCTGCCAGTCAAAGCTCGGTAGTTTGACCATCTCACAAACCGAAAATTAGCATATAAAAAGTGTTGGTGCATCCCCTCTTGCTATGACCATTGTCCTTCCCTGAAATGTCAACCCAACAGAATGTACACCAGTCAACATGACAACCCAACCATATATACACCAATCAAATGACAACCAACCATCATATACACCAGTCAACATATTAACCCAACCATCATATACACCAGTCAACATATTAACCCAACCATCATATACACACGTCAACATAACAACCCAACTATCATATACACCAGTCAACATATTAACCCAACCATCATATACACCAGTCAATGTGACAACCCAACCATCATATACACCAGTCAACATATTAACCCAACCATCATATACACCAGTCAACATATTAACCCAACCATCATATACACACGTCAATGTGACAACCCAACCATCATATACACCAGTCAACATATTAACCCAACCATCATATACACACGTCAACGTGACAACCCAACCATCATACACAATACACAAATCAACTTGACAAATGTACACACACATCAAACTGTACATACTATGATACTGCATTAGAGAACTTTAGATCGACCAGTGAAACTTGGTTTGTAGTGATCTCTTTCATTTCCGGTTATGCAATCAGGAATTCCTTACAAACTTTTCTTCATGCCTGCGGTTCTAAAGCGGCAGCGCCTTTAGTTGCAGACAAAATTTTGTTCGTCCTTATCCACTGGAGGTAAATGCCACGGTAACTCTCTAATTTGCGGAGATTGTTTTCCTCAAAAACGCTTGAGTCTTTAGATTTGGTTCATCACAGGCTAAAACAGACACTTTTCCAAATGAAAGTTTATTTGAAGTTTAGGATAGAGCATTGGTAATTTTTTCTTCTAATTTTTTTTTAAAAACACAAATTAGAGAAATTCTATAGCACCAACTTGTGTTCATTGTCTACTCTAGCCTACTAATTAGCCTGTTTAGGTATACAAACCTAGCAGTATAGGTCTCATCCAAACCAAGGGCTGTTTTTGCATATTCATAATACACCAGAAAAGTGATTTTGATTTTACATCTTTACCATGCCCAAAGGAGACACTTGAAACCTAGAAATAATGCAAAACTTATGTTGAAAATCTCAACCGGAACCACACATATCTCCGCCATTGTACATCTGAAAGCTAAAGCAGCCCCAAAACAGCACCCATTTTTAATGAATCAACATCAACAAATGGTGAGAGAATAAAGTCAAAGCATTTACTCAAGCTTGCGTTTATAGCAATTGACCCGATATATGTGTTACACTCAGTTTGATGTTGGAGTTTTCTATCAGTATCTGATTCAGCCCCGATGCTTGAATTCCTGATAGTTGTGTAACTCAGATTCGTTTATTCACGCAACCCGCTCAAGCAGCATACAATTCACAAAGTCGACGTATGAAGTTTTCCACTTTTATTCAGCACACATCAACAACTGCATACAATTCTCAATTCAACTCAACAACTTTCACAGCAACTTTCCAAATCACTATCAACAACTTTACTATCTCAACAGCAACTCGGCACACGATTAAATAACCTCTCTCTTTTCTGGAACAATTTGGTACATGGTAGAAATGACGTACTGCCACCAATCGAACTAAAGATCGTCATCACTGACTTACGTCATACATTATTATTTCTCCTTCCCGAACGTCCTCTTGCCTCGACATGCATCGGGAAATTTCTATCGAGAGTAAACACGCAGATCCAGAATATTCTACATCAATATCGACTAACGCAAATCATCAACGTTATACAAAGCCTCTCCTAACAACAATGCAAACTCAAATCAAAGGTAAATAAACTCCATTATTGAATACTTTGCAAATCGAAACAATTAGATCTATCGTACACGCTTTCGACATACTTTCGTACGCGTTTCAACGTAACATAACCCCCCACTCAAGAAGAAATTTACCTAATTTCTTTCAACAACGTTGAAACGTAATGCACAAACAAAATCCTCAATTGAAACTAATTTAAGACTTTCTGAATACCGTAATTGCGCTCAGCTTATCTACACAGAGTCAATGGTTTTCATCTTCAAATCTGCCTGGATAATGTCAATGTTCACAGTTCATTCACACAGAGTCAAAGTTTCTCATCTGCAAGTCTTTCTGGATACTGTCAATGTTCACAGATCATTTACTCAGTCAACGTTTTTCATTTTCAAGTCTGTCATTACCAATATTCTTAGTTCGTCCACACAGTCAATGTTCTTTTGTTCGCAAGGAATCGACGCCCTCGTCAGTTGCGGTCGTCATCGGCCCAGGGTCAAAGACGATGATCACGTGGGCTTCCCTGGAATCAGTGCGTCCTCCGTTGTCTTCCTCTCCCGTCGGATGTCCGACGCAGTCGACGTTGTCAGCTCCCAGAATGCATTCGCTGGGTCTCACGGTCAGGTTGGCTTCTGCGGGACGGTGGAACAGCTCCCTCAAGGTCTGCAGATGCTCCTTCCAGGTCTGGGTGTGGACTTCATGTTCGACCAAAGTCGTAGAGCCTGGGACATCACTGAAGCTATGGGGAAACCCGCCCATAAGGTCCTTGAGCTCCATCTTTTGACCTTCCGTCAAGCTTGGTCCTAGCTTAACATCATTGATGCCTTCTTTGCTATGGAAGTCTCCCAGTTCCAACAGTTCCTCGTTGTCAAAGCTGTTGTCGATCTCAGCTGCTGTTGCCACATGCACAGTCTCTGATGGCCTTTCCACGTACAGCTTAAGGAGGTTGGCGTGGTATATCTTGGAATGCTGGCCGACCTTCACCTTGTAGTCGTTGATCCCCACCACAGTCTCCACTTCGTACGGGCCTTTCCACTGCATCAGCAACTTATTATGATCGGTAGGTAGCAGCACCAGCACTTTGTTGCCAGGTTTAAACTTCCTGCTCACAGCCCTACGATCGTAGTAGTGCTTTCCACAGTCTTGGGACTTCTCCAGGTTTTCTCTGGCTATCTCGAGAGTCTGCTCCAGCTTCTCCCGTAGCTCAAACACGTACTGGTAGCTGTTTTTCACCTCTGGGGTGTCTACTTCTTTCGTCCACAGTTCTTTTAGGATGTGCATCGGCCCTCGGATGGTTCTTCCGTACAGCAGCTCGAACGGAGAAAAGCCGGTGGACTCCTGCGGTACTTCTCTGTAGGCGAAAAGTAAGGCGTTGATATAGCGATGCCATTGTCTGGGCTGCTCGCTGCACAGTTTCTTCAGGGTGGACTTCAACGTAGCATTAAACTTTTCGACAAGCCCGTTGCACATTGGATGGTAGGGTGTCGTAGTCAAATGCCGGATGCTCAGCAGTCTGTTGACCTCCTTCATGCAGTCAGAGACGAACTGCGTCCCGAGGTCTGTCAGAATTTCTTCAGGCACTCCAAGTCTACTGAACATGTCCACCAGTGCCTCTGCTACAGTTTCAGTGTCAATCTTCTTCAGTGGCACTGCTTCTGGGTACCGAGTCGCATTGTCCACTAAAGTCAGTACCCACCGATGACCTTCTTCACTCGGAGGTCTTATTTCGCCGATTAAGTCTAAGGCCACCCTCTTGAAAGGTCGGTCGATCAGAGGCATCCTCTGCATAGGCACTTTCGGGACCCTTCCTCGAGGTATGGTCTTCTGGCAAATGTCACATGATCGGCAGAAACGGCTGACGTCCGCATGAAGTCCTGGCCAGTAGAACACCGCCTGGATTCTGTCTGACGTCTTCCTGATGCCTAGGTGACCTCCCATGATAGAATCGTGAGCTACTTCCATCACTTGGCGCCTTAGGGGTAACGGTACCAAGACTTGACGTAGTGGTTTACCTCCGTTGACCCTCGGGTGCTGGAAGGTTCTGTACAGGATCTTGGCCTTCACCTCAAAATAGACCGTGCCACTGCCCTTGTTCACGTGGTCTTGGCGGTTCCTGTACTTGTTTAAAGTGCTATCAGCTTCCTGGAGCTGGATCAGCTTATCTCTGTCCACGATGGCAGCTTTGGAGTTGTCGGCGACCTTCAGTGGCGTAGACACCTTGTCTCTCTTGGCCTGGGCCCTGGTAGTAACAGCACCGACGATCTCTGGTCGGCAGGGCTGAGCCGGAGTAGCCACATTGTCCCGTAGCAGCTCTGAAAGGTCTCCATCGGGAAATGGCAATGGATCCTCCTCCACAACTTCGACGCGTTGGGTTGAGGCAGGACTCCATTCTGGATCGGGGTCGTCGGGTCGTCTCGCGCCGTCGATATTCCCGATCATCAAATCATACAGCGGCTTCTTCAGGCAAACCGCTTCGACTTCGCCTATGTAGAAAGGGGTGTTGACATGAATTTTTGCAACTGGCGCTTTCACACATTTGCTGTCGGCCATGAGTGTCCATTTAGAATCGCCAGTGAATTGTTCTTTAGCGATTAGGTCTTCTCTGACGATGACCCCACTGCAGCCAGAGTCTCTTAAGACAGTCACTTCATGATTTCCGACGCGTCCCTTAGAAACAGGCATGTTCTGGACGGTCACAGCTGCGCTGGCGACGACGGGGATGGATTTTCCGTTGGCAAGGAGAAGTTGGCCATCGGTCATGCACTCTTGCACGTCCGCAGGAGTAGCTGTGCGCTTGGTCTCACTCGGAAGAATGACGCTCCCGCCGCACACTTGATGGTCAGATCTACTGGTTTGCCGTTGATTGGAGAAACGTCTCTGTCGGTTGCCCACCGCTGCATTGTCCGTACTGCTCCGCTGTACGCTATTTCTGCTTTGAGGGCAGCTGGCAGCTCTGTGGTCTGTAGCGTTGCAGATGAAACAGCCTCTTGAATGCCCTTCCCTGGGAGGAGGCGTGGAGTCTGTCTGTCTCTGGCTCGTCTGGCTTCCCTGGATCTGGTTCACATGGTTTCCAGTCTTCTGAAAATGTTTCGTCGCGCTGGGTGGCCCCAGGGTTTTCCCATGAGCGATGAGATATCTTTCAGCAGCCTCAGTCACATCTTTAAGCGTCTGCAGCTTTTGTTCTTCTAAGTGGGTCGCTAGGTCCTTGTGACAGGCATTGAGAAATTGTTCCTTCACGATCAGGTCATGGAGACTGTCGTAAGACTTCATTTCGCCTGATAACTCCACCCACTTGTGTAGATATGACGACAGGCGCTCCACAAACTGCTTTGGCGTCTCGTCTGACTTAGGCCGGCATTCACGGAAGCGTTTACGGTAGCCCTTCTCTGTAAAGTTGTAGCACTGCAATAGGGCCTCTTTCAAGACGTCGTAGTCTTTAGCGTCATCGTCCGACAATCTGGTGTAGACGTCGAGTGCTTCTCCCGTCAGAAGTGCACTTAGTCGAATCGCCCAGTCTTGAGGTTGCCAGTTAGAGCTTTTGGCAAACCTTTCAAATCTCGCCAAATAACTGTCGATCTGGTCCTTCCCGTCGACGAAAGCTGGCAATTTTGGAGCCATGTGGTTGCTGACGACTTGTGGCGCATGCTGATTGTTTTGGATACGCGCCAACTCCAGCTGGTACTGACGATCAGCTTCTAGTCGTCTTTCTTCCATCTCTCTTTCTTCTCGGCGTCGCTGCTCTTCTGCTTCTCTTTCTTGACGCCGCTCTTCTCTTTCTTCTCGGCGACGCTGCTCTTCTTTTTCTTGACGCCGCTCTTCAATTTCCAGACGCTTCAGTTCTAATTCTCTTTCTTTTTCTTCACGCAATATTCTCTCCTGGAATTTGACGTACTCCGTCAGCTGTTTGCCTTTTAGATTTAGTTCAACCCCTTTCTGCCAGAGGTCCGCCATCTTGATGCTTTTCTGGAAAGTTCTTTTCTGGAAAGTTCTTTTCTGGAAAGTTCTTGACTGGAAGGTTCTTTACTGTGCTGTACCTTTCTAGACTGTTCTAGAACAGCACGCTTTCTGCAGTAGCGCTGATGCTTGTCACTAGTCGCCTTCGTTGACGCAGGCCCCGCTGTCCTCGTCGTATGCGACGCTGCACCACGCTGGTGTTGATGTACACGCTCCTGTGCTGAAGTAGACTCGACGTCCGCACGTCGCTCTCTCTAATACTGGCGATGTAGCTCCGAGACTGTCCCTCGACGTAGTCCTGCGGCAGCCACGTAGTCCCGCTCTGTTGTTCGCTCACGAAGCAACTCTTCGGCGACTACACGCCCTTGCAGTCAACCCGAATCTATCGGATGTAGTCCCAGTATGTTGGCCCCTCTCGACGCAACTCGTTGGCGGCTACCCTCGATGACTGCCTCTCGTAACGTTGACTCGCTTGTTGTAGCAGTTGAACCCTTGGCTATGGCGTGAATCGCGGCTTGACCCCCAAAATGTTACACTCAGTTCGATGTTGGAGTTTTCTATCAGTATCTGATTCAGCCCCGATGCTTGAATTCCTGATAGTTGTGTAACTCAGATTCGTTTATTCACGCAACCCGCTCAAGCAGCATACAATTCACAAAGTCGACGTATGAAGTTTTCCACTTTTATTCAGCACACATCAACAACTGCATACAATTCTCAATTCAACTCAACAACTTTCACAGCAACTTTCCAAATCACTATCAACAACTTTACTATCTCAACAGCAACTCGGCACACGATTAAATAACCTCTCTCTTTTCTGGAACAATTTGGTACATGGTAGAAATGACGTACTGCCACCAATCGAACTAAAGATCGTCATCACTGACTTACGTCATACATTATTATTTCTCCTTCCCGAACGTCCTCTTGCCTCGACATGCATCGGGAAATTTCTATCGAGAGTAAACACGCAGATCCAGAATATTCTACATCAATATCGACTAACGCAAATCATCAACGTTATACAAAGCCTCTCCTAACAACAATGCAAACTCAAATCAAAGGTAAATAAACTCCATTATTGAATACTTTGCAAATCGAAACAATTAGATCTATCGTACACGCTTTCGACATACTTTCGTACGCGTTTCAACGTAACAATATGCAAAAAATACCAAAAACTTCAATGAGAATCACGATTCGTTAAAATAATGAAAATTCCGCATTTTTACTCAGCGAAGTTTTCTGCTTAATGCAAATGAGGAGGTCATGACCTTCCGGAAGCGCAAAAGTTATGACGTAGACAGGGGGTTTTCCTATGAAAAAGAACAACAAACCAAGTTTCTTTGCTTCCTAAAGCTCTCTAATGTGAGGCAACATCATCATTACCATGGCACTGTGTGACACACAGTTCTGTCCCTTACATGCCAACATTACCACACACACAGTAATGTCCCCTAAACACCAACATCTCCATGACATTGTGACATACAGCAATGTCCCCTAATCAACGACATCATCATGACATTGTGACATACAGCAATGTCCCCTAAATATCAACATCATCATGACAATGTGACACACAATAAGGTCCCCTAAACACCAACATCTCCATGACATTGTGACATACAGCAATGTCCCCTAAATACCAACATCATCATGACAATGTGACACACAGTAACGTCCCCTGAACACCAACATCACCATGACATTGTGACATACATCAATGTCCCCTAAACACCAACATCATCATGACACTGACACACAGTTCTGTCTCCTACACACTAACATCATCACCAAGACATTTTAGAGTTCTTTGTTCCCAGTACGAAGAAAGAGCAAAGCTTAACGTCCTATGAAAAATGTTCAGGACAATAAAAACCGGTAGTAAAGGCCGAAACTGATACCCCCTATCTTTTGCTAACTAACAGGAGGTCAGACCAGGTCCGACTCCTTTTTAAGTCTGGACGAGGAAAGGGGCAGTCGACATACAATATTTCTTACTAATAAAATTTATCAGAACAAACCCAATTTTAATAGGGAAATAAATAAAATATAAGATAAACGGATAAAAGGTTATTATTAAGATTATTTACATATAGCAGGATTAAAAAGGCAAAAAGGGCTCCTATCATACATTTCAAAACTAGACCAACGCGGAGCCAACCTTTAGTTTAAAAATCCATACCGATTTTACCACAATTTTGAAAAAACATTAAAAAGGAGAATTTCCTAATATAAAAACTATACAATTATACACACCTGGGGATGCCCAATTAAAATAATTGTTTAAAAAAATGCTCCCACTACAAAACAAAAAAACAAAAAACAACTTTATACCTGTCTAACTATGGCCATGGCTCAGTTTCCACTAAAGGTGACCTTGATGCTAGCCGAGTATCAGAGATCTATCAACCATAGGTTGTGTTTAGGTGTATGCCCTCCACAGCCTCTTACACTCAGATTAGAGCCAGTGTCCATTGTGAGCCAACTGCTCTATAAGCTTAATAGCAGCCCAATAGAAGAAAAAGGTCTCTGGAAAATAGTACTAAAGCCACTAACAGGGCACTAACCTGATCAGATAAAGGGATGGTTTTACTGCTGTGAAACATGCCGATGTGTATAACGTAGAACTTGTTCCTTTCACACAAACTGTACAGGATGCCCGCCATGGTAGTGCTGCCAGTCTTGGGCACGCGGTTGTAGATGATCACCGTGTCATCGTCTCCAAATTCAACACTTTCCTGTTTACAATAAATAATAAAGATAACTGCAACAATAATAATAATACATGTTAACTATTGTTGGTACTCCATTCAATATTATGTTTGTATGCACAGGGCTTGACACAACTGACTGTCCGGGACAGGTAAAACCGGCTGTCGGACAGTTTGGATCGCTACCCAAGTCAGTCGGCATCAATGATCTTGGCTTACCTTAAAACTGAAAACAGACCGCTATGACTTCACAAGCAACACTGAAACAGTAGTGAATCCAAGACTTTGCCAAGCAAAAGTGTTTAAAGCTAAAAAAAACAGACCACATTACACCACTGCTTCACAAACTTCATTGGCTGCCAGTGCACACCTAGATTAAGAACAAACTCTATACTGTTTTATAGTGGTTTTTTTCCAAATTCTTGTCCTTCACACCTGTCTGAATTTCTTTTCGTCTATACACCTTCCCATCAGTTGCGCTTCTCTGCAGATTCATGCACACTCTGTATTCCTAGAATCAGGAATAAAACATATGGAGAAAGATCATTCGCTTATTCTGCCCCAAAACAGTAGAATGCTTTACCTGCACATATCCAACACACACTAACTCAATCCTTCAAAAGTGCACTGTTTGTTCATACAATGCTATTCTGACAGATCTCTTCCACATCTTCACTCTTTCTGCACTGGTCGCCACATCCCTGACTGACTGATGCATATTGGACAACTTTTTAATATTGTTTTTTAACGGTATGAAGGACATTGTTGTTTTTAATGTTTATACTGTTATTTCTATTTTTAAAACCATGGTATTGCCTAGAATGACTTGTTTAAATTATGACATTTTTATACCAGGGATTGTCTCATTATACTATTGATTGTAAATATGTTTACGTTTGTTTTTATGTATTTTGTATTTAACTGGCTATGCTAATTTGTATTTTGTGCAAATTTGTGTGTCGTTTTTAATGTAGTGGGTGTGACATTGTCATTTTAGTTTTGTGTGGCTTTGGTGACTGCTATTATTACTGCTAGGTTAGTCGTATGTATGTAGTGTTATTGCTAGGTTAGTGGTATGTATGTAGTGTTACTGCTAGGTTAGTGGTATATATATGTAGTGTTATTGCTAGGTTAGTGGTATGTAGACTTCAGAAAAGCATATGACTGAGTCTGGCATGCAGCTCTGTGGGCAACCATGAGAGTGTACAACATCAGCCCTAAAATTATTGTCATCAAAAGCCTCTATGACAAGGCTACAAGTACAGTCCTCCACAACAGCGCCATCAGAAACTGGTTCAGAACAACAATCGGTGTGCATCAAGGATGCCTACTCTCTCCAACACTCTTTAACATCTTCCTAGAATGCATCATGTCAGATGCCCTTGCAGATCACGAAGGCACAGTCAGCATAAGGAGTAGAGCAATCTGCAACCTCCGTTTTGCAGATGACACTGATGGATTGGCTGGAGATGAATAAGAACTTGAACAGCTGGTACAGAGGCTTGACACCACCTCCAGAGCCTATGGAATGGAAATAAGTGCAGAGAAGACCAAAATGATGACCAACAACACTAATGGCATCAACATGGACATCATAGTCCAAGGCCAATCCCTCAACAGAGTGCATAGCTTCAAATATTTAGGAGCCATTGTATCAGACAATGGGTCCTGACACAAAGTCCTCTCCAGGATTGCACAAACAACTGCTGCCCTGACAAGGTTGAAGACCATTTGGAAGACAGGACCATCAGTCTACATTCCAAGATAAGGCTGCTGTGCTCCCTTGTCATCTCCCTCTTCCTAAACGCTTGCGAAACATGGACCCTCACAGCAGATCTACAACGAAGAATACAAAGCATGGAGATGAGGTGCTACAGAAGACTTCTGGGCATTTCCTATACCCAGCACATCACCAACAATGAAATCTGGCAGACCATCACACAAGCCATTGGACAACACGATGACATGCTGACAGTGGTGAAGAAACAAAAACTCCGATTGTATGGCCCTGTCACTCCTTGCAAAGACCATCCTGCAAGGCACAGTGCAATGAGGCAGAAGAAGAGAGGAAGAGAAAAAGAGGTGGGAGGAAAACATTCGAGGATTGACACTAAGCGAAGCCATGAGGGTTGCTGAAGACAAAGAAAGATGGAATACGCTGGTAAAACGAACATCTGTGGTGCCCCTACTACCTTTGAGTTACGGGATAGTGGTATGTATGTATTGTTATTGCTAGGTTAGTGGTATGTATGTATTGCTATTTTAGTGTTTTAATCAAATGGTTACAATAGTTTTAATGTGAAGAGCAGTGTGCCTTATTGTAGATCAGGAAACTGCATTATATAAATCAGCTTTATTATTATTATTATTTATTGAATGTGCAATGTGCTGCAATACAAAATGCTGCAAATTCAATTCGCTTGAAAAACTTATTTTGGGGGTTTCTTCATCAAAATTGTAAGGAAAGTTCTGACAGACTGGAAATGTTGTGGTACAGGTAAAATATTTAACAACCTGCCCGACAGGTCAGGTTAAAAAAAAGTTGCTGTCGAGCCATGATGCATGTAAGATTTAGGAATAAAAATGTCTATAAATAAAAAATAAAATATAGTAATTTCCAATCAATGAGCTGCAAATATTTTGCTCAACTTTGATTTCTGCAGCTCAAATAACTATTGCGGCTTGTGCATGGATTTTCTTGATTTTGATTGTGGATGGTGTTAAACTGCTATCAGGATATTTGTACATTGCTCTCCAGTCCATTATTTGGCAGTTTATGCAGCTGACCAATGAATTTCACACAAAAGGCATAAATGGATTTAGAAGAGCAGGTCTGGTCATGGGGAGAGCAAACAACGCACGCGCCGCACAGTAGACACAAGTGGTAGTTTTAGCAACGTGTTGGCCTACTCTGGGCTAAGAGCTTTTTATTTGTTTGTTAGTTTTTCGTTTCAACTTCACTCATTTGCTCCGTTAGTTGAGGCTTAAAAAAAGAGGGTGCAGCTTTTTCAAGGATCACACTAGCTTTGCTAATGCAAAGGGAAAATTAATGTGGATCACAACTTCACTGTCCGCACAATAATAACTAACCATCACCCACCCTCAAGCACAAAAGCTGGTGAGCTTGGCTACCTCATCACCTGCACAATCACACAGCACAATAATAACTGACCATCACCCATCCTCAAGCACAAAAGCTGTTGAGTTTGGCTGCGTCATCATCAGCACAATCACAACACTAACCTGCTCACTAGATGAAGACAGATGATTTTGGTTTGGCAGTTTATCATCCTGCAGTCTTACAACTGCTTGCTCTGAAAGAAAAAAATACACACACAACAACAAACAGTTGTTAAACAATTCAGATTACAACAGTAACAGACAAAAGACAAATTTACATGGAAACACCAAAATAAGAGACTTGTAAAATGGTCAATATTTTGGTTAATGAGAAACAAATGGGTACATAAAAGGCAAGAAATGCTAAACCCATGTGAACGGACGGGTACACAGAAATATGGGGGATGAAATGGAGGGGTGTGGGGTCGGGGTGGAGTGGATTTATATATGTACCCTTTCCTTCCCATGTGTTTAACTCCTCTTTTCCTGTTTTACAACTTTATTTCATCTTTTTTTTGTTGTTGTTGACCATCCTTCACCTATTATTATAACTATTGCTTCTTTTTCTTGCCTCATTTCTAAACATCTTTTCTGTCTTTGTTGGAGTTGTGTTGGGACGTCTTGTTGTGTTATCTGTTGTGTTTTACCCACGTGATAAGGAGCTTAGCTGCAACATGTGCATTGTATGGTTTGGTCTTGTCTCTGTCAACATTAGTGTTCCTTGACCGTTATGTACACATAGGTTTCTCATTATTGTACATTTTATGGTTTGGTCTTGTCTCTGTCAACATTAGTGTTCCTTGACCGTTATGTACACATAGGTTTCTCATTATTGTACATTTTATGGGTTGGTCTTGTCTCTGTCGACATTAGTGTTCCTTGACCGTTATGTACACATAGGTTTCTCATTATTGTACATTTTATGGTTTGGTCTTGTCTCTGTCAACATTAGTGTTCCTTGACCGTTATGTACACATAGGTTTCTCATTATTGTACATTTTATGGGTTGGTCTTGTCTCTGTCAACATTAGTGTTCCTTGACCGTTATGTACACATAGGTTTCTCATTATTGTACATTTTATGGGTTGGTCTTGTCTCTGTCAACATTAGTGTTCCTTGACCGTTATGTACACATAGGTTTCTCATTATTGTACATTGTATGGGTGGGTCTTGTCTCTGTCAACATTAGTGTTCCTTGACCGTTATGTACACATAGGTTTCTCATTATTGTACATTTTATGGGTTGGTCTTGTCTCTGTCGACATTAGTGTTCCTTGACCGTTATGTACACATAGGTTTCTCATTATTGTAAATTGTATGGGTGGGTCTTGTCTCTGTCAACATTAGTGTTCCTTGACCGTTATGTACACATAGGTTTCTCATTATTGTAAATTGTATGGGTTGGTCTTGTCTCTGTCAACATTAGTGTCTCTTGACCGTTATGTACACATAGGTTTCTCATTATTGTACATTGTATGGTTTGGTCTTGTCTCTGTCAACACTAGTGTTCCTTGACCGTTATGTACACATAGGTTTCTCATTATTGTACATTTTGAATTGTAGTAGTCCTCTGTTGTTTTTCCCCCAATGTTGGTTGTTAAAGAGTGTTATCCTCACTATCAATTGTGCCTATTGTTATTGAGATGTACATACTTGTGTTGACTGTACTGTGAACACCACAATGTTGGTTGTTAAAGAGTGTTATCCTCACTATCAATTGTGCCTATTGTTATTGAGATGTACATACTTGTGTTGACTGTACTGTGAACACCACAATGTTGGTTGTTAAAGAGTGTTATCCTCACTATCAATTGTGCCTATTGTTATTGAGATGTACATACTTGTGTTGACTGTACTGTAAACACCACAATGTTGGTTGTTAAAGAGTGTTATCCTCACTATCAATTGTGCCTATTGTTATTGCGATGTACATACTTGTGTTGACTGTACTGTGAACACCACAATGTTGGTTGTTAAAGAGTGTTATCCTCACTATCAATTGTGCCTATTGTTATTGCGATGTACATACTTGTGTTGACTGTACTGTGAACACCACAATGTTGGTTGTTAAAGAGTGTTATCCTCACTATCAATTGTGCCTATTGTTATTGCGATGTACATACTTGTGTTGACTGTACTGTGAACACCACAATGTTGGTTGTTAAAGAGTGTTATCCTCACTATCAATTGTGCCTATTGTTATTGCGATGTACATACTTGTGTTGACTGTACTGTGAACACCACAATGTTGGTTGTTAAAGAGTGTTATCCTCACTATCAATTGTGCCTATTGTTATTGCGATGTACATACTTGTGTTGACTGTACTGTGAACACCACAATGTCATGTCATATCATATCATATCATAATACATCTTAACCTTTGTCAAGGCAAAAGTCATTAAAACTGAAAGTATTGTCCCATCATAAAACAGTAACTGAGTAAGAGCATTTGTAACAAGAATTTAATTTTAAACATAATGTAAAAGTGAGCATTATAAAAATTCCACAAATCCTACTACTAACATATTCACATTGATGAGCAAATTATATTTTAAAAGTACTCATTAATGACTGCTTTTGATGACCTAGCTTGTCATTCAAAAGTGTGACAATTTATTCCTGCCTATGAAGAGGGTGACAGTCATCATAATTGTGACATTTTTCCCCAGTATAATTAAATGATCAACAACACATACACACACACACAAACACACACACAAACACAAACATACACATGCACACCAAAACTGAAAGGTAAGAATATAATTGTTGAATATGTTCATCATTTATGTAAAATCCTTTTCATTGGCAGGTAGCCACCCACTGGGCCAATTAATCCCTTTGAGCTCACCTCTTCCCTCACCCACCTCCTACTATACAATTATGTGATATAGGCCTATCAGAACTATTCATTCATAGCTACACTTCTTTGAAGAATGCAATTTACCAAGCTTCATGCGAGCATCATCAAGTTGGGCCAACTCTGTGAGGAGATGCAAACAGATGCAAGAGACAACAAATATAATTCCCACCAGGCCTAGTGTAAAGTGGCGTCCCTGTAGCATGTTTGCAACTGTAAACATAATAAACATTGGTCCATTATTTATACAACTGCACAATGTCAATGAATAAATGAACACACAGTTTTGACTCTGAGTTTATTTATAAATTCCTATCCTGTCCTGTCCCATAACCCGAAGGTCGTAGGGGCACCACAGATGATCGCCTAACCAGCATACTCCATCTTTCTCTGTCCTCAGCAGCCCTCATGGCCTCGCTCAGTGTCAAACCAGTCCATTCTCGAATGTTGTCCTCCCACCTCTTTTTCGGTCTCCCCCTTCTTCTACCTCCTTGCACTGTGCCTTGCAGAATGGTCTTTGCAAGGCCTGATGATCTGGTGACGTGGCCATACCATCGGAGTTTCCGTTTCTTCACCACTGTGAGCAGGTCATCGTGTTGTCCAATGGCTTGTGTGATGGTCTGTCGGACTTCGTCGTTGGTGATGTGTTGGGTATAGGAAATGCACAGAAGTCTTCTGTAGCACCTCATCTCCATGCTTTGTATTCTTCGTTGGAGATCTGCTGTGAGGGTCCATGCTTCGATTAAAAATCGAAAATTTAAATCCCTTCTCTTTTAAAGATATCGTTGCTCAATTCTTTGATTTAAAAATAACCTTTTAAAATTTACGTTATTATCAAAACTATATTCGATAAAAATGCATGCATTACATTGTATGTGTTATTGTTTTTTTAATTGACTCATTAACTGATTGAGGCACTATGATCACATTGATTGAAAGCACAAACAAAATGTTAGTCTGTTTACAAATATTGAGATAAATATATTTACACGGAACAAATATGCACCAGTTTCAAACATAACATTTTATGTTGTCAGGAACCGAAACTCCTCATTTTCAGCTTCATTATTTTCTAGCCTTGAAAAAATAATATTCTCCGCCATGTTTTAATTTGGAAACGAGGCGAATATTGTTATTAGTACAAATTTTATACAAGATTAGATTTTTATAAAACTTTCAACTGTTTTGTATATAAAATCATTGTACGTGTAAAACCATCCGCTTTTATAAATGTGCTTAAATTTGAAAGTATTGTTGTATTTTTAATTAAAATAAATATTAAGTAGGTTTGTAGTAATAAGAACTTTTTTTTTTTGGGTGTGAATAAGAGTAATCTCCCTTTGCGCGAACTTTTTTAGGCATACAGCAAGTCCAATATTAAAACTCAAAACTTGTTATGTGTGGCAGAACTGCATGGTAAGAAATATTAGTATCTTGGTAATTATGTTGATGCAACTGATCATGTCAACCATGTGTTTGGGCCTTATAAAGGTGACGATGAAGAAAGAAAACTTACAGAACATAAATATATTTGTCTTGATTGCCATGCAATGGACGACGTCACGAAGGCCAAGGGTTGACAAATTGGCAGTCATTAAAAAGTGCATAGTTAACTGGCCAGGCCAATCTACACCTTGAAGGCTCCTTGCCAGTGTGGACAGGGAAGGGTGGCAGCAGTTGGGGGTTGACTGGCGCTGTTTTGCCTGCTTTGCTCCGCTGCAGCAATCCTAATAGCTCCACTTCACATGTTTTTGAGTTTTTGCGGACAGCAGATCGTCACTTTCCTCTGTCCTGAACTGTCCGCCCCCAAATTGCGCTAAGTGACCCGTGCACAAAGATATTGAAAGAAGAGGCATGGAATAGGCTAAGAGGACTAAAAAGTAGCTTCTTAACTACTAATATTAGTAGTATATATTAATGTATATAAATTTTAAATCTCGGTTTAGTATCCTGTTTTGGATTTCCTGCTGGTAGAGAGGCAGATAAACAACAATACATGCTTTATTTTACCACCCTCATCATCCATCTCTACAGAAACTCCTTCGTAAAAACAGTAGTGGAATGAAATAGCCTTCCCGATGACATCATCAACCTGTCCTCACCTATAGCTCCTTCTCCTCTGCAATCGGGAGGTACAGGGATGCTGACAAGATCTTCTAGAGTCAACATAATAGAATAGTGATTTTAAACTCTTAATTGTACATACATATTACCAGGCTTCCACAAGAGGAGCCCTTTTAAGAATATAATTAAATAAAATCAGAACTATCATAGGCAATATGAAGTTAGTATAAAAACAACTATGAAGCATAATTTTATTTTATTTTATTTTAAATCAAATTAGCGCATGCACATCACCACCACATTAATAGCCATCTATGGCTCCTGTGGTGTTTTCTGCCAACAACATCGTCGGCAGTATCCAGATCCAGATCCAGAACTGACGTATTAATTAAATCAGTGCTCAATGCTTTATTTTTAGACCTAAGTTTTTAACCAAGCCCTGGTACACATTGCTCTCTTCCATGTCGTAAGACTTTTGCGTACTGGCCAAATTTGGGTCCAGCGAAGTACTAATCAAGATCAAGATGATTACACTATCTGTAAATATTCTCAATCTCAGTTCAGTAGGCTTAAGTTGATATTTTATTGTAGATATTTCCTTAAATTGTCTTGCTGGTGAAGCTTAGCTGAGGAGAAAGTATATGCATAGCCTCATGTATTATTATTATTATTATTATTATTATTATTATTATTATTATTATTGTTATTGTTAATACTATTATTATTATTATTATTATCATTATCATCAACATCATCATCATCATCATTATTATTATTAAATCCAAGGTCAATTTGTTGATCTTTGCTGATGTATACTGTGGTTTCTTTTGTTGAGATTTAAGATGTGGCTAATGTGTTTATTTTATATTTAAAACATAAATAAATTAAAAATCTTCCTTTTAACTGTACAATTTTATTAGTTTTAACCTTAGGGCTTAGGCATCAGGATTAGCCAATCCTGCTGCTGTGGCGTTCCCTGGGGCTTAGCCCCGGATCTTCGCTCTGGATGGCACCGCCCTACCCATTATATTAATTTTCAGGTTAAAATTTTTTAATTTAAAATTAAAATGATTATTAGCTTTATTATTATTATTATTATTATTATTATTATTATGTCAGCACTTTAGCACCTGATGACATCACCAGGGCATGCACGTTTAGGGACAGGCAAGGCAGATGTCGACGTCCTGTGTGGAAAGATGCACCTGGAGGACAGCAGTACTATCCGTCACATAATGTGGCACCTGCTTCACACACGTAAGACAACACACACGCACACACAGGAATATGGGATACTAAACCACCCTCAACCCCTATCAAGACCCCCAACCCAGTATCTACAAAACAGTTACCGCCCTTGTCAAACTGAAAACCCCAGAACTATACACAAACAGAATGCCCACAACAATATGTAACAATATTAACAATCAATTCAATTCAGGTAAATACAATTCAAGCTGAATTCACAATCAGGACATCTTAAAATTCAATCGTATAACTTAAGCTAGCTTAAGGTCCAGAATCATTGTTCGTAATCTAACTGTCTGTTATTCTAAGCTCAGTAGGAGCTAAAGCAGTCAATCACACGAATAAATGAAGTGATTTACATTAAATAACGAGTTATGTTTTTAGGTGCGTGATGTGCAAATCTGTGTGGGTGTGGTGCGTGTAGGTTCCTGTAGCCTGTAACAGCAGAAATAGTGACGACAAAATGTAGGAAATTAGCTTAGCGCAAAATAGATATCATCGAATGAAACTTGACGTTAATTCACCAGTTACCTAAAGAGCAGCACACACATGTTAAATTAACTCTCTTCAATCACGCCGCCAGCCTCTCCAGATAATATCTAACAAACTTACCAACCCATGACTAGTTAGCTTGCTTCAGCCAAAACTGACCAGAACGTTGTTCCCGTTAACTAGCTTACTCCACAATGACCAGAGTCACTGAAACACTAAGTAACCTAGACTCCGCTTATCGCGATTGCATCTATCCTACATTCTACCTCTGACACTCCAATTCAAGGATAATTATACCTGTCTGATAAATAGGGCAGGTGAAGGAAAATATTCAAATAAAAATGAATAATCCCGTATATGCGAGATTAACTAAAACAAGAGTTAAACGATTGGTCAGAACCCTGCATGCCCTTGGTGGCCCAACTTTAGCTCGTCAGTCGAATACGAAATATGAAGCTGCGAGGGTCAAACCAAGGAACAAGCTGCAGTGAAAGCTTATCCTCAGCCTTATCATCAAGATAGACTAGAGACGGTTTCACGGATCCCAGAGTCTAGAAGTAAGATAATATTAGTAGTTTTGATATGTGTATGTTTATTTTATATTGATTGCCATGTATTAATAATATGTTCTTGATATATATATATATATAGTTACAGAAACAGATTATTGTTTCTGAGACAGTATGCATGTGGATTGATGTATCTTAGCCTTAAGATTCGAATCGAATTGTGCATATGGGAACCTTGCAGGTGTCTGATGCTATGGACACTTTGCAGAGGAGACCGCACACTTATATCTAACGAGAATATTGTAGCCAGAGCTCCGACTTTTACAGGTCAGCTCTGGGATGGTTTGTGGAGACAAACGCATTACGCTTGCTCCCATGGTACAGAAGGAGAACAACCAAGATTCTACCTCTCCACGTCCGAACCTCGTAGCTACAAGACTCACCCGCTCAACCTGAGAGGCAAGACTTCTCAGAAGGACCCAAGCACTCTCAACGACAGAGCAGCTAAGTCACCCACAAATGCAAACTGAGTTCTACCCTCGAGAAAATAGTCAACCACTTGAATATAATCGCGTAGCATAGGATGAAGAAGACCTGCTGACAAACTTCCCCAGCACATCGAACTCTTAGAATTATTAATTTACCTGTTTAATGAAGTACATGTAAAAGTTGTGTTGAATATATATAAAACCAGAAATTACATACATACGACTGGTGTCATTCTATTTGTAATGTTGTGTAGCTATTAGTTTTCTTCTCTTGAGACATAATCACCTAGTCTTTGGATTAGTAATCAGCGTTTCTCAAGTTGAGCCAAATGATATTAAAAAGCCCGAGAACAAATATAAATTTTATGTGACCAAAGCGCCGTGATCAGTCTCTCACACAGCTTCGGAATTCTGGTAAAAGAACGATCGATAGTGGTAGCCCATCTATCAATAGGTCTTACCCCCTAGTAAGATAAACGTATCTTCCCCAGAATATCATCACATAGCCGATGGAGAGCCTCGCCCGAAGCAACGGCAGGTCCAGGCGATGATGGAGCACCACACCCCCCAGCTGCTAAGGCAGAGGTCTCAGAACGGATGCACACATGGCACAGTGGTACAGCAGTGACTCGTGGAAAACGTAGAATTATCCAGTGGTAGTAGCAGTAACAGAAGCAGAAGCAATGGCAATGGAGAACTACCAGAAAATGTGATAACAGTGACGATGGTAGTAGTAATCCCACATAAATACGCACAGCCCAATCTATAGACACTGGTCCTGATTTGGCTCGGAAGAGTCCGCTGGACTTTAAGCAACAATAAATCAATCAATCTATAGACAAACACAGAGTCTCAACAGCTTGTCTACGAAACTTAAATACTACATAACAGAATCCGCCGTCCGCCATCTTGACCTGGTTATACATGCATCTCAATAATGCAATACAACTCTTAATTCCATAACTTACATCACTTCCATAAAACATGATTGTTTATATAAATATATATAGTTATTACAAGTGCACTTCCAGTCTCACAATCCCGATTCATCTCATCCTCATCACCATCCTCATCACCCCTCTCCACATTATAATACATCATCTCCCTTCATTCACAATTATCTCTATCTATATATATAAATTGCTTAGCCGGAAGTCCTTCTTCGCCTCTACTGTAAAGTTTGTCTGGTGATCTGGGCAGGTGCTGGGCGCTGCAGATCGGCCTGCTGTACGCTCAAAACCCGCGAAATCGTTATAGCCAACATTTCCTTACCGAACTTTTAACCGTTTCTGAGATAAATAAATAAACAAAATGTCCACAAACTGCAATAGCCTCATTCCGTGCGCTTCCGATTCAACCCGTGTCAAGAACGTGCCGTTCCGTAATACCACAAATTTTGTTTTATTTCCATTCAAAACACTTTTGCACTCATGTCACCAATCTTACAGCTGAAAGTTACCTGTTCACTTTCTTTTTCATCCATACTTATACGTGCACAAAAATTCATTCGCAAACAATCTTGCAAGAATCCAATTCAAGCGCCAAACGTGATGTCACATATAACTTTGCAGACGACATTTGACAACAGCGTCGGCTGTAAGTGTAAGTACATTGCAGTAAATATCATGCCTAATATTTTTAAATAAAGGTATGACATTTAAAAATACGTTGCCTAATTGTCCGTTTACGGTCACCTGACCGACCCTGTACATTTTGCACCAACCCTAATTTTTATTTCCAAAAAACGTAAAAATAAAATAATAAATGATACTTTTAGAAGCCAAGGCAAAATCGTCCAAATAAAACTCGCAGACAACAGTTGTCTCTCTGTCTACATTTTAAACAGCAACCTGTGTACCCTGGCTTGCCAGGGTACAAAACCACTAGTCATACTATAATACAACACGTTTCTCATATTCATCACCTTCATCACCCCTCTCCAACATAGTACATTGTCTCCCTTTCTTCGCATTCATCACCTCTCTCTCTCTCTCTCACTTTAACATGCATACTTCATTGTTACCCTTTGACCCCGTTTTGGCAACAACATCAACAACATTTCCCGTTTACACATACAACAAAAAAATCATATAAAAATCATATAAAAATCAATAAATCACTATTTATCAAAATACACCCCTTTCCCCCTCATTCACCAGCATTCAATCACGTACTCAGACTCGAAATGCATCAGCCACTAAGGAAATGAATTGTAGGTTTTATATGATGTAAGACAGTGCATACTTCTGATGACGAATTTTATTCTGATTGGCTGTAATTGCGTCAGGCTGGAATGTTCGAACGTTCTCTAGATTATAGAAAAACTATATAGATGAGGTGTCTGAAAAAAAGAGTGGAAAAAGCGATTGAGCGATCTTGTATGCAGTTGTTGATGTACGCTTAATAAAGTTGGAAAACTTCATATGACGACTCCTGTCTTGTTGCTGAGTGAACAGGTTGTGTAGATAAACGAATCTGAGTTACACTTATCAGGATTCAGGTATCGGGGCTGAATCCACTACTGATAAAAAACAACAACAGTGTAACATATATACAGTGGAGTCCGGGTATAACGAATCTCAAGGGGGGGAATTTCGGGTTCGTTACAAGCAGGATTCGCTGTAGAGATTTGTACTGTAAACGGAAGTACACACCGGGGATGAGTACACATCACAACATACAGTACGTAGATCGATGTAGGCCTACGAAGTTTATCAACAATGACTTCATTCAAGGCTATTTATAGCAGCCAATGACAGTTATGACTTCAAGGCCTGGTTGACCTATGTACCAACTGGCATGCTTCTGCTGCTGTTCGCTATTGGAGATGAGCCAATTGAGGCAAAGTAGGCCAAGGGAATACACAAAGGGTTCGTTACAAGCGGAGATTCGTTATTTGCCTAGCTGGATTTGTTCGTTATAGGAAGGGATTAAATAGTAAGACAAAGAAGGGAGTGCGTCGGGAAATGGATGGTAGTACGCTAATCGCGGGTGTTCGTTATTCCAAGGTTCGTTATAGGTGGACTCCACTGTATATATATATATATATATATATATATATATACTGTAGATATATATGGAGAGAGAGAGAGAGAACCCTAGCCCTGACCCTATATATATTCAAGACCTGTTATTAAGAGATGTGTGTTTTTCAGCCCTGTACTGATATCCAGCAAGCATCATCCAGAGCTGGAGTGCCTCAGTGAGCGTGTTGTTCAGCCCATGAAGTGGGGTTTGGTGCCACAGTGGCATAAGGGGGATCCATACAAATTACAATACGAGACCAACAATTGCAGGGCTGAAGGCATGCTGAGCAAGAAAACCTACAAAGGACCTTTGGAAAGAGGAAACAGATGTGTCATTCTGGCTGATGGGTAAGGACATGCGATAGACGTGTATAGATGTTATTTTGGCTGATGTATAAGCAAACGTGAAAGATGTGTTATTTTGGCTGTTGGGTAAGCACACATTACAGGTTTGTCATTCTGGCTAATGGGTAAGCACACATTACAGGTTTGTCATTCTGGCTAATGGGTAAGCACACATAACAGGTTTGTCATTCTAGCTAATGGGTAAGCACACATTACAGGTTTGTCGTTCTGGCTAATGGGTAAGCACACATAACAGGTTTGTCATTCTAGCTAATGGGTAAGCACACATTACAGGTTTGTCATTCTGGCTAATGGGTAAGCACACATAACAGGTTTGTCATTCTAGCTAATGGGTAAGCACACATTACAGGTTTGTCGTTCTGGCTAATGGGTAAGCACACATTACAGGTTTGTCGTTCTGGCTAATGGGTAAGCACACATTACAGGTTTGTCGTTCTGGCTAATGGGTAAGCACACATTACAGGTTTGTCATTCTAGCTAATGGGTAAGCACACATTACAGGTTTGTCGTTCTGGCTAATGGGTAAGCACACATTACAGGTTTGTCATTCTAGCTAATGGGTAAGCACACATTACAGGTTTGTCGTTCTGGCTAATGGGTAAGCACACATTACAGGTTTGTCATTCTAGCTAATGGGTAAGCACACATTACAGGTTTGTCGTTCTGGCTAATGGGTAAGCACACATTACAGGTTTGTCGTTCTGGCTAATGGGTAAGCACACATTACAGGTTTGTCATTCTAGCTAATGGGTAAGCACACATTACAGGTTTGTCGTTCTGGCTAATGGGTAAGCACACATTACAGGTTTGTCGTTCTGGCTAATGGGTAAGCACACATTACAGGTTTGTCGTTCTGGCTAATGGATAAGCTCACGTTGACAGACACATATATGGCACAGAAGAAACTTGTTAGGTCGCGGAGACTTTAGGGAATATTTCTATGAAGTTTGGTCAAAATCTGTTCAGTCATTCTTGAGTTATGGTGAGTTTGGTCAAAATCTGTTCAGTGGTTCTTGAGTTATGGCAAGCAAGGGACTGACAGACAGACCAACATTTGACTCATTCTGATTCCAGACTATTTCAAAGCATTTCCAGATTTTACCCCGATATTACCTCAATATTATCTGGAAATGCACAAACAGGTATTTTGTCTACTTTAATGGCTTGTATTTTGTCATCTTTCCATATGTCAGCTTGCTCATCTGGCCCTATGTCAGCTTGCTCATCTTGCCATATGTCAGCTTGCTCATCTTGCCATATTTCAGCTTGCTCATCCTGCCATATGTCAGCTTGCTCATCTTGCCATATGTCAGCTTGCTCTTCTTGCCCTATGTCAGCTTGCTCATCTTGCCCTATGTCAGCTTGCTCATCTTGCCTTATGTCAGCTTGCTCATCTTGCCATATGTCAGCTTGCTCATCTTGCCATATGTCAGCTTACTCATCTTGCCCTATGTCAGCTTGCTCATCTTGCCATATGTCAGCTTGCTCTTCTTGCCCTATGTCAGCTTGCTCATCTTGCCATATGTCAGCTTACTCTTCTTGCTCTATGTCAGCTTGCTCATCTTGCCCTATGTCAGCTTGCTCATCTTGCCCTATGTCAGCTTGCTCATCTTGCCCTATGTCAGCTTGCTCATCTTGCCCTATGTCAGCTTGCTCATCTTGCCATATGTCAGCTTGCTCATCTTGCCATATGTCAGTTGCGCCCTATGTCAGCTTGCTCATCTTGCCCTATGTCAGCTTGCTCATCTTGCCATATGTCAGCTTGCTCATCTTGCCATATGTCAGCTTGCTCATCTTGCCATATGTCAGTTGCGCATCTTGCCCTATGTCAGCTTGCTCATCTTGCCCTATGTCAGCTTGCTCATCTTGCCATATGTCAGTATTCTCATCTTGCCATACGTCAGTATGCTCATCTTGCCCTATGTCAGTATTCTCATCTTGCCCTATGTCAGTATTCTCATCTTGCCCTATGTCAGCTTGCTCATCTTGCCATACGTCAGCTTGCTCATCTTGCCATATGTCAGCTTGCTCATCTTGCCCTATGTCAGCTTGCTCATCTTGCCATACGTCAGCTTGCTCATCTACAATGAAAAACAGTCTTTCCTTGTTTCTCTTTTTACCAGATTTTTCGAGTGGAAACGATCAAAAGAGGGAAAACAACCTTATTTTATCTACTTCCCCCAGGGAGGTTCTGATGCCAAGCCAGATGGCATCACAACACCAAACCCAGCAACAGACACCAAACTCCAAGCCAAGGCAGCAAACATCAAACCAGATCCAGATTCCTTAGAGCTGGCCAAACCAGTTACCATCAAACCAGATTCCTCTGAGCTGGCCAAACTAGCTACCATTGAACCAGATTTCTCAGAGCTGGCCAAACCAGTTACCATCAAACCAGATTCCTCGGAGCTGGCCAAACCAGTTACCATCAAACCAGATTTCTCAGAGCTGGCAGCCCAGGAGAAAAGCGATGAGTACCCTGGTGATGAAGAGGTTGTCAAGACAGAAGTCAAGACAGAAAGGCAAGACAACACAGCAGTGGACTGTGTGGCTAGGAACGTGCAGGATGACGATGAAGATTTAGAAGGTGAGCATGCATCTTGCACCCCATATATAACCCTACACTTGCACTTCACTACATCTCTTGTTGCTTTCCATGTTGTTAAAACGGGGGTTGCAGAGTGATGTGGTGATTTCAGAATGGTGATGTCTACAGTGTTGATTTTCCCTTCACTAGGTCTGTTGTTACTTTCCATGTTGTTAAAATTGGGGTTGCAGAGTGATGTTGTTAACACTGGGGTTGCAGCATGATGCTGTTAACACTGTGGTTACAGAGTGATATTGTTAGCACTGGGGTTGCAGATGGATGTTGTTAACACTGGGGTTGCAGAGTGATATTGTTAGCACTGGGGTTGCAGAGTGATGCTGTTACCACTGATATTGCAGAGATGTTAACACTGGGGTTGTGGAATGGTATTGTTGACACTGGAGTTGTAGAGGTATGTTGTTAACACTGGGGTTGCAGAGTGGTGCTGTTAACACTGGGGTTGCGGAGGGGTATTGTTAGCACTGAGGTTGCAGAGTGGTGTTGTTAACACTCGGATTGCAGAGTGATGTTGTTAACACTGGGGTTGCAGAGTTATGTTGCTAACACTAGGGTTGCAGAGTGGTATTGTTAACACTGGGGTTGCAGAGTGGTATCGTTAACACTGGGGTTGCAGAGTGGTATTGTTGTCATTGGGGTTGTAGGGTGATGTTGTTAACACCGGGGTTGCAGATTGGTATTGTTAACACTGGGGTTGCAGAGTGATGTTGTTAACACTGGGGTTGCAGAGTGATGTTGTGATTTCAGAGTGGAGAGGCAAACGTCTGCTGACAATGGCTGGTGTGTTTGAAGTCTGGCAGCCAAGTGACGTAAGTAAAGTTGGTCTAAAGCTTTCTTATTTGGTTAGTTAGTTAGTTTAATAGTTAGTAGTTAGTGATGTATTTACTGGTTGGGGTAGAGGGGAAAAGGGACCTAGTGCTTGCTGGGTGTATTTGTGTAGCTGGCACTCACTGGCATGAGAGTCAGGATCTTTAATATCCATGCAATGGAATGCATGCATGCACAGACTAGAACTTGTTTTATACTCATCTGAAGCAGTATGTATTCTTTTGAATCAGTTTGACCAAACTATATCTACTTCTAAATATAATTCTTTCTGTCACCATTGCCTTATATTGTGGCCCTGTTTTGTGTTGTATTGACAGCGGATCAGTCAGGCACTCTTGTAGTAATGGTCGCAGGACTAACTATCTCCAGCCTAAGTGTCGCTCCATACTGGTCAGCTGAACTGCAGTTATGTCCCCCCTCTCCCCTCTCCCCTCTCTCTCTCTCTCTCTCTCTCTCTCTCTCTCTCTCTCTCTCTCTCTCTCTCTCTTTCTCGCTTTCTCTTTCTCACTCTCACATGAATGGCGCTGTCGACATTAGTGTAACTTTTACAGACTTAACTCCCGTACAAAAGTTACTCATTGTGGTAATTTGCATTTGGCTTTCCCAAAGTAGTGTTGATGTGAGATTTGATGTGAAGGAGCTTGTGACTGGTATCTACTGTTGCTGTGTGTCCCATACCAGGGCTCGGCACCATTGTATTCCTACAGTGTGATCACTGTGGAAGCCTCGCCTGCCATGTCCTCCATTCATGACCGAATGCCAGTAAGTCCTTGCTTTTTGACATGCAGTGTTTAGTTTAGTTGACTTCTAATAGACCTGTGCTAGCAATAACACAGCATGTTTTCAAAAATACAACAACAAAAAATTTTTTTTGCCTAAACAGGATAACATGTATATTGCAAAAACATTTTATTTTTTAACATAAATTGAACACTTTTTTTTAATAGCCATTAAAGAAAAAACGCTGAATCAGCACTTTCGTGCTTTTTTTGCATTTTAGGTGACCGGCCGTTGGCCAGCTTATATCTTGGACAGAAGATTAATTTAACGCTTTAATAAGTTAGTCGTTGATGTGATCTTTGTAAACAAATTTTTTAAAACTCAAACTTAATGTATCATGCATCCTATTCCGTAACTTGGAGGTTGTAGGGGCACCACAGATGATCGTTTAACCAGCGTACTCCATCTTTCCCTGTCCTCAGCAACCCTGATGGTTTCGCTCAGTGTCATACCAGTCCATTCTCAAATGTTATCCTCCCACCTCTTTTTCGGTCTACCTCTTCTTCTACTTCCTTGCACTGTGCCTTGCAGGATGGTCTTTGCAAGACCTGATGATCTGGTGACATGGCCATACCATCGGAGATTCCGTTTCTTCACCAAGATTCAAGATTCTTTATTGTCCAAACACATGGCATGGATATTTGTTTAGCAGTGCAAAAAGGAATGAGATAACAACATCAAAACTATCAAAAACATAGACATACAATATTAATACATTTGATATACTATCATACACAACTTCCTTACTAAAATAAAATCTATGAACACTAGCACACATGTATAAACATATATCCAGTCACATGCCCATGTGTACACATTTGACACACAGATAATTATTCCACAATACACAAAACTACTCACACTCACCCAGTCTTCCATGCCTTAGACCCATCCTAGATCATAATAATAATAATAATAATGTTAATAATAATGTTAATAATAATAATATTAATAATAATAATAATGTTAATAATAATAATAATAATAAGAGTAATAATAATAATAATAATAATAATAATAATAATAATAATAATAAGAGTAATAATAAAAAAAATAATCATAATAATAATAATCGTAATCATAAGAGTAATAATTATAAAAATAATAATAATGACAATACAACTACTAAAAATAATACAACAGCAGCACCAACAGACAAATAATATATGGAAACGATAACAATAATAATAACAATACTACTACAACCTATAATAATAACAACAGGAAGGATACAAAACCAAGCTTCATGATGATCTAGGGGAACAAAATTAGTGAGGATAATGATAATAACAAGAACGATGACAATACAACCACATTCTCACATAATTATTTGCAGCAGATATAACGCACAAAAGCAAATTGCCTCCTTTATTACAAGAGTGAGCATTCTTCAGACCTGCCAACCAGTACGATTTGACCGTATTATTTTACGATGAAATTGAATGAAAAAATACGAAATTACGACGATTTAGAAAATAATACGATGAGTTAAAAAAAACACGATCATAGGTCTTTGTGAACCCTAAATCTGGTTTATCGGTACAACAGTTACAGCACTGTTAACAGCCATTGCACACGACGCAGCCAGCGATATGGTAGGCCAAGTCGTGCGTTTTGACAATTAAAAATAAAAACGAACCCTTCGGATTGGTCGCGCACTGACTGCATCGTGTGCGATGGCTATAATACTATCAGAAGACCGGAAAAAGAATAAACCTATTTGCATACAGTTTTGTCCAATCAATGGTCGCGTTGATTTCCTGAACCACCAATGGTATAATTTCTTTCTCAAGCAAAGAAAAACATGGCGGGCAGAGGTAGGCCGCGGAAACTCACTAGTAAATCTCCCCCTGCTACTGCTGAAATCGCTTCTAAAAAACAGAGGAGGCAGCAAAACTTTCTTCCTTCTTACTTTAAGAATTATCCTTGCATCGTCGCATCAAAAGTCAACAACAAATACGCTCAATTGCGTGTCTGTGAGTTCGATTTTTCAGTCGCGCATGGCGGTTTCGATGATGTGAAAAAACATGTCCAGTCAAAGAGGCATATTGCAAAGGCTTCGGCATTGAAAAATGCTTCGTCAATCGCTAGTTATCCTGCTATGTCTCAACGAAAGATGCAGACTTGAAAACAATTCGAAGTGAGGCATATTTTACTGCATTTCTGGTGGAGCATAAGGTGCCTATTTCGGCATCGGACCATGCTGGACAACTTTTCAAAAAAATGTTCCCGGACAGTGAAATTGCAAAGAGCTATGGTTCAGCTAGAACCAAGACGACTGCTATAATTAACGAATGTGCAGCTGCCAGCAAAAAATATCTCAGTGAATGCATGCAAGGTCCCTTTGTTTTGGGCACTGATGGCAGTCAGGAAGGAGAAGACAAATTTTTTCCAATTGTTGTCAGAGCTCTTGATTGCAATTTGAACATCAAAACAGAGTTACTGAGCACCCCATCCTGTGACAAATCTGCAACAAGTCAGGCGAAACTAAACTGACTTCCGAGGATCCATGAGCAGGCAAACCCTAGATTCTCTCATGGTTCTAAAGTCCAAAAAGGAAGGGCCATGCTATGAGAGAGAATTTTCAGAACAGTTTCTGAAAAAATGCAAGTCGGCTACCAAAATGCAGCAGAGTGCAGCTGCTACTTCAGCAACATGCTCCACCCCCACTTGTCCTTCTAGCAGTTGAAAAGCTTTATACATTGATTTTTTGTGGAACTAGTGTGAAGAACACTAAATACTGGAAATAGACATGAATTGAGATACTGCAGCATTTAAGAGATACCGTGTGAAGACTTTTAATTATTAAAAATAAAGGTTTAGTTACACTCAACGTGTAAATGACGTAAAACCGACGCCGCTTTGTAATTATGTTTTTCGTCGTTTTCAAAATACTATTGTTTTATTAAAAATACTATCAAATTTCTTTGGAGTACTATTGAGTCCTTACTGGGGTTGGCAGGTCTGATTCTTATCGCTGGAGCGTGTCGTTTGTGAGCAGGTCATCATGTGGTCCAACGGCTTGTGTGATTGTCTGTCGGACTTTGTCGTTGGTGATGTGCTGGGTTTAGGAAATTCTGTAGCACCTCATCTCCATGCTGTTGTATTTTTCGTTGTAGATTTGCTGTGAGGATCCATGTTTCGCAAGCGTATAGGAAGATGGAGAAGACAAGGGAGAGCAGGCTGATGGTCTTGTCTTCTTACTTTCAACCTCTCCAGGGCAGCAGTTGTTTGTGCAATCCTGGAGAGGACTTCCTGTCGGGACGCATTGTCTGATACAATGGCTCCTAAATATTTGAAGCTATGCACTGTGTTGAGGGATTGGCCTTGGACTCTGATGTCCGTGTTGTTGGTAATAATTTTGGTCTTCTCTGCACTTATTTCAATTCCATAGGCTATGGAGGTGGTGTCAAGCCTCTGTACCAGCTGTTCAAGTTCTTGTTCCTCTCCAGCCAATCCATCAATGTCATCCGCAAAACGAAGGTTGGAGATTGCTCTTTTTCCTATGCTGACTGTGCCTTCGTGATCTGCAAGGGCATCTGACATGATGCGCTCTAGGAAGATGTTGAAGAGTGTTGGAGAGAGTAGGCATCCCTGATGCACACCGATTGTTGTTCTGAACCAATTTCCGATGGCGCTGTTGTGGAGGACTGCACCGGTAGCCTTGTCATACAGGCTTTTGATGACTTTAATAATTTTTGAGCTGATGTTGTACACTCTCATGGTTGCCCACAGAGCTGCATGCCAGACTCGGTCAAACGCCTTTTTGAAGTCTACGAACACATGATACAGATGCTGTTGGTATTTCTCGCAGAGGAGGAGGAGGAGGAGTAGGAGTAGTAGTAGTAGTTGTAGTAGTTGTAGTAGTTGTAGTTGTTGTTGTTGTTGTTGTTGTTGTTTCAGAAGGACCTTGCTGGGATGGCTGATGATAACATAACAAATTATTTGTATTTTGAAGTGTGTAAGCATAAAATAGGGCTGTCACTCAGGGATAACTCTATTTGTCATCACGGACGAAAACTCTTGGCATGTGTTGATGCTACGTGCAAGAACTAAAAACCACTTTTTAAAGTATTTTATGGTCAAATTTCAAAATTGTTTTTGCTTTGACATAGAAATAGTGTATTCTATTATCTGTACACAAAATTTTAGCGATGGGTATTCTTATTTAATAACAATTATCTCAAGTTTAAGTCGATAAAACCCACATTTTCACTTGCCACTTCAACTACCAGGACGCGGACGTCTCCTTTTGCATATACCCCGAAGCTACAGGCTTTCCTTAATAACGATTGGTAAAAATTATTTATTTCTGATAAGTTTTTGCTTAAAAATAGCCTGTAATGTCATAGTGCTGTTCTGCGGGCACACTCAGGGATAACTCTATTCGTCATCACGGGCAACAACTCTTTTGAACCCGTGCGCATGCAAGCAACGTGCAGGAACTAAAAACCACTTTTTAAAGTATTTTATGGTCGAATTTCAAAATTGTTTTTGCGTTGACTTAGAAATAGTGCATTCTGTTATCTGTACACAAAGTTTTTGCGAGGGGTATTACTTTTTTAATAACAATTATCACAATAAAACTCACCTTTTCACTTGCCACTTCAACTACCAGAACGCGGACGTCTCCTTTTGCATATACCCCGAAGCTACAGGCTTTCCTTAATAATGATTGGTTAAAATTATTTATTTCTTATAAGTTTTCACTTAGAAATAGCCTGTAATGTCATACTCATATATACTGCTGTTCTGTGGGCACACTCAGGGATAACTCTATTTGTCATCATGGATGACAACTCTTGGCATGTGTTGTTGCTACCTGTGCACAGATCTAAGTTCTTGCCATGACCTTCTGTCTTGGAGCTCTTGAAATATGGTGTTCATCATACTGACTGTTGAACAGACCAGTATTTGGCTGTTTCTGATTCCCAACTTTTTCGAATATGTCCATCTGGAAATAGAATAAATGCACATAATTGTGAAGATGTATCATATGACTTTATTCATTTTCTTTTGTCCATACAGTGTTTTATTGATTTCTATTTGCCCAATTGTCCTTGGGTCATGCATGTTTAAATGTCCATATTGTGTCATGCATGTATAAGTGTCCATATTGTGTCATGCATGTCTAAGTGTTTACATTGTGTCATGTCATGCATGTCTAAGTGTCCATATTGTGTCATGTAATATATGCCTATGTGTCCACATTGTGTCATGTCATGCATCTCCCCGTGGGGATGCCGGGGGTTTCAGTATAAATAGTATCCCCACTTTCTGGAAATTTAGTGCTTTAAATTCCCACTGTCACTGTCTTTCTCCTTTGTTCTTTCTCATTCCTACTCTGTTCTATCAATCTACTATACTATCTTCTTCTTCGCTATACCAGTCACCTACCTTTTTCCTTGAAAACTCTTCAGGGACAAAACTCCTCATTTGTGTGTGAAGTCTGTTGGATCGGCTTGGGAATATTGGATGTTTTCTGCCAAATAATCACTGGGGCTTCCTATGATGTTATTATTTAGCAATGTAGGCATTTTATATGTATGTGTTTTGTTGATATTGTATAATGATGTTTGTATTCTATTTTGTTTTTGTAAACGGGGGTTCGATAAATTAGAGTATAGCCTCAGCGTCCCTTGCGTGAGATGTCTGTATTGTAAAGTGACTGGCTGGTAGATTGCCTTCAGTGTTACCACTAGGGTTATTTCGGCAGATCTTTTATGCAGATCAGGGGTGAGTCCTTTTTCACTTCTTTGGTCCTGATTTGGCTCAGAAGAGCCCGCTGGACCTAAAGCAGTAACCATGTAATTTATGTCATGCATGTCTAAGTGTTCATTTTGTTGTGTTGAGGCAATACTGTCCAGTGAGGATGAGATTCACGACTGGCTGGACTATGCCCAAGTTCCTTTGACACAGGTAGGGTTATTTTATTGATCTCTTAGTATTTAGTTGGCATCATTCAAACACTATGATGATGATGATGATGATGATTGATGATGATTGATGATGATGATGATTGATGATGATGATTGATGATGATGATGATGATGATGATGATGATGATGATGATGATGATGATGATTTGTTTAGAAAGTGACGTAAATAATAAGGGTTATATGCAAGATACTGCGGTCCCAACTCTTTATAGGAGACACTCCTTGTGTTTGACACAATCTTCTTGTCACTCAAGAGGCCAAATGAGATTTCACTTCATAACCACACTCTTACCTCGCTGACCAAGCACCAACCTGTTGGATCATTTATTTCCTTTTTCAGTGGTTGTAATATTTGACCACTAGATATATTTATTTCCTTATGAAACTGGTCAAAGTGAAGTGAATGTAAAGAGCTATTAGAACAGAACTGTTAGCTTATCATCCCTCCTGTTGTCTCACCAATGGCTGGGGGACGAACGAGTCAGTCATTCCATTATAAGAAGTAGGTACCTAGAATATGTTTAACTATGACAACGACTGTACAATGTGCAGGCAGTGAGCTTGATCCGACCACAGACCTGCATCAGCTCACACATGGTATCGCCTATCGTCAACAACTCGCGAAACAAGTCACCACAATGTGTGGAGCCCTTCCTTCCCAAGTAAGGCTTGAATGAATGACAGCGTGAAGTGCATTACAAGTAAGGCTTGAATGAATGACAATGCAAAGTGCATTACAAGTATGGATCCAGCGAGTGACGGTAGAAAACTCTTTACACTATCCATCTCCTGAGGCATCTTCAAGTGCATGGCTAAAGAAAAATAAAGGTTAAGTAAGGCTGTTATTGTGTTCCTGGATCTTTATCATTTGTAATATATTTACCTTTCAGTCCTCTTGTATAATAGTTACCTTAGATGCAGCAGTTTGAGTTTCATTGAAAAATAGCGTGCATACAACATCCTGTAATACTATTATTATAGTTTATGATCCAAAAGACAAATGATCAGTATGAGATGACCGCCATTATTCATTCAACGGCAGCTGTGTGTTATATACAATACTGTTTGCTGTGGTTGGACAAGTGATAGATATTTGTTGTCATAGGTGGCAGTTCCTGACATGTTTCACTCTGTTGGACATACTTGCAAAAAAGGCTTCATGGGTGTTTGTAAAAAAAGAGAAAGGGTTAAATAACATGCAGAAGACAACTATGATCTCTTTATTACATTATTAGTTATGCATGTTTTGAAACCAGATAATTTTCAAGAAATTGAAGACAAGGATTGCAGAGTTTGTACAGCTGGCACTCTTCTTCCTTTAGTGTCCATCTGTCCTTCTGGACACTTGCTGACATTTGACTGACTTTTGCCTGTCATCACGCCTTTCTTTTTCAGAGAGGTGAAGAAATCGGCAAGCAGCAACCTGATGATGAACTGGCTGAGCAAGGGCAAGCCGTCCCCTGACAAACAGGCCCCAGATACCAAGAAAGCCAGACTGCAGTGACACTTGACTGGAACAACAGTGGATGATAATGTTGTCTTGTGTAGCGCGATTCACCATGTTGGTAGGAAGGAGGAAAAAAGTGATCCAAAAGCCAAGTGAAGCCGTCATCAGTTGTTGAGTTTTGTAAAGTAATCATGTACATATTTACAACTCTGAGGTTCATGTCAAATTATATTTAGAGTAGATGAGTTTTTAGGGACTTGTTGAGGGAGGACAAACTTTCACTGGGCTTCCATGAAAGAGAAAGGGTGAGGATCTGTAACCCGTGGTCTTCTTATTTGTGGTGCAATTTGTATGCTATAACATTAACTCTTTGTTATATACTTTGCTACACAATTGCGTAGCTTCAACAAACAACGCTTTCATGCTTATGCATAGGCATAGCTTTACTTTGGAAAGTGGCTGTGTTTAGACCCGACATTGTACATAAAACTAAGGTAAAACAACCTCTTATATTTTCATTTTAGAGTGCTCTGGCAACCTTTGTCTGCCATCGACTATTGTTGTTTCAAAGAGAGTGGGCTTCTGACATGGAAGGGGACGCTGAAAGTGATAAGAGTGGACACAGTGGTGAAGAAGAAAGTGATGAAGGTGGTCCGTCATTGCAGCTCTGCAGATACACGCTACAATTAGAGGGAGATAACACTATTTTTTACAACAATCAGGGAAAGGTCTATTAATAAATCGTTGCCTCCCTTACACTGCTAATAACTTATTCTGTGAGAATTGAATGTGCAAATTTGGGGTGAGGAAGGAGGGGGTGGGGGGGGGGTGGTGGTAAATAAGCCGGTAAATAGCAAAGATAATTGTTTAAAACTTGGCTATTGGTTAGTCCATTTTAAGTTCTGTATGGACCTACACTTTTATGTCTGCTACATTTGTGGTTTTTATATTTGTTTTATTATTATTATTATTGTCAGTAACTGGTACAAATCAGCCAGTATTTAGCGTTATAAGTGGAAGCAACCCTTGCCAGTATAGGATCAGTTAAGCTAATAAAGTGTTACATGGTAACACAAGTGTGCATTGACATGATTACATGGTAACACAAAGCTTTCCTTATATTTGCATATTCTTTAAGCTTTAATACAAATTTTGGATTGCTGTATTGAACTTGAAGGTGTTGACCTTTGTGTTGCAAATGTTATGTTTACTACGACAGCATTCCAGTTTTCCACTACTGTATTTGATATTTTGGATATTTGTCCTGCTGTAATCACTAGCTTACCATGTGCATGTTGCTCTTTTTCTAGACCATTCCAGAGGTGCTTACCCCCCAGTCTGACCATTTGTGTACTGGCTGCATGAAAAATGTGTATTTTGTGTAATGTCAGATTTCACGCAACTCGCAACATTTGATCAAAGAATTATTGTAATGAAAACTGCCACATTCACAAAACATTAATTCATGCTAATTCCAGCTCACCATTTTAATCCTCATGAAACAAAATAATATAGAACGCAACAAGTTATGGTCACAAATGCACACTAATATATTATTTTTTGTGTTGTATTTTACTCCATAACCCCCCAAAAGATCTTCATATTGTCGAACAATTAATTAATAATGAATTATGAATATATATAAATGCTATATAAATGATATAAAAATCATTATTTTCATATATTCTGCTGAAACTGGCAAAATGTTTTGTTTTCTGAGCATACTAGAATGTTCTGCATTTTGTTGTGTAAATACAGTGCCTTTTTATGCACTTTGTATTAATTTTAGACACCTGAGTTTACAATTTTTTGATCTTCCAAAGGTTTGTACTATATAATAAAACAAAAAAAAACATGCTGAACCAAAACAAAATTCTCGTCCGTAATACCTAATCTAAGTGTCGCTGAATGTCATATGCACCGCTGTGAGCAATGCTGAAGTCTTTTTTGCAGGTGTTACAGTGAGCATAATGAACTCCTTTCGAAGATTCGATTTTTCCTCGAAAACGTTCATGGTATTTGCATAAGAAATGTTGTCGCGTTTTTCGCTTACTTGCAACCTTCAGACTCGCTCTCATCGTCACTCTCAGGAAACGCTTTCGCGACGCCATGTTTAGCAGCTTCCACAATGGCGGATACAAAGTCTCGCACTACCTCTCACGCACGAGATTTCACTTTTGCACATGCGCTCTAGAGTCAGCAAGTAAAGGAAATAGCAAATCGAAACATATATAAAATCTGTGCGGAAAAACTTTTTTTTTTTTTTTTTTGGTACGCCACGAAAATGCGTATTTTAAAGGAATTGCTCGTATTGTCGTATTTTATGTTGAAAATTCTTAAAAATACGCGCTAGCGCGTACGGTAGGCACCTCTGCCCTTCTCTCACAGGCAGATTAATGTTGATGGTTTCTCTTCTCTCTCACATAAATGAGGTGAGAAAGATAGAAACAGGGTAATGGGAGATGGGCTGTAGGAAATGGAGGCAAAAAGAGAGAGGAGATAGTTCGTGAGAAGGAGAAAATTATGACAAAAGAGGGAGAGAATTAAGACAAAAGAGGGAGAGAATTAAGACAAAAGGGAGAGAATTATGACTTATGACAAAAGAGGGAGGGAATTAAGACAAAAGAGGGAGATAATTAAGACAAAAGAAAAGACGGAGAGAATTAAGACAAAAGAGGGAGATAATTCACACAAAAGAGGGAGGGAGAACTTGTAACACTTCATTATGATTTGACAGAGCAGTCGTGGTCAAGGAAGAAGGCTGAAGAATCTCAGCACATGCACATTTTACATTAGGCTGAAGAATCTCGGCACATGCACATTTTACATTAGGCTGAAGAATCTCAGCACATGCACATTTTACATTAGGCTGAAGAATCTCAGCACATGCACATTTTACATTAGGCTGAAGAATCTCGGCACATGCACATTTTACATGATTATCTATTATTTTGCCATAAATAAGGGCCACATTTTTGTACACATTTGCTGTACCTATTGGAACACGGCTGAAGGATCTCAAGTTTGTACCCCTTGGGGTCATGAGCAATCTTGCCACTGTAGATTGTTCAAACCTATAAAGGGAAAAGTGAAAGCCACAGTTGAAAACCTGTCTTTCCTTTATAGGCAAGACAGATTCACTGCGGCAACAGTACCCCCGTTGGAGTGCCGGGGGTTTTCAGTATAAATAGTATCCCCACTTTATGGAAATTTAGTGCTTTAAATTCCCACTGTCGCTGTCTTCCTCATTTACTCTTTCCTATTCCTGCTCTGTCCTTCACTCTGCTATACTATCTTCTTCTTCGCTAGATCAATGACCTACCTTTTTTCTTGAAAACTCTTCCTGGACAAGACTCCTTGTTTGTGTATGAGGTCTGTTGGATCAGCTTGGGAGTGTTGGACGCTTTCTGCCGGGTGGTCACTAGGGCTTCCTATGATTGTACTATTTAGCACTATAGGCATTTTATATGTATGCGTTTTGTTGATGATTTATAATGATGTTTGTATTCTATTTTGTTTTTGTAACCGGGGGTTCGCGTAGTTGAGGTCAACCCTCAGCCGTCCCTCGCGTGGGATGTCTTTATTGTAAAGTGACTGGCCGGTGGAGGGCATTCAATTTTCCCACTGGGGTTGTTTCAGCAGATCTTTTATGCGGATCGGGGGTTGTCCGGTCCTGATTTGGCTCGGAAGAGTCCGCTGGACCTAAAGCAACAATAAATCAATCAATCAATCAAACTCAAGTTTGTAAATAAAGGGAGGCAACTGCTGCATTCAGTGTTTTCATGCGTTTGTAGATGTTATTATTTGGCAATGTAGGCATTTTATATGTATGTGTTTTGTTGATATTTTATAATGTTTATATTCTATTTTGTTTTAGCAAACGGGGGACGTCTTTATTGTGAAGTGACCGGTTGGTTGAGTGCCTTCAGTGTTGCCACTAGGGTTGTTTCGGCAGATCTTTTATGCAGCTCAGGGGAGAGTCCTCTTTCAGCGAAGTTGTGGTCTTGATCTTGTGGTCCTGCTTGGCCCGGACTTCGGCAGGAAATTAAGTAATGTAATGTAATGTTAATGGACTAAAAGTTATCTCCCCTGCGCCGTTTGTAGTCTTTGGTTTATGTTCATCCCCAAAATGTTTACGCTTTGGTTTATGTTCATTCAACAGGAATATGTTCTTGAATTGAATGGGCCAAAATCTTGTTTTATATTTTACACATACACTCATAAATGGTTTTTGCTAATATGTCTTAGAATGTGTCTTTATCATCACAGGAATCACTCGATCCATCAACAGTGATAAAAGACATCACAAAATCTATTTCAACTTCACTGTCAACATTGTCCCCACTGCATATACATGCATGATTACACACAACAATTTACATAACATCCTCACATATTATGAAGTATAGTAAATAATTTATTTATTTCTTAAGCACATTATGAAGTTAGTAAATAATGTATATTTCTTATATGCAATCATTTTTATAAACGCATCATATTACTCTGTACACTATCACTGCTTCTTTGCTCGGAAAGTGAGAGAGTCAGTCATTTGCAGATGACACACAACTGTATAAATCACTGCCCCTCTCATTAGTTCCACTGTTCAGACTTTGGAGAAGGCATCACAGACATTAAGTCATGGATGACACTCAACAAGCTTAAGCTTAATGACGATAAAACCAAAGCCCTCCTCATTCACAAGCACAACACCTCCTCCTCACTCTCGCCTCTCCCAACATTGCTTACAGTAGGGACAACAAACATTCAGTTCTCATCCTCAGCAAGAAATCTTGGCTACATTCTCTCCGAGGACCTGTCCCTCAACAACCACATCTCCAACTTCTGTCGCTCTGCATACACGACCATCCGCCAAATCAGCTCCTTTCGCCACTATCTTACAGTCACTGCCACCAAAACCCTAGTCTGCGCTCTTGTCCTTTCTCGTCTTGACTATTGCAACTCTCTCCTCGCTGGCTCCCCAAAACACATCAACTACAAAAGTTTCAGAACTCAGCAGCTAGACTAGTATTCCGAGCAAAGAAACGCGATCACATCAATCACACCTCTATTACATTCCCTTCACTGGCTTCCTGTGCAAGCACGCGTAGAGTACAACTTCTTCACAGATTCTTGTCCTTCCTACCTTGCTGATCTACTGTCTGTCTACTCCCCTTCACACACTTTAAGATCTTCTGCTGACACTCGCACACTCAAGGTTCCCGTCACCTGCACTAAGACATACGGCCAACGTGCATTCACTTACTCTGCACCCAAGCAGTGGAATTCCCTTCCCTCCCACATCCGCAACATACAATCAACACAGGCATTCAAAAAGGCCCTCAAAACCCACCTCTTCAAACTGCATTATTCAGACTGATTTGTATCCCGCTGCCATTCTCTCCTCTTTTGTCTCTTGTCTGATCCGCAAGTGTATACACAGCTGTAAATATTAATACTGTTTTTCTTCCTGGGTCTAACCAGGCATATAAATAGCTGTTAATAGGTTTTTGCTATTCTATTTCTGTCTTTTTTGTCATGTATGTACATAGTTGTAAATAGTCCATTTCTGTCTTTTTTTTGTTATTTGTGTACATAATTGTAAATAGTTCTTACCTTTACTGTTCCGTCTTTTGGTGTATCGTAGCAAAAGCAATGTTTGATCGAGTGCATGTATTTTTATGTAATGACTATGCAAAGCGTGGTGAGTCTGGTCATAGGCTGGAGTACCCGCTATATAAAAATCAGTTATTATTATTATTATTATTAATATATTATTATTATTATTATTATTATTATTATTATTATTATTATTATTATTATTATTATAAGTAAACATTTGAATTGACACGACACCCCTTGGGGTCATGAGCAATCTTGCCACTGTAGATTGTTCAAACCTATAAAGGGAAAAGTGAAAGCCACAGTTGAAAACCTGTCTTTCCTTTATAGGCAAGACAGATTCACTGCGGCAACAGTACCCCCGTTGTTGTTTGTATTCTATTTTGTTTTTGTAACCGGGGGTTCGCGTAGTTGAGGTCAACCCTCAGCCGTCCCCCGCGTGGGATGTCTTTATTGTAAAGTGACCTGGCGGTATCCATGGCGGTATGTCGGATTAGGGGATGTGGGGTTGTCCGTCTGATTGGCTCGGAAGAGTCCGCTGGACCTAAAGCAACAATAAATCAATCAATCAATTGACACGACACATGCAATACCACACACACACACCTACTAATTGAAACAACACATGCAATCCCATACACACAAACACACACACACACCTATTAATTCAATTACAATAACAAAAATATAAAATAGTAGTAACAAGAAAAATGAAAAAAAAAAAATCACCGCCCAATCATAGTCGAAAGCAATCCAATCCCAGGCATATTTAATTTTACACTCGCGCACACATGCAAATCTTTGCATATAAGAGACAATGAAGACCCTAGACTTTACATAAAGACATTGGGTATCATACAAGCCGGTCACACTAACTCAATTCCTATGTGAGAAGCACTGTTCAGTGCCTCTGCGTTTTGCATGCTGCGGGCTATTTATAGCTTTCCTACACCATCCTTCCAGTGAAAGGAATCATCGGTGAAGCTTTTTATAACTGGCCTGGCTGACCTAACCTCAAAATCTGAAAAGCTTTGGTTGAGCCGCTGTGCGGTGGTATTACCAGCATTGTAACATTAAAAATACAGTACCTTGCTTGTATGTAATATGGGTCATTAGGTTTAAAAAAAAAAGATGCTTTGTACCATTGTATTTCATGTTTTCTTTTGTTTTTCATATTAATCTCTCTCTCTCTCTCTGCCTCTCTCTCTCTCTCTGCCTCTCTCTCTCTCTCTCTTTCTCTCTCTCTGCCTCTACCTGTTGTTGTAATGACCTACAACTTTTGTAAGCTGAGGTTACATGTTTAAAGGCATCACCAACCACTGCACAACAAGCTTTATATGTTTGTCAAATGTATTTATCTCCTTTCAGACGAACACGATTGCATCATTATGAATTCATTGCCAACATCTTGCCTGCATATTATGCTGATATCATGACAGTGATGATGATGTTGTTTTGCAGAGAAAAGACAGCAGTCACCATCTGTTCCAAATAGGGAATGATATGTACAATTAATGTATACAGAATGATATTTAATATCATACACAAGTGAGAATCATGGGAAATAATCAACTTCACACAACAGGTGACTATGTAGAAGTGCTCTCCACTTCAAACCATAGCAGAAGGTGATACAGTTACAACAGTCCATAACTCATACTGTTAGAATAGTCCATAACTCATACTGTTAGAATAGTCCATAACTCATACTGTTAGAATAGTCCATAACTCATACTGTTAGAATAGTCCATAACTCATACTGTTAGAATAGTCCATAACTCATACTGTTAGAATAGTCCGTAACTCGTATTGTTAGAATAGTCCATAACTCATACTGTTAAAATAGTCCATAACTCATACTGTTAAAATAGTCCGTAACTCATACTGTTAGAATAGTTCATAACTCATACTGTTAGAATAATCCATAACTCATACTGTTAGAATAGTCCATAACTCATACTGTTAGAATAGTCCGTAACTCATACTGTTAGAGTAGTCCATAACCCAATGACACCAGCATTGGCCAAAGCCAGACTGTTATAACTATCACATCATAAAGCCAATGTCAGCGAGTTATGGACTGTTATAACTATCACATCATAAAGCCAATGTCAGCGAGTTATGGACTGTTATAACTATCACATCATAAAGCCAATGTCAGCGAGTTATGGACTGTTATAACTATCACATCATAAAGCCAATGTCAGCGAGTTATGGACTGTTATAACTATCACATCATAAAGCCAATGTCAGCGAGTTATGGACTGTTATAACTATCACAGCATAAAGTTGGTGTCAGTGAGTTATGGACTGTTATAAATAACTCGCTGACACTGGCTTTATGTTCCCTGTCCCTACTACAGCACACACCTATACTCCACACACCACCACAACAAGGTTTTACCCACTGGCCACATTTAGACCAAACACTCAAAGCTGTGACATTAACTATTGTATCACTCATCCCTTTTTAATTCATCCTTCCCTCATGTTTCCCGTCACGTTCAGAAAAAATGTCAGTTGTAGAAAGGTTAAAGACTATGGTGCCAGACTGCTGAGTCCACACAAGCTCAATGCCTATGTGAGCAGCACTCTTAGGTTCTCCCACATTTTGCTGGCTGCGGGCTATTTATAGCTTGCCTACACCCTCCCTTTCAGTGAAAGGAAAGGAAAGCAGAGCACCGGCGAAGCTATTTATAGCTAGCCTGGCTGAACTAGCTTCAAAACCTAAAAGCTTTGGTTGAGTCGGTGTGAGTCCAATAGATCCAGTCAACATCGTGACTTTGTGGCCATACAGTGCTACAGGGTAAAAATAAAATTCTCATCACACTCTTCACTCCCAAAGCAATCAACACATTTTTAAATTACAATATAATTTTTCAAACCTATTTTGTCTTTAATGGGCTTTTAAGTATGTTATCCTGACTGGCTGTTTTGACGTTTTGCTGTTCTGTCTTCAAACTGGGGTGGATGATGTTGGATTAACTTTGGGGCGGTCTTTGTGTTCAGCACTGGTCGCCCTTGGGCCTAGATTGTTGGTCAGAGTGTTCTTGACTTCACTGGAGACTTGTGTGGATGATGGCTGATGGTGATCAATTGGTTGGCTATCTGGCGCTGGTCCTTTGGGCGGGGACTTGACAGGAAATATAGAGGAGGAGGGCGCGTAGGTCGCGCTGGATCCCCCCTCTGCGTTCTTGTTGCTCATGTCTCCTGCTGGGATGTCCACGTTCATGAACGTCTCCTGCAGTTTTTCACCATTTGCACTTGGTCTTGGAGCAATGTGAGATATCATCACCTGAAACAAACAGTACACAAACCTGCAGTTTCTTTGTGGTTAATAATTCCAGTTTAAAATATTAGGAGTCTTTACATGTACCAAAATTCAAGTGTCGATGTTGATTTGTTACAAAATAAGTACATTTTTACGCTGACAGTGAAAGCGAAATATGATGTAGGATTAAAGCCAAGAAAGCCTGCATTCAGAATGAAGACCATGCACCACTGTTAGCTCAGCAGGCAGCGCAGAGAAGGACCTGATGGTTAGTGATTACCTTAGAGACTGGGTCAAACACTTGGTCCGGTGGCTCCAGGGGCGTGTCCTTTGGAGAAAGCGTGCTTTCTTCTTGTATGACAGGTGCCACTGCACACCCTTTCACACTGTCTGACCAGGTCTTCTTGTCAGGACTACATAACCTGCTTTCTGATTCGTTTTGTTCCACTAGCGGCGCCATGCTTGTCGACTCTTGGGACAGAGTGCTGCGTTTCAGACTGCCACGAGTGCCAGGCTTGTCCCCTGGCTCAGGGGAGGGTGGAGGAGGTGCCGGTGATTCGCCCTTACCTCCCTCATCCAGCATTTTGCGAGCCAGTTGAGCGCTGCGATCTGACTCACAACTGCTCAAGTCGGAGCGTCCTCGCTGCAAAGAGCTGTCAGTGTGGAAAGTGGCAGCCACTTTGATCGGGGCCGAGTCCTGGTAGTCCGGCTCTGTGACCTGAGGCCATGGTTCAGGGGAGCCAACCTGTGGCAGTGACAAGGGAGAGGTGGGAGGCTGTGGGGGAGGTTCAAAGTTTCTTTCTCCATTGTGGGAGTTGCCGTGGCTGCCCTGCCCGGGACTAGTCTCTTGGATTGTGCCTAAGACTGCAACAAATACATGTCCCGCAGTGGTAGCAATGTTGGAACAATATTACATTTCAAATAATTATAATACATCAACAAACACATGTCCCGCAGTGGTAGCAATGCTGTGTTATGTCTCCTTTTATGTTCAACAATACTTTATGTGACACACTTCTTCTTCATATCTCACATCGCGTGCTGCGGTCAACATATTATATCCCTAACTTTTTCATATCTCACATCGCCTGTTGTGGTCAACACATCACATCTCTAACTTCTTCATATTTCACATCGCCTGCTGCGGTCAACACATCACATCTCTAACTTCATATTTCACATCACATCTCTAACTTCATATTTCACATCACCTGCTGCTGTCAACATATCACATCTCTAACTTCATATTTCACATCACCTGCTGCGGTCAACATATCACATCTCTAACTTCATATTTCACATCGCCTGCTGTGATCAACACATCACATCTCTAACTTCATATTTCACATCACCTGCTGCGGTCAACATATCACATCACCTGCTGTGGTCAACACATCACATCCCACATCCCACCACCCACCCACTTCACATATAAAGTTTTATAACAAACTGTAAATAATGATCACGTTGTAGGACCACATCTCTAATGAACTGGTAACACACACATAACTAGGCTACTCTTTTACCACACTGTGTACAAACCTTTGTCTTCAGTGGCTGCAGTGCCAGAGATCAAAAGGTCGTGTGTCCACAGTCTCTTCTCTGGGGACAAGGATCGTCTGCTGTCTGTTGTGGCGGTGGTGAATTCATGCACCAGTTTGCTGTGGAACATAGCTGGTGTCCCAGCTGGTGCTTTGGGCACTCGGATTGACAGGGTGGGGGACACCCCGTGAAGAGCTTCTCTGTCCTAATAAGGTGCACACAAACACACAAACAGTTGTACTACAAATCGCTGTTTCTTCTTATTCTTTACAAAACAATACCATCGTTTATTGCCAAGTCAAACAGAAGTAACAGGCTTTTTTTTTTAACAAGTGGCACCTGCAATTAATATTGCAGCAAAATTAGAACATGGCATTCAAAGCAGACACAGAATACAGGCCTACAAGTAGTAGTCCTATTTACAGCTAGTGCTCGCAGTTATGCCCAAGAACAGCATGAAACCAACACTTCATACATGTATTATGTATTTATCTTCAGCTCTGTACCATCAGTACCAAGTACGTACCAAGCTGACATGTTGCCAGCATATTCCATGCTAAAAGGTTCGTAGTAAAAGAAGGAAATAGCCAGGCAATATTGACAGGCCAAAGAAGCGAATTACCTAACCTCTAAACAGTTATCAACAGACCTCTAAACTGTTATCAACAGACCTGTAAACAATCAAACAGTTATCAACAGACCTCTAAACAGTTATCAACAGACTTAAACAGTTATCAACAGGGCATCTTGGCTGTGACGACACGAGTTTCAGAATAGCAGGGAGAGCTATATTTTGAACGAAGTTGCACTTCTCTGTTATGTAGTGTACATAGAATAGCTTGACCGGTTTCCTTATTGCGTATGAAAGAGTGCAGTAATCGTAAAGTCCGTGCGTAACGTAGAAGACAGGGGTAGGCCAAATACAGAACAGGGCTATGCATAATAGAAATATGTATACTGAGGAGAGCTCGACTGTTTGCTTGTGGCCGGGTGCATTTGGTAGGGCAGAGTGGTTTGAAGTGCTTTTGCGAAGAGGTCAATTCTAGCCAGGCAGCGACCCTGTGACAGAGTGTCATAGTAGAATAGGTTTCTGTGTGGAAGGGTGTGATATTGTTGATGCAAGCCACCCAAGGCCTTACGCCCTCGTCGGGGTAAGGATGTTTAGAGTTGGAAAGAGGAGGAATATAACTGCCATTTATAAGTGAATGTAGGGTTTTTTCCTAAGGTGTGTGTGGTTCTCCATTGAACACCCGCCGAGACTCAGTTTCTGTGACAGAATTGAGGTGTCCTCATCCTCGTGTATCAGTGTTATTTTGAAGTGAGAATAACCAGCAATAGCCAGACACAAAGTAACTCTCAAAGACTAACCATTTGTATTGTGACAGTGTTGTGTTGTACTGTGTTGGAGAAGAAGGTGGGTGTGTCACAAGTCGAGGCCGAGACGGTGAGTAAACCCTGTAATCCAATTTCTTAGTGGCGCACTCCGAGACTGCGTACGCGTATGAATGATGTTGAATGTGGGGAAAGGGGATGTATTTTTGATGCATAATGATTTTATATGATTTTCTTATTATGTATATGATAGAGAAATGTCGTTGCTGCTGTTGTTGTAAAAGTGGGTCAACGGCGACGATGGGGAATGCATGCTAAAGAGGGAGAGTGAGAGAGAGAGGGTGTATGTATGGAGAGAGGGATAATTGTAATATACTGGAGAGGCATGAAGGAAAGGATGATTATGAAGAAAGCATGTTATAGTATAGTACGTCAAGATAGTATGGATGAAGGGAGATAATCGTGATGTGTTATAACAGTTGGGAGAGATGATGATGAAGGGAGATGGAATGAATCAGGACTGTCTGATGAAGTGTGGTTGCAATAATTATGTATATTTATATAAATGTCTGTGTTATAGAAGATATGAATTATTAAGCATCAAAGGTTGATTTATATTATTGAAATGTATGCATAGCATTTTGTATTGTTGTCATTGTGGCATAAACAGGTCAAGATGGCGGACGGAGAACGGCGTGTCATATTATTAGTGTTTATGTTTTGTAGGCAGGCTGTTAAGACTGTGTATCTGCTTACAGGTTTGGGCTGATGATGTTGACGTTGCTGATGTTCTGATGTTCTGGTGTCGTTGATGTTGTACCTGTTATCATCCGTATTGCGCTGACTAATCCCTAGTCAGTATAGCTGTATTCCGCCACACCGACAACTTGCGCAGTCGTGGTTCTGTGTCGTGACCTTGCCTCTACAACAGGGGGAGTGTGGTGGTAGACTCTGCCACTGCTGCTTGTTTTGCCTCCGTATCGGGGCATTACCTTATTACAGGAATTCCACACACCACATTCACGCACACACAGACTTTCACAGCGCCACACCTAAAAACAGTGATGCACATGTTTTGGGACCCTAATAGGACATGATGTCCTGAACACAAAAAAACAATAGGACATGATGTCCTGAACACAAAAAAGTAATAGGACACTGGCATTTTTGCCAAAAAGTCTTGTTGTTTATTTGGTAGCCTAATACTGAACAGTAAAGAGGCACTTCGAAACAGTGAAAGTTCAATTCTTTAAAATGTAGCGTTTTCTCTTGCTTTCTGCGTTACTGTCTTTCAAAAGCTGCATAACAGAGCCAAATTTCATAAGGCAGATTTTCTTTTATTAGCCAGTTTACAGCTCATGCTGTGGTGATCATTGCCTCCTGATTTGTCAACATTAGATCCTCACAAGCCTCTTCATTTTGTTGCTCTTGGGGCACTTGGATTGCTAGTTTGTGACTAGCTGTAGTCAAATGATCTTCCAATGCACTTTTTTTTTAAAAGTTAAAGCAGCCGCGATAAACGAGTTTTTCGCCACACCAGAACTTTTAAATACCGTACAGAACATGGCATTTTTTTCATCGTCAAATGTTACGCCTTCTGAAAAACGCGATCAACACAAGTACTAGTAGGCTGACTCGAAGTTGACGGTTTATCGGCCTCGCGACCATCGGCATCGGAAGAATCCTCCACAGATCGTGTAGGCTCTGCTTCTTTTAATGTGCTGGGAGCTGAATTACCCGCAAATAAGACGCTGATTGAGATTTGTTTTTTATCCGCCTTCAGTCTTTTTTTCGCCGGCATTTCCGATAATTTCGATCGAATGTTTGGCTTACCAAAAGTACAAGTACAGCGCCAACACAGATCCAACGCAAACTCAAGTCGCGAGCACCGATTGACTAAAACAAAGCTGTATATGTTTCAAGGGCGCTGGTTGGCTGTGTTGCTTTGTGACTCGGGATAAAAATAGCAATCCCACGCAGGCGATGACAAGGGAGATAAGGCATGTATACGTTTCAGCATGCAAACGACGTTTGGTTTTCCGTCTAGCGAGGCATAAACATTTCGCCATCTATGCAAAATACGCGAAAACTAACGGACACGTGTCCGACTCGCCATCATTTTAATCGGACAAGGTGTCCGCCTTGAGGTTTCACAATCGGACATTTAAAAAATCAAGCCGTCAATGTCCGGGGTCCGGGCAACTTGTGCATCACTGTAAAAACATATTTCATTTAGTTGTAGAAAATCATCCTTATGTTGTGAAAAAGACTGTTTAGCTCTCTCTGAGCTACTTGACAAAACATTTGAACAGTGCTTCAGTTCTACGGTTTCACCTGGACAATAGTTCGAAGATTAAAGATTCATAGCACCATCATTTCTTAGTTGAAAATTTATATTTTGAATTGATTTACTGATTGTGATTTTGTTGTACACATTTTGTAAAGAAACTGTTGCTGTTTAGTTCTGTTTGGGGTTAAACAAAGGGAGGTAATTGTTAGTTAATTTTGGGACGGGGGTCTTGATAGGGGTGGAGGGTGGTTAGTTTCCCGTTTGTCCTGTGCGTGTATGTTAATTGTTGAATAAAAGAGTGTGATTGTATTCTGGCACTTTGTGTTAGTTTATTTTGTTTGAGTTTTTATTCCTTTCACTCGCTTTATGTGCTGACGTCACGGGACTTGCTCGGGTGACGTGACATTGGCAATCTGTACAATGGATTACAAACCCATCACGTGCGCAACAATCTCACAATCATGATGATGCCCCAAAATTCTATTTAAATATCCCCCAGAGCTAACAGTGTGCAATTCTACATTCAGCATGCAGGTGTTATTGGACAGACCATAGTAGAGAAGTCTTGATATAGGCAGGACTGCACAGACCACAGTGGAAAAATCCTGAAATAGGCAGGAGTGCACAGACCATGGTGGAGAAGTCTTGATATAGGCAGGACTGCACAGACTACAGTGGAAAAGTCCTGATATAGACAGGAGTGCACAGACCATGGTGGAGAAGTCTTGATATAGACAGGACTGCACAGACCACAGTGGAAAAATCCTGATATAGGCAGGAGTGCACAGACCATGGTGGAGAAGTCTTGATATAGGCAGGACTGCACAGACCACAGTGGAAAAGTCCTGATATAGACAGGAGTGCACAGACCATGGTGGAGAAGTCTTGATATAGACAGGACTGCACAGACCATGGTGGAAAAGTCCTGATATAGACAGGAGTGCACAGACCACAGTGGAAAAGTCCTGATATAGACAGGACTGCACAGACCATGGTGGAGAAGTCTTGATATAGACAGGACTGCACAGACCATGGTGGAGAAGTCCTGATATAGACAGGAGTGCACAGACCACAGTGGAAAAGTCCTGATATAGACAGGAGAGCACAGACCATGGTGGAGAAGTCTTGATATAGGCAGGACTGCACAGACCACAGTGGAAAAGTCCTGATATAGACAGGAGTGCACAGACCATGGTGGAGAAGTCTTGATATAGACAGGACTGCACAGACCATGGTGGAAAAGTCCTGATATAGACAGGAGTGCACAGACCACGGTGGAAAAGTCCTGATATAGACAGGACTGCACAGACCATGGTGGAGAAGTCTTGATATAGACAGGACTGCACAGACCATGGTGGAAAAGTCCTGATATAGACAGGAGTGCACAGACCACAGTGGAAAAGTCCTGATATAGACAGGACTGCACAGACCATGGTGGAGAAGTCTTGATATAGACAGGACTGCACAGACCATGGTGGAGAAGTCCTGATATAGACAGGAGTGCACAGACCACAGTGGAAAAGTCCTGATATAGACAGGAGAGCACAGACCATGGTGGAGAAGTCTTGATATAGGCAGGACTGCACAGACCACAGTGGAAAAGTCCTGATATAGACAGGAGTGCACAGACCATGGTGGAGAAGTCTTGATATAGACAGGACTGCACAGACCATGGTGGAAAAGTCCTGATATAGACAGGAGTGCACAGACCACAGTGGAAAAGTCCTGATATAGACAGGACTGCACAGACCATGGTGGAAAAGTCCTGATATAGACAGGAGTGCACAGACCATGGTGGAGAAGTCCTGATATAGACAGGAGTGCACAGACCACAGTGGAAAAGTCCTGATATAGACAGGACTGCACAGACCATGGTGGAGAAGTCTTGATATAGACAGGAGTGCACAGACCACAGTGGAAAAGTCTTGATATAGACAGGAGTGCACAGACCATGGTGGAGAAGTCTTGATATAGACAGGACTGCACAGACCATGGTGGATAAGTCTTGATATAGACAGGACTGCACAGAGTGTATAGGCAGGACTGCACAGACCATGGTGGAGAAGTCTTGATATAGACAGGACTGCACAGACCATGGTGGAGAAGTCCTGATATAGACAGGACTGCACAGACCATGGTGGAGAAGTCCTGATATAGACAGGAGTGCACAGACCACAGTGGAAAAGTCTTGATATAGGCAGGACTGCACAGACCATGGTGGAGAAGTCTTGATATAGACAGGACTGCACAGACCATGGTGGAGAAGTCCTGATATAGACAGGACTGCACAGACCATGGTGGAGAAGTCTTGATATAGACAGGACTGCACAGACCATGGTGCAGAAGTTCTGATATAGGCAGGACTGCACAGACCATGGTGGAGAAGTCCTGATATAGACAGGACTGCACAGACCATGGTGGAGAAGTCCTGATATAGACAGGACTGCACAGACCATGGTGGAGAAGTCCTGATATAGGCAGGACTGCACAGACCATGGTGGAGAAGTCCTGATATAGGCAGGACTGCACAGACCATGGTGGAGAAGTCTTGATATAGACAGGAGTGCACAGACCACAGTGGAAAAGTCCTGATATAGACAGGATTGCACAGACCATGGTGGAGAAGTCCTGATATAGACAGGAGTGCACAGACCATGGTGGAGAAGTCTTGATATAGACAGGACTGCACAGACCATGGTGGAGAAGTCTTGATATAGACAGGACTGCACAGACCATGGTGCAGAAGTTCTGATATAGACAGGACTGCACAGACCATGGTGGAGAAGTTCTGATATAGACAGGACTGCACAGACCATGGTGGAGAAGTCTTGATTATAGACAGGACTGCACAGACCATGGTGCAGAAGTTCTGATATAGGCAGGACTGCACAGACCATGGTGGAGAAGTTCTGATATAGACAGGACTGCACAGACCATGGTAGAGAAGTTCTGATATAGACAGGACTGCACAGACCACAGAGGAAGCTGACATGGGCAGGAGAGTGAAGCACTTACAGTGAGTGATCTGGGTGCGTGACTGTAAGGCTGATGGTAGTCTGCGTCAAGGAGGTCTGTCACTGAGGGCAGGTTGACACGCAGTGTGGTGCCTTGGTCAGAGGCAGCACTCTCTAAACTGCGCTCACTGGTTGGAGGTGTTGGTACAGGCACTGAAACAGTTACACAACGTTGATACACACCAACACTATATTGAATCCACACTGTGGCTGCACTGTACCTAGCTTTACATCCAGCAACAAGTGTCCCCCATCCTGAAACCTTTGGAAAATGTCTTGGCTTCAGTGCTGCTGCAAGAGTATAAATGTGTACCTGGCTGGAGCATCTTTATCAAAATCTGTATTATACAGATCTTTATTGCATAAGGTTAACAGTACAGAATGTGTGTATTATACAGATCTTTATTGCATAAGGTTAACAGTACAGAATGTGTCAGATTCTATCTGTCTCTTACCAAGGGTGAAGTCAGGTTTATGCTTGGTGTTGTAGACAAAGGCACGAGTATTGCGCAGGCCGCTGGGTAGTTCTGGCAGACCCAGGGAGACTGAGGGGAGTTTTCTGCCATGCTGTCTCTCCCATTTCATGACAGCACTTCTTGGTGTGACTTCAATGCCTGTTACAACAACAACATACCAACAATTACACTTCTTGGTGTGACTTCAGTGTCTGTTACAACAACATACCAACAATTACACTTCTTGGTGTGACTTCAATGTCTGTTACAACAGCAACATACCAACAATTATACTTCTTGGTGTGACTTCAATGTATGTTACAACAACATACCAACAATTACACTTCTTGGTGTGACTTCAATGTCTATTACAACAACATACCAACAATTACACTTCTTGGTGTGACTTCAAAGCCTGTTACAACAACATACCAACAATTACACTTGGTGTGACTTCAAAGCCTGTTACAACAACATACCAACAATTACACTTCTTGGTGTGACTTCAATGTATGTTACAACAACAACATACCAACAATTACACTTCTTGGTGTGGCTTTAATGCTTATCACAACCACATACCAACAATTACACTTCTTTCGTGATGTGACTTCATTGCCTGTCACAATTATTCCATTTTGACAGCGTACCTGATCATTCCTGGCATTCAGCTACTGGAGAGGGAGTTGTGGAGGGGGAGTTCTGAAGAGGAGTTATTTATTGGCTAATGTTGTGGCTGCTAAATATCATCTTCACCATGCAAACACAACACTAAAGACAAACTGTAACGGTTCTACTAACAGAACCACTATTGTGTCTTCTATGGAACAAACCAAGTGATGATAAATCATTGGAAGACACTATACAATTACCATGAGGTACCGCAGGCAGTGGCCTTGTGTATCTGTAAGCTAAGCCTGCCTCAGGAATGGAGCTGGCATTAACCATGTCTCTGGTGGTGTCCACAGAACTGTTCTTGTCTTCATTATCCAGTTGGAAAACAGGTTTCTGTTCCATAGTACAGGTACCACGAATAGTGCGTCGCTTGTTGTAGTGCAAGGGAAGCTTCTGCTGCACTAGCACGTCACTGGTGTACATTTGACCTGAAACAATACACAAGTATACACCTCATGACTCTCTGTCGCGGTGCGACGTGAAATAAATAAGAAGTAGGGCAGTGATTAAGATAAATACGTAGATGGACTCGGATTGGTAGATGATCCTAGTACAGTGTGTGTGTGTGTGTGTGTGGAGCGAGCGGTTCCGTAGCTGCCAAACCGACCAGAACCAGTTGGTGAGCTCTCAAAAGTTTGAAATGCGAAGTCGCAATGTGACAGGGGTAAGAACGAGGCAGAACAGAGGGAGAAAGCCTTGGAGAAGGTTGTTTCTAAGTGTAAAGCTGTATTCTCTGAAGGTGATAGAGGACGTAGGTAAACCAGAAAAGTGTTTAATACGTGACAGTAAGAAGGGACAGGAAGTGTGTTATAAAGTATAATAACTTGTAGTCCTTCTTTTGTCGGAAGTGGTAGTACCAGGGAAGCTTATTGCTGGGACCTGTCAACGAATAATTAGTTGTCAGTAGGATAAGCTGAGAATAGTGTTTGCCAGTGTCATTGACGCCAGTTAGGTGTGAGTTTATGCGACGGCATAATATGCAGTGACAGCTGGACTCATTATTGGGTAGCTACTACTAGCGCAGGATAGGCCTGTGCCGGTGACTTGCCACACGTTGGAAGTCAGTTCTATCTACCTTTTGTCACTTGGCCAGTGATTCTCTGTTTCTCAGTCAAGAGCCGAATTGGGTGAGTAATGCCTGAATATTTGGTGGTCCTGTATTGTGCGCGCATGCTTGTGAGAGTGCATTACCTGTGTGAGGGTGGACGGCGTGGTTGTGTAAACAGGGAACGTATGTTGCGTGAATGCTGGTGTACAGGGAGAGTTGTATGCTAGCGGGTGGAAGGTGGAGTTTGAGAGGGAGACCTGTCATGGTTGCCTCCAGTGAATTCTGGTTATGTTTAGGCCTTGAATTAGTATGATAAATGGTATTATGATATGCTTACATGTATTATGAATAGCCAGATGGCATGTAATCTCTTTTTCAGGGTTTTTCTTATTGTTGCATATATATTGTTTATTGTGCGTGGAGATTGACAGAATTGACGGAGAGAGGACACTCTAGGGGAGTGTGGAGAAGAGGGGGGAGGGGGTGATCGTCGAGGGGGATGGTAGGGATGGTGAGGACGAGGGGGGATGAGACATTGTACTGTAGCCTGTCATAAATGGTTGCAGGCTCGCGGTGTCACCTTACATCATCGCCTTGAGGATCTCTGTTTCTCACCGATCTTCATATCATTCTTCTCTTCTTTCATCGTGAGGGCGGCCATCATGCCGGACTTCTTCTACGACGTCATGGAATGCTGCTGGCCTGGTCTTCTCCGGATGTCAACAAAGCCACGTGATGCAACGCAGATGACAGTGGTGTTGTATAACCATAGGTGCTGACTTCACTAGGACTTCTGGCAGTTAGTCTGCTATTGTATCAGCGGAAGTCTCATCTGGGAATTCAGGCCAGTACCGTCCTTTCATACCATCCCCATTCATTCCCCTCCCTCCTTCTTATTATTGAACAGTTTATTCTATAATATATTGAGAACTTGGTGTAGTTTCTGTGCAGAGAACATTCAGTAGGGTTTGTGGAACTCTGGACATTATTATTTTCCAGTAACTGTGTTACAGAGACTCTGGGACTTATATGCAAGAATTCTATTCTAGATGATGTGTTATTATAATTATTATCATGGGTATGCAAGTGGGTATGCATGTTGTATGAATAAAGTGTGACAGTGATTGTGATCATCCTCTTCTGTTATCATTTTGTGGTTTGTGTTTGTGGTTGTCTCTTCTCGTCTCAACAACTATAGGTGACCGCCAGCGGACATTTTGATTAAGAGTGTGACAGTTATATGTTTGTACGATAGCGAGAGTGATTGTGGTCCGCTGTTGCGCGTCAAATGGTGGAGATGCCGGGGACCTAGTGTGGTGTAGACCAGCTAGCCCCATAGTTACCTAGTTGTTGAGTGTCTTGTCCTGTGTGTGTCTGTTTACATCTCATCGTGTGTGGTTGCCTGTGCTGATCCTTAGTGTGTTTGTGTGGGTGATTGAATGCGCGCCGGTGGGTGGTTGGAGGGAGTCCGGAAAGCTGTACGGCGAAGGGACCCAGGACCACCAAGTGTTCGGGCGTACGACATTACTTACACTTTCGTGCTTCGTGATTAGTAGACAAGCGACTGATGAGTTGCACCACTGCGATTTAGTATAGTTGTTTGGAGTAGGTTGTTAAGGTGTAGATTTAGAGTTAGGATAGATTAGAGTATAAGGTAGGCAAAAACTTTGGTCAGTATTTTTATTATTATGTCTTATCAAGGAGATTTAAGCCCGGTTGCTGCACATACACGCAGTCGTGAGCAGGCAAGATCAGAGAGGAAATCTCGAAGAGACTTGAGTGGGAGAAGGAGGATGGCTGAAGTGTATAGAACCCCTTCACCCTCGGTGGGGGATTATCCTGATGTTCCTAGCCAAGTCTATGGTTCTCTCTATCAAGTAACCAGTACCACAGAGTCGATCACTAGAAGTGAGGCGTACATGGATACAGAACTAAAGGTCATAGCATCTGGAGAGTACACATTTAGCAAAATGGGCTATGGGGGTGGTACTACAGACGCAGGAGGTTATGGCGGATTTGGTGTGTCACGAGTAGGCCAAGATGCCCCGGTAAGCAAGGGGGAGGATGTGGGACTAGAGAAATACCTAAGGATAGGCAAGGATCTTGACCTGAAGGGCAAAGATCTTATTGAGTTCGCTAGGGAAGAAAGCGAGAAAGAGAGACGTTTTGCTAGAGAAGAGAGCGAGAGACATTTTGAAAGAGAGGAGCGAGAAAGGGCGAGACAACTTGAGCTAGAATTAGCCAGAATTAGGGTTCAAGAACCTAAAGCCAACACCGACACCCAGTTCGAGTCAATGGGATTTAGACTTCCATTTTTGGAAGATAAAGATGATTTGGAGTCCTACTTAGCTCAATTTGAAAGATTCGCAAAAATTCAAAATTGGAGGAAAGATTCATGGGCTGTCAGGATGGGTACTCTGTTGAAGGGAAAAGCTCGACAGGTGTATGTAGGTCTGACTGATGAGGAAGCAGCAAACTATGATGTTCTGAAAGAAGCATTGTTGATCTGTTTCAAACTTACAGCAGAGTCTTACAGGAAAAAGTTTCGCACGACACGTCGTGATGGGAACGAGACCTACAGACAGCTGGTTGCCAGGTCCAGGTTATACCTGTCAAGATGGTTGAGCTTAGCAGGTAAGACTGCTACCTTTGATGATTTGCAAGACTTAGTTCTCATGGAGCAACTAATGGATAATTTGCCTGCAGACTTATCCACATTCATCAGAGAGAGGAAACCAGGAAATGTAGAAGAGGCTGCAACTCTCGCTCAGCAGTACACCGACGCTCGGGCGGCCATTACGGTGTCCGGCAGGAGACCTCAGCAGGAAAGGGGAAGTCAGCAGTCAGCGAGGGATAATTTGAAGACATCCAATGTCACGTCACGTAGAGACCAGACGGCGTCCAAACTCTGCTACAAGTGCAAACAGCCAGGACATTTTCAGAGAAATTGTCCTACATTGCGGAGGTCAGGGGGAGGAGTAAGCAACGTGACAGAGGCTAGTGCCATGCCGCAAGTGAACGAGTTCAGATGTGAAGTCAAAGTGAATGGAATTCCGACATCAGCTTTGCGTGACACAGGCGCTGAAATCCTATGTGTCAGACAGGAACTGGTAAAGAATGGTTTGACCGGATGGCAAAGAGACGTGTTCCTGGCATCATCGAACCATGTGGAACGAGTTTGGACAGCATGGGTAGATTTAGAATCTCCATATTTCACCGGAGAAGTGGAAGCAGCTCTGATCCCAGGTTTGATGGTTGGGGTGCTGATACCCAACTGCGTCAAAAACATCTCAGGAGAGAAGTTTGATGTTCCAGTGTTTCCAGTGCAACGACACTACAGGTGTGCTGCTCAGGTCCAAACCCGGGCTCAGGAAAAAGCTGAAAAGGAATTACCTGGAAAGTTGGTAGTGTCAGAACCCACGCAACTGAACATGACACCACGGAAACTGCAAGAGCTCCAGAACGCAGACGACTCATTGGCCAGAGTTCGCCACTTTGCTGATGAGAAGTTACCTCACATACAACATCGGACTGGTAGGGTAGCTTTTGTCCGGAAAAGAGGATGTGTGTACAGAGAGTACTCAGGACGTGATGGAGTGGATTACACACAATTGGTGGTGCCCAAAAGTTTAAGGAAAGAAGTCATGCGACTTGCACATGATCCTCCCATGAGTGGCCATCTTGGTACCAAAAAGACCCAGGACAGAATATGGAACCAGTTTTATTGGCCAGGGATGTGTCAAGACATTCGCCAGTACTGCCGAACGTGTGATACCTGTCAGCGTACTACACCTAAGGGCAATGTGCGAAGAATACCCATTGGATCTATGCCCATTGTGAAAGAGCCATTTCAGAGGGTTGGAATTGACTTGATAGGCCCCATCAAACCATCTTCTGAAAGGGGGCATCAATATATACTGGTGGTGGTGGATTTCGCAACAAGATACCCTGAGGCGGTACCTCTCAGAAGAATAGACACGGACACTGTAGCCGAAGCTCTTTTTGAGATGTGGACGAGAGTGGGCGTACCAGAGGAAATCCTTACGGACAATGGAACACAGTTCGTCGGCGAGGTGATGAAGGAGATCAACAGGACTCTGACCATCAAAGGATTGCGTACAACACCATACCACGCCCAATGCAACGGCTTGGTAGAACGTTTCAATGGGACGCTGAAGAGCATGTTGAGGAAATTATGTCAGGAGCAACCTCGAGAGTGGGATAGATTCATTCCAGCGTTGCTGTTCGCCTACAGGGAGGTTCCGCAAGAATCGTTGGGGTTTTCCCCATTTGAACTACTTTATGGCAGAACAGTTCGTGGGCCAATGCAGATTCTGCGACAGCTCTGGACAAGGGAAGATCAGACTCCTGAACGTAGAACGATCGCGGAGTATGTGGTGAACTTACGCAACAGGATAGAAGCAACGTGTGAGTTGGCTCACCAAAACCTGCGGCAAGCCACTACGCGTCATGCGAAGAACTTCAATGCCAAAGCAGTCGATCGGCAATTCAAAGTGGGCGAGCAGGTGTTATTGTTACTACCTACAAAGAAGAACAAGATGGAAGTAGCATGGCAAGGACCGTATGAGATTTTACAGCGAGTTGGTCAGTGCGATTACCGCATTCTGCGGAACAGGAAGAGGTGTTTATATCACGCCAACCTACTCAAGCTGTACCATCCAAGGACGGTGTCGATCCCAACAGTTGGAGTGGTGATTCAAGAGGAACAGGAAGAACCATTGGAAGCATCAGGTTATGGTCAGGAGGTACCACTGATCCCATTGCGTGCAACCGAGGGACCAGGAGATGTAGATATCTGCCCGGATCTGGATAACGTAAAAAGGACTCAACTACAAAAACTGTGTGGAGAATTTGGAAAGGTACTCACCGATCTTCCTCAGAGGACAGAGTTGGGGGAGTGCGAAATTCTTCTCGCAGACGAGATCCCTGTGCGCACTCGCCAGTATGCATTGCCGTTTGCACAAATTGAGACAATCAAAGCTGAGGTCGAAGCCATGCTACACATGCAAGTGATTGAGCCATGTGCATCTCCGTATAGCTCACCCATCGTGTTGGTTAAAAAGAAAGACAAAAGTGTGAGATTTTGCATTGACTATCGGAGACTGAACAAAATAGTAAGATTCGATGCAGAACCAATGCCAGACATTGAATACCTTTTCGCCAAACTGGGGAAAGCCAAATTCCTCAGTAAGCTGGATCTGACCAAAGGGTATTGGCAAATCCCTGTCAGAGAACAGGATCGCGACAAGACAGCGTTTACTACACCTCAAGGCCAATTCAGGTGGATTACGATGCCTTTCGGGTTGAAAACAGCTGGGGCAGTGTTCTCGCGCATCATGCGTAAACTGATAGCTCCTCTGAATCGGAGTGACGTGGACAATTTCATGGATGACATACTCATTGCCACCCCGACCTGGAACCAACATCTGGAGGCCCTGCGAGCAGTGTTGCAACGATTGTCTGAAGTCAAGTTGGCGGCCAGGCCGAAGAAATGTTACCTGGGGTACCAAGAGCTTGGGTACCTGGGACATCGAGTGGGAGGAGGTGAACTGAAGCCTGAGATGGACAAGATGGACAAAATAAGAGAGATAGTGCCTCCGCAAACCAAAAAGCAAGTTCGAGCGTTTCTAGGTCTCTGTGGGTACTACCGTCGCTTCGTGCCCAGATTCGCCGAGATAGCCCTTCCTCTGACGGATCTGACGAAAGGCGGGAAGCAGACAGCAAAACAAGTGGTCTGGACAGGGGAGTGCCAGAAGGCATTTGACCAACTTAAACGGTTGTTGACTAATGAGCCTGTAGTCAAACTCCCAGACTTTGAGAAAACCTTCATCTTGAGAACCGATGCCTCAGATCAAGGGATAGGAGCCGCGTTGCTGCAGGAGAGTGAAGATGGATTACACCCCGTGGGGTATGCCAGCAAGAAACTGCTGCCGGCCGAAAAGAAGTATTCGACCATTGAAAAGGAATGCTTGGCGGTGGTTTGGGGAGTCAAGCGGTTCGAGCCATATCTGTTCGGACGACACTTCATCATCGAGACGGACCATCATCCTCTTCAGTATTTGCAGAGAACCCAGCCAGCAAATTCTAGACTGACAAGATGGGCGCTGCAACTGCAAGTTTACTCATTTGAAGTGAGAGCGATCGCAGGAGCAAAGAACTTGAAAGCAGATTATCTGAGTAGATCCATGGAATGAGAAATGAAGTTGAACTCAGCAAGCTTCGTCTTGAGGGGGAGGTTTGTCGCGGTGCGACGTGAAATAAATAAGAAGTAGGGCAGTGATTAAGATAAATACGTAGATGGACTCGGATTGGTAGATGATCCTAGTACAGTGTGTGTGTGTGTGTGTGTGGAGCGAGCGGTTCCGTAGCTGCCAAACCGACCAGAACCAGTTGGTGAGCTCTCAAAAGTTTGAAATGCGAAGTCGCAATGTGACAGGGGTAAGAACGAGGCAGAACAGAGGGAGAAAGCCTTGGAGAAGGTTGTTTCTAAGTGTAAAGCTGTATTCTCTGAAGGTGATAGAGGACGTAGGTAAACCAGAAAAGTGTTTAATACGTGACAGTAAGAAGGGACAGGAAGTGTGTTATAAAGTATAATAACTTGTAGTCCTTCTTTTGTCGGAAGTGGTAGTACCAGGGAAGCTTATTGCTGGGACCTGTCAACGAATAATTAGTTGTCAGTAGGATAAGCTGAGAATAGTGTTTGCCAGTGTCATTGACGCCAGTTAGGTGTGAGTTTATGCGACGGCATAATATGCAGTGACAGCTGGACTCATTATTGGGTAGCTACTACTAGCGCAGGATAGGCCTGTGCCGGTGACTTGCCACACGTTGGAAGTCAGTTCTATCTACCTTTTGTCACTTGGCCAGTGATTCTCTGTTTCTCAGTCAAGAGCCGAATTGGGTGAGTAATGCCTGAATATTTGGTGGTCCTGTATTGTGCGCGCATGCTTGTGAGAGTGCATTACCTGTGTGAGGGTGGACGGCGTGGTTGTGTAAACAGGGAACGTATGTTGCGTGAATGCTGGTGTACAGGGAGAGTTGTATGCTAGCGGGTGGAAGGTGGAGTATGAGAGGGAGACCTGTCATGGTTGCCTCCAGTGAATTCTGGTTATGTTTAGGCCTTGAATTAGTATGATAAATGGTATTATGATATGCTTACATGTATTATGAATAGCCAGATGGCATGTAATCTCTTTTTCAGGGTTTTTCTTATTGTTGCATATATATTGTTTATTGTGCGTGGAGATTGACAGAATTGACGGAGAGAGGACACTCTAGGGGAGTGTGGAGAAGAGGGGGGAGGGGGTGATCGTCGAGGGGGATGGTAGGGATGGTGAGGACGAGGGGGGATGAGACATTGTACTGTAGCCTGTCATAAATGGTTGCAGGCTCGCGGTGTCACCTTACATCATCGCCTTGAGGATCTCTGTTTCTCACCGATCTTCATATCATTCTTCTCTTCTTTCATCGTGAGGGCGGCCATCATGCCGGACTTCTTCTACGACGTCATGGAATGCTGCTGGCCTGGTCTTCTCCGGATGTCAACAAAGCCACGTGATGCAACGCAGATGACAGTGGTGTTGTATAACCATAGGTGCTGACTTCACTAGGACTTCTGGCAGTTAGTCTGCTATTGTATCAGCGGAAGTCTCATCTGGGAATTCAGGCCAGTACCGTCCTTTCATACCATCCCCATTCATTCCCCTCCCTCCTTCTTATTATTGAACAGTTTATTCTATAATATATTGAGAACTTGGTGTAGTTTCTGTGCAGAGAACATTCAGTAGGGTTTGTGGAACTCTGGACATTATTATTTTCCAGTAACTGTGTTACAGAGACTCTGGGACTTATATGCAAGAATTCTATTCTAGATGATGTGTTATTATAATTATTATCATGGGTATGCAAGTGGGTATGCATGTTGTATGAATAAAGTGTGACAGTGATTGTGATCATCCTCTTCTGTTATCATTTTGTGGTTTGTGTTTGTGGTTGTCTCTTCTCGTCTCAACAACTATAGGTGACCGCCAGCGGACATTTTGATTAAGAGTGTGACAGTTATATGTTTGTACGATAGCGAGAGTGATTGTGGTCCGCTGTTGCGCGTCACTCTCCCATCCATCACACCTCATGGCCCTTCTATCCACCACACCTCATGGCAATCAAAACAAGCCTCAATCTCCTGATGCCTTTCCACTTCTACTACAATTAACATCTTATCACAGGAGTTTGGCTTTGAATGCATTATAGCTGCTGACCACCAACTGAGATGTGACTCAACAAAAGTGGTTGCCAGTCACAATAACACACACACTCAGTAGCTGACACTGTTTGCCAGTCACAATAATACTCGCACTAGTAGCTGACACTGTTTGCCAGTCACAATAATACTCGCACTAGTAGCTGACACTGTTTGCCAGTCACAATAATACCCACACTAGTAGCTGACACTGTTTGCCAGTCACAATAATACTCGCACTAGTAGCTGACACTGTTTGCCAGTCACAATAATACCCACACTAGTAGCTGACACTGTTTGCCAGTCACAATAATACCCACACTAGTAGCTGACACTGTTTGCCAGTCACAATAATACCCACACTAGTAGCTGACACTGTTTGCCAGTCACAATAATACCCACACTAGTAGCTGACACTGTTTGCCAGTCACAATAATACCCGCACTCAGTAGCTGACACTGTTTGCCAGTCACAATAATACCCACACTAGTAGCTGACACTGTTTGCCAGTCACAATAATACTCGCACTAGTAGCTGACACTGTTTGCCAGTCACAATAATACTCGCACTAGTAGCTGACACTGTTTGCCAGTCACAATAATACCCACACTAGTAGCTGACACTGTTTGCCAGTCACAATAACACACGCATTCAGTAGCTGACACTGTTTGCCAGTCACAATAATACCCACACTAGTAGCTGACACTGTTTGCCAGTCACAATAATACCCACACTAGTAGCTGACACTGTTTGCCAGTCACAATAACACACGCATTCAGTAGCTGACACTCTTTGCCATTCACAATAATACCCACACTAGTAGCTGACACTGTTTGCCAGTCACAATAACACACGCATTCAGTAGCTGACACTCTTTGCCATTCACAATAATACCTGCACTCAGTAGCTAGCTAAGACTGTTTGTTAGTTACAATAATGTCCACACTAAGTAACAGAGGCTGGATGAGGTTTACGTTCACTTCTCCCTAATCTCATCCGCTAGTTACAAACATATTGCAGGTTTTGTTGATGTATTATGTCATTGCTTTCCCGAACTAAAAAATAAGGGGAGACTTAAGGGTCCAACTATGTTACGTCACCCGGCATAATAGGTATGCTTTACCACTCACGGCAGAGATTGGGAAAAGGTTGACATAAGCCAGTCTCAGCTATGCAGTGTGAACAAAGCCCTCAGACAGCTGCTGCACAGTAACCTAGGCACAATGCACATGATATGATAACCCACCTGTGATAGATCTGTGTGGTAGGTCAGCAACAGCAGAGCCAGCACAATGGCCATTCCTAGCTGTGCTCAACACATCTTCAATGATGCCGTGTAGTTTGTCTCGAGACCTGAAGTCACTGTCAAAACAAAGGAATGTGTGGTAAGTATGCTGTCTGCACAAAACATTCTAGCTTGCAACATTATACAAACCTGTACTCAAGTGATTTTATTACTTTAAAAAAACGAAACCGCCAGTGTAGGTTAGGTTTTAATTAGTAATAAAGGCAAATGTGTGCTCTGTGGGTTCGGGCAAATAGAATAGACCCAACGTTTCCCGGCGTGTCGTAAGAGGCGACTAACAGGGGTGATGTTAGCACGGCATCACTGGGCGAAAGTCTTCTACACAGAAGTCACCGGCCAGGGCGGAGGAACCTCACGTTACTACAGGTTCAACGACCACGTGCTCAGGGCCAAGGCGAGCCACACTGTATTCGTGGATTTCGGCTGTGGCCAACAGCCTGGAGAGGATTGGGCCCTGCCAGGTCTTTTTTTGCCCAAGACACAACACATGATGAGGCTATCCACTAATTCCATGCCGGATCGGTCGTCGCCCGGCTACACAAGGACCGCGCCTTCCGTTGGCCACCAGGACGGAGGTGAAAAGTATGCTACTGATGGACAAACTAGCAAGATCCGCACGAGAAACAACATCGTCATAGGAACCTGGAATGTCAGGACCCTAACTGCGGAAGGAAAATTAGAAGAACTGGCCCACGAGCTGGACCACTATCGATGGAACGTTCTAGGTATCAGCGAACTGCGCTGGAAAGGCCTAGGTGAAACAACGACTGACAAAGGCCACAAGCTCTATTTCAGCGGTAGAGATGACAGGCACGAACACGGCGTTGGATTCTTGGTCCACAAGAACATTCTAGCCACTGTCATGGGTTGCCGCCCAGTCTCCAGTAGACTCATTACCATCCGTCTGAGAGCAACCCCTTTCAACATTACCATCATCCAGGCCTATGCCCCAACATCAGACTATGAAGACAGCGAAGTGGAGGATTTTTATGAAAATATACAGGCGGTCCTTGACCAAGTGCCGAAAAAGGACATAGTCATAGTGCAAGGCGACTGGAATGCCAAGGTTGGCCAAGATGCGCACCACAACTGGGGAGACACATGCGGACCCCACTGCAACAACGAGACAAATGACAGGGGTCTGAGGCTATTGGAGTTTGCCAGATACAACAATCTGGTACTGGCAAACACGCTTGGTCTGCACAAAAAATCCAGACGATGGACATGGCACAGTCCCGGCGGGGAACATCACAACCAGATCGACTACATCATGGTCAAGAAACGCTTCAGATCAAGCATCAACATTGGCAGGACACGCACTTTTCCAGGAGCAGACATTGGAAGTGACCACGATCTCGTGATGATGTCTTTCCGGCTCCTTTTGAAGAGAGTAAATACAGCAAAGTGCACTAGGCTGAAGTTCGACCTGGACAAACTGCAAGACCCGGAGGTGGCTAAAATATTTCAGGCCACAATTGGAGGGAAATTTGCACCACTGCTTATTTTGGGGGCAGGCGAAGTAGATGTCAACACCATGACCAATACCTTCAACTCAGCTGTAACAGATGCCGCCACTGAGATCCTTGGCAAGCACCGACCAAAGAAGAAGCCGTGGATCACACCTGAACTTTTGGATCTGTGTGATAAACGAAGAGAGTTAAAAAAGAAAAAGAACACCTCACAGGGAGCTGATGTCTACCGAAAAATCAACAATGACATCCGAAAAGGCATGCGCACAGCAAAGGAGAACTGGATAGAAGATCAATGCCAGGAAATAGAGAACAATCTGAACAAGAACAACAGCAAGAAGGCCTACCAGACTGTGAAGCGGCTGACAAGTGTTAAACAGCCCAAAGTCTCCACTATCCAAAGCAAGTCTGGCATTTGCCTTACAGAAGAACAAGAAGTCTTGGACAGATGGACAGAGTACTGCTCTGACCTTTACAACCATACACCAAATGGAGACCCATCAGTTCTAGCATGTCCCGAGAGCAGAGAAGAAGAAGAAATCCTCCCAATTCTCCGGGAAGAAGTTGAGGCAGCAGTGCAATCGCTGAAGAAAGGGAAGTCAGCGGGAGTGGACAACATACGAGTGGAACTGCTACAAGCAGGAGGAGAAGCGATGACTGATGCTCTCACCATTATCTGCAACAAGATCTGGCAGAGTGGGGAATGGCCTACACCATGGACCCAGTCGCTTGTCATCACTCTTCCCAAAAAAGGTAACCTTCAGGAGTGTGAAAATTACCGCACCATCAGCCTCATCAGCCATCCCAGCAAGGTCCTCCTGAAAATAATACTCAACAGGTTGAAACCACAAGCTGAACAAATCATAGCTGAAGAACAAGCAGGATTCATGGCAGGGCGAAGTACCACTGAACAGATTTTCAACCTCAGAATAATCTGTGAGAAATACCTACAGCACCAACAACATCTATATCATGTGTTCATAGACTTCAAGAAGGCATTTGACCGAGTCTGGCATGCAGCTCTATGGGCAACCATGAAAGTGTACAACATCAGCCCTAAAATTATAGAAGTCATCAAAAGCCTGTATGACAAGGCTACCAGTGCAGTCCTCCATAACAGCGTCATCGGGAACTGGTTCAGAACAACAATCGGTGTGCGTCAAGGATGCCTACTCTCTCCAACACTCTTCAACATCTTCCTAGAGCGCATCATGTCAGATGCTCTTGCAGATCACGAAGGCACAGTCAGTATAGGGGGCAGAGCAATCTCCAATCTTCGTTTTGCGGATGATATTGATGGATTGGCTGGAGAGGAACAAGAACTTGAACAGCTTGTACAGAGGCTTGACACCACCTCCAGAGCTTATGGAATGGAAATAAGTGCGGAGAAGACCAAAATGATGACCAACAACACCAATGGCATCAACACGGACATCAAAGTACAAGGCCAATCCCTCAACACAGTGCACAGCTTCAAATATTTAGGAGCCATTGTGTCAGACAATGGGTCTCGACAGGAAGTCCTCTCCAGGATCGCACAAACAACTGCTGCCCTGACAAGGTTGAAGCCCATTTGGAAAGACAGAACCATCAGTCTACATTCCAAAGTAAGACTGCTGCGCTCTCTGGTCATCTCCATCTTCCTATATGCTTGCGAAGCATGGACCCTCACAGCAGATCTCCAACGAAGAATACAAAGCATGGAGATGAGGTGCTACCGAAGACTTCTGTGCATTTCCTATACCCAACACATCACCAACGTTGAAGTCCGACAGACCATCACACAAGCCATTGGACAACACGATGACCTGCTCACAGTGGTGAAGAAACGGAAACTCCGATGGTATGGCCACGTCACCAGATCATCAGGCCTTGCAAAGACCATTCTGCAAGGCACAGTGCAAGGAGGTAGAAGAAGGGGGAGACCGAAAAAGAGGTGGGAGGACAACATTCGAGAATGGACTGGTTTGACACTGAGCGAAGCCATGAGGGCTGCTGAGGACAGAGAAAGATGGAGTATGCTGGTTAAGCGATCATCTGTGGTGCCCCTACGACCTTCGGGTTATGGGACAGGATAGGATAGGATAGGAAAGGCAAATGTCAATGTAATCCTCACCTGTCTTTATCTGCACTGACTTTTATTCACACTTTCAATATATTTGTAAGGGGGGGAAACAAACAGGTGTTGGTACTAACTACCTTTTAAAAGGTTCGATATGGGCATAAAGATTTCAACAGCGATTCCTATTTCAAGTCTGGGTCAGTGAGCCAGTCAAAGAGTAGGTAGTTGCTCATCATGGCAAGCTTTGATCATGTAGTTTCCTCAGTGATCTTGGGTGGTACATTTATGGCAAGCATTGATCATGTAGTTTCCTCAGTGATCTTGGGTGATACATCATGGCAAGCATTGATCATGTAGTTTCCTCAGTGATCTTGGGTGGTACATCATGACAAGCATTGATCATGTATTTCCTCAGTGATCTTGGGTGATACATCATGGCAAGCATTGATCATGTAGTTTCCTCAGTGATCTTGGGTGATACATCATGGCAAGCATTGATCATGTAGTTTCCTCAGTGATCTTGGGTGGTTAATATGCTTTCACCATTGTTTTTTTTTAAAGTAAGTATATGATTTGCTATCAGTTTCTGACAATTAGAAAAGCCTTTACACCATGTTTGAGTGATTAATGTGTCTTTGTTGTGTAAGTGATAGTGTGTGTAACATATGCACGTGTACGTTGCTACAGATCGCCGCGCTTTGAGCTGGATTATGATTGGTTATTATTATTACAATGAATAAATAGACTAACATTATTGCGCACACTGTGAGACAAACTGGGCACATTTACCTTTCCTTGGTGCGATCCAGAACTTGCAGTAACATTTGTTTAGGCAGTGCCAGCAGCTCCCTCACTCTAACAACACAAAACATGACAAAGCTGGATCACAAATAACCACAGTAAACACTACTAGTACTGTTACAACACACAACATGACAAAGCTGGTTCACAAATAACAACAGTAAACACTACTAGTACTGTTACAACACACAACATGACAAAGCTGGTTCACAAATAACAACATTAAACACTACTAGTACTGTTACAACACACAACATGACAAAGCTGGTTCACAAATAACAACAGTAAACACTACTAGTACTGTTACAACACACAACATGACAAAGCTGGATCACAAATAACAACAGTAAACACTACCAGTACTGTTACAACACACAACATGACAAAGCTGGTTCACAAATAACAACAGTAAACACTACTAGTTCTGTTACAACACACAACATGACAAAGCTGGTTCACAAATAACAACAGTAAACACTAACAGTTCTGTTACAACACACAACATGACAAAGCTGGATCACAACTAAAAACAGTAAACACTACTAGTACTGTTACAACACACAACATGACAAAGCTGGTTCACAAATAACAACAGTAAACACTACTAGTTCTGTTACAACACACAACATGACAAAGCTGGTTCACAAATAACAACAGTAAACACTACTAGTTCTGTTACAACACACAACATGACAAAGCTGGTTCACAAATAACAACAGTAAACACTACTAGTTCAGTTACAACACACAACATGACAAAGCTGGTTCACAAATAACAACAGTAAACACTACTAGTACTGTTACAACACACAACATGACAAAGCTGGAGCACAAATAACAACAGTAAACACTACTAGTACTGTTACAACACACAAAATGACAAAGCTGGTTCACAAATAACAACAGTAAACACTACTAGTACTGTTACAACACACAACATGACAAAGCTGGATCACAAATAACAACAGTAAACACTACTTGTACTGTTACAACACACAACATGACAAAGCTGGTTCACAAATAACAACAGTAAACACTACTAGTTCTGTTACAACACACAACATGACAAAGCTGGTTCACAAATAACAACAGTATACACTACTAGTACTGTTACAACACACAACATGACAAAGCTGGTTCACAAATAACAACAGTAAACACTACTAGTACTGTTACAACACACAACATGACAAAGCTGGTTCACAAATAACAACAGTAAACACTACTAGTACTGTTACAACACACAACATGACAAAGCTGGTTCACAAATAACAACAGTAAACACTACTAGTACTGTTACAACACACAACATGACAAAGCTGGATCACAAATAACAACAGTAAACACTACTAGTACTGTTACAACACACAACATGACAAAGCTGGTTCACAAATAACAACAGTAAACACTACTAGTACTGTTACAACACACAACATGACAAAGCTGGTTCACAAATAACAACAGTAAACACTACTAGTTCTGTTACAACACACAACATGACAAAGCTGGTTCACAAATAACAACAGTAAACACTACTAGTACTGTTACAACACACAACATGACAAAGCTGGTTCACAAATAACAACAGTAAACACTACTAGTTCTGTTACAACACACAACATGACAAAGCTGGTTCACAAATAACATTAAACACTACTAGTTCAGTTACAACACACAACATGACAAAGCTGGTTCACAAATAACAACAGTAAACACTACTAGTACTGTTACAACACACAACATGACAAAGCTGGATCACAAATAACAACAGTAAACACTACTAGTACTGTTACAACACACAACATGACAAAGCTGGATCACAACTAAAAACAGTAAACACTACTAGTACTGTTACAACACACAACATGACAAAGCTGGTTCACAAATAACAACAGTAAACACTACTAGTTCTGTTACAACACACAACATGACAAAGCTGGTTCACAAATAACAACAGTAAACACTACTAGTTCTGTTACAACACACAACATGACAAAGCTGGTTCACAAATAACAACAGTAAACACTACTAGTTCAGTTACAACACACAACATGACAAAGCTGGTTCACAAATAACAACAGTAAACACTACTAGTACTGTTACAACACACAACATGACAAAGCTGGATCACAAATAACAACAGTAAACACTACTAGTACTGTTACAACACACAACATGACAAAGCTGGTTCACAAATAACAACAGTAAACACTACTAGTTCTGTTACAACACACAACATGACAAAGCTGGTTCACAAATAACAACAGTAAACACTACTAGTTCTGTTACAACACACAACATGACAAAGCTGGTTCACAAATAACAACAGTAAACACTACTAGTACTGTTACAACACACAACATGACAAAGCTGGATCACAACTAAAAACAGTAAACACTACTAGTACTGTTACAACACACAACATGACAAAGCTGGATCACAAATAACAACAGTAAACACTACTAGTACTGTTACAACACACAACATGACAAAGCTGGTTCACAAATAACAACAGTAAACACTACTAGTACTGTTACAACACACAACATGACAAAGCTGGTTCACAAATAACAACAGTAAACACTACTAGTACTGTTACAACACACAACATGACAAAGCTGGATCACAAATAACAACAGTAAACACTACTAGTACTGTTACAACACACAACATGACAAAGCTGGATCACAAATAACAACAGTAAACACTACTAGTACTGTTACAACACACAACATGACAAAGCTGGTTCACAAATAACAACAGTAAACACTACTAATACTGTTAGTACTACTAACAATAATATTAACAATAATAATAAATAGCATTTTATATAGTGCACAACTTCAAAAGACTAAGCTTCATAGGTCTGACACAAACACAATATACAACGTTCCACTTCCTAAATTTAACTTTTTCATAAATGCAAATTTGTGGAAAATATGTATTCTTTGACTAACTTTTTTTTTTACCCTGTGAGGTTGCTTTTGGTCATTTAATCACTAATGATTGAGTAGTTCTCATAGCCACACAATCAAAGCGTTTGGTTTGGATCGCTGCAATGGGTTCTGAGTAATGAACAAGTTTTCCTACACAGGTGGACAATTGGACATTTTTGCAACAACATAATTTTGGGATTATTTGGGACCAATCTGGCACACGTTTGCAAAAAAATCTGGGAGTTTATATTTTGGTGTGACTACATAGACTGACAATGTTGCATTCATGTGTCTGACCTATTAGCGAGAAGACAAAAAACATTGACAACAAGACAAACTATTGACAATAAAACATTGACAACAAGACAAAACATTGACAACAAGACAAAACATTGACAACAAGATAAAACGTTGACAAAAAGACAAAACATTGACAACAAGACAAAACAATGACAACAAAACAAAACAATGACAACATGACAAAACTTGCCATTACCCCTCTGGGTCAATGTTTGGCTTGGCTGGGGCAAATGGAGTCTTGGGATAGGCACCCTGCCTGAACACATGGGACCGGGAATTTCGTGACTTTTTCTGCACAAAAAACATTTAATTCATATCGTCAACAGCAAATCTGTTATATACATTATATAAAACAATAAGCAAATAATGTTTTGAAAGCCATATTAATAGATTTAAAGCACAACTGAAAACCTACTTATTATTCTTTTGGCATTTGGGTAGCTTACTTGTATTGAATTGAACAAATGTTGATGACCTCTAACAAGGAATGATGACAGGTGTTAAACATTGCTCCAATAAATAAAAGACAGTCAGACGTGAAAAACATAAGATATAAAATGCAACAATGCCCACATAACACTGTTCAAATGTAATGCACTGGCATCTCCCTTTACACACACATTAAAATGACATTATATAACATAACAGTGCAACACATGTAAACATTTATATTACAGTATTAAATCATGTCATAAACAAGAGTAAATCAAGCAGGCATCCCCTTCACACACACACAACCACTGCCCAACCAATATTACAATCACCATCATCATATGTATGTATTATGCATTTATATATTTCCTCATCTTATAAGAGGTATGTTTTGGATGAATAAGTGTGTTACGTTGAATAAGCGCATGATGGTATGCGTACGATAGATCCGATCGTTTTGTTTTGCAAAGCATTCAATAACAGAGTGTATTTACCTTTGATTTTGCGTTGTTAGAAGAAGCTTAGAATAATGTTGATAATTTTCGTTGGTCGATATTCTTGGAGAATTCTCTAGATTTGCTTGTTTACTATCTTCGAAGAATCTAGATAGATCCACCATAAGCTGAGAAAATTCTTGGACAGTAAAGAAAGTTGTATGACGTAAAACAATGATGACAAAGTTTATTCCCATTGGTTGTAATGTGTCACACGGGAACCTTCTGACGTTATCTGGAGTCTAGAAAAAAAACTATATAATTGATGCACTGTGTAGAGTTGAAAGTTGAAAAGTTGAAAAAGAGAAAAAGTGATTGAGCGATTGTATGCAGTTGTTGATGTATGCTGAATAAAATTAGGAAACTTCAAACGACGACTCCGTGCCTTGTTGCTGAGTGAATGGGTTGCGTGGATAAACGAATCTGAGTTACACTTATCAGGATTTCAGCATTGGGGCTGAATCAACTACTGATAGAAAAACACCAAACGAGTGTAACAAAGTGTTCCTTTAGACAATATGCGTGTTTTGTCGTTTGTAGATCTGTACCTCAATGTGTACATGTTGTTATGTAAATTGGATATTGTGCATTGAGTCATTGTGAGATCTGCGCAATTTAAATGTTATTTATATTTATTATTATGTTATCAGAATAGTTTACAACAAGAACAGAACAGGCTGAAGCGACAGAAAATAATGCAAGTTTGAATACATTTTACCTTCAACACTGGCCACTCGTCAAACTGCAAAATAAACACAAACACAACAATCAAATCCAAGCTTACTTTTAGTAGTTGACTACTCTGTTTAGCAGTGGACTACTCTGTTTAGCAGTGGACTACTCTGTTTAGCAGTGGACTACTTTGTTTAGCAGTGGACTACTCTGTTTAGCAGTGGACTACTCTGCTTAGCAGTGGACTACTCTGTTTAGCAATGGACTACTCTGTTTAGCAGTGGACTACTCGGCTTAGCAGTGGACTACTCGGCTTAGCAGTGGACTCTGTTTAGCAGTGGGCTACACTGTTTAGCAGTGGACTACTCTGTTTAGCAGTGGACTACTCTGCTTAGCAGTGGACTACTCTGTTTAGCAGTGGACTACACTGTTTAGCAGTGGGCTACTCTGTTTAGCAGTGGACTACTCTGTTTAGCAGTGGACTACTCTGTTTAGCAGTGGACTACTCTACCCAGGTTTCCCTCTCTTCCTTCAATAATGGCATTTGGATGCAGTCAATCTGAATGTTAAAAAAACAACTGACTTCTATTCCACCTTCTGTAACAGCAATATCTTAAGATGGCCGCTCTTTGAGTTCCATTGAAGAACAAACATGTGATGTCATCCTGTATTTTTATTATTATTATTATTATTATTATTATTATTATTATTATTATTATTATTATTATTATTATTGTTGTTGTTGTTGTTGTTGTTGTTGTTATTATTATTATTATTGTTATTGTTGTTGTTGTTGTTATTATTATTATTATTATTATTATTATTATTATTATTATTATTATTGTTATTATTATTATTATTATTATTGTTATTATTATTAGCATATGACATACAAACTGACTTTAGCAATTAACTATCAAAGTTTCCAAATAGAAACACAAGCATAATTTAGCAGATAACTAGCAAATCTGAGGGATGTGGGTAGCCTAGAAGTCTTCAAGGGGCATCTTAAGACACATTTGATAAATGAACTTCACCCCCCAACCATCATGCTATGCATCCCCTACTCCTTTCCCCTTCCATGTCCCCATGTTGTCACTCTGCTCTGTGTGCCCTCAGCATGGTGCATGGACAATGCTGAGCCTTATCAATGGACAACATCGTCATCATCACACTGCTAGTCAACACACCGCCTATCTTAATGAGATTTGAGACTACCCTTGAAATTTCATAAACCAAGGCCAACCAGCATGTAAAAATGCCAGCATTTGTGAAACTACTCTTTAATCTAAAACTTTTGTAATTTCTGCAGATCCATAGCTGCTGTATAAGATGTATCTGGATTAAACTTTTACACTAGATAGTATTACCATAGAAGAGTTTAATCTACATTACTGAGGTCAAAGCACTCTAACAGGCATGTAAACGGCTTTAAAATGTCACAGAAGTCCCTGATAACATCACTGGCTTCACTAGCAAAAGAGTCTCTAATGCAGTCATTGAGCATCACTTCAGACAACAGGTACAACATGATGTCCTCCAGGCAAGTCCACAGCAAGACATTGGGGGTTGTTGGCCATACTCACCTGCATTAATTGTAGTTCAACATACCTTGATTCTAAGGTAACTAAGCCATTTAATGCTCTAACAGACAACCTTTTCAATGCTGGGATCACATTTAGATGTGCATTTAGTAAATATTAGACACTAAATGATTGAACATCTAAGCAAATAATCTCTTAGCATGAATTAGACCTTTTATAATTTTGTTTCTCACAATTTTGATCTAGATGTCAAAAACTTTAACTATGGGCCTGCAAATTCTATATATTTACTACAGTATTGTTATATTCACCAATCATAATACCAACAACCACAAAATCAACATGTCAATATGAACAACTAGCTCACCAGCAGTGGTACAAATCTACTGAACACAAATATGGCAGCAAATGGGGGACATCCTGCTAGCTGTACAACAGTACAAGGAAAACACTCACTAATACTGACTCCTCACGCTGGCATTGGATTTGCCTGGGAATCATGGTCTCCGTCAAGTCCTGGGGTTGCAGTATCTTAGAGTCTTTGCCAAATTCTCTGCAGGCAATTATAATAAATAATATAGTTTTTCAGGCAATGAGATGTTTAGAACAAATATTAACAATTTGCATTTTATAATATTATATCCAGTAGACTGTTGTGCCAGTGCAAAGTCTGTCATTTTTAAATTATCAATAAATTCAGTCTGTGATTGTTTACTGACCTAGTTTTTCCTTGCATGACAGTCTAAAAAACAATCCTCTGCTACAGCCTTAGTCTCTGATGGTGGTGTATTATTTTATACAAATGTATAATCCTTGGAAGTACAGTATGATACTCCTTGGAGGTACGGTTTTCTACTCATTGGAACTCGACAAGATTCCCTCTGGTCTTGTCTCTAAGTAAAACAAATATCCCTTCTAATAAAATGCAGTTGTTCTGCATAGAAAAGAAATATGTGAATGCATTATATAGTACACAGTAGTAACTGGCTGTTTACACTATTCACATATTGCTTCCTGGTTCACCACACTTCTCAAAGAAAGACAAAGAGAGACAAAGAAAGACAAAGAGAGACAAAGACAAAGAGAGACAAAGAGAGTAGCCACAGAGATAAAGACAACTGACTTCTCTGTGATGTCAAGTGGAGGCTTCACATCCTTGACCTTTTTGAAGGGGTTAGGAACCCACACTAACATCTGCCTGGTCATGAATGTTTCATCCCAGCGGCTGTTCAGGTCATTCCTGTCAAACACCTCCTGCACTTCCACTGTGTGCAGGCTGGTTCTGAGTGCTGGCGGCCCATAGCCTTTGTCGGGACTGACAGGAGAAGCAAAAGGGACGGTGGTGAAACTCTCCTCACTCTTTGTTGAGGAACTGCGCTCATGCAGACTGCGGCCTCCATAGCGGGCTGGGTAGCGATCTTTAGGACTCTCTCCAAAATCTTCTAGCATGTTATAAAACTTTTGTGTTGGAAGATCTGGAACAAAAATTAAAATTAAAAAAAGAAAAAAAAAGAAATGAACGCATACACCGCCACCTTCCCCCCCTCTCCCCACCACACACACACATACACAAAGCCACCCCCTCTCTCACCCCCTCCCTCCCCCACACACATATAATATAAACAACTTCAATAAGACCTTGTTTGAAGACTTTATTGACTGATAATACTGTATCTTAGCTGATTACATCTTCAAATTTCAAAACAATTATAAATAACTGCTTTTTTTAACATTGCTGAATGTGTGTGCATGTTTGTATATCACTGTGTGTTTTTTTTATTTTCTTCACTGAGGGTGATTGTGCATGGGGAGTGAATTAACTGAATGCCTGATGTATGATGTTTGACGTATGATGTATGAAGTATGACTTCAGAAAGTGGGGACTATTACCATCTTTTAGTTTTATTATTGGAATCTTGCCATTGCCTGTAATTGTGTTGCTGCTTTTTAAAGTGGATTGTTTTGATAAGACAATGTACTGTATTTTATTTTCCAATGTGGGTGATCAAGATTTGCTGACTTGACTTGAATTAATAATAATATCATAGCTGAACAACAAGCAGGATTCAGGGCAGGGCGAAGTACCACTGAACAGATTTTCAACCTCAGATTAATCTGCGAGAAATACAAGGTGTTCCAAAAGTCTTGGGCACATTTGAAGTCCCCATATCTCAATTACTATGAATGGTAGTAATATAAAAGTTGTGCCATTTTAAAGCTAATTAAATTAAGTTTTTTGTAAGGCTGTTAATTTTTTTATTTCTTTTCAGACCCATTAATGGCGTTTACTCAACCAGAAAATGCTGGGACACGTTTGGCAAAAATTTGACTATCGGCTTGATGTGTGTCGTGTGACCAATGGTGCTCACATTGAACATCTTTGAACATTCCATGTAAAAATTGAGATTACAAGCTTTCTGAATTTACCAGATGCGTTTTTATACAGTGATCGTCCTAGGGATTTGCAAAACCGGTACGACGTCACAGTAAACAAACCCACTCGAACGCAAACCGGTAGGCCAGTCACGGAAACCGGTATGACCCATAGCAAAGCTTAATAATGCGTCACTATTTTTGCCACCGAAAATCTGCCGACGAATGCAGTGATTAATTTATTGCTCACCGTAAAGCCTACTAACTATAACTGAAACGATGTTTGCCAAAAATAAAAGTAAATAACAGGCCTTTCTTACCGAAACATCTTCGTCTTTACATAAACTTCTTTTATCGCCCCTCTCCCCCCTAGCAAAAAATGAAAAAAGAGATTTTTGCTTCTTCATTATTACTAGCCTATCTGCCACTGTCGCAATACATACTGACGAGCACGAGGAAAGAAAAAATCGAAAAGTGTGCAAGTTTAATTTATCCGTATTCACGATAGCCTTGTGCCCGCCAATGTTATATCATTCTGTATTAATAACCTCAAAGAATATGGCAAGGCCACTGAACGCATTCGCAGGCCTCTCGTCTACACTCCCTAAACACATAATCAGCGTGGCTGGCTGGCTGGCTCTCTCTCTCTCTCTCTCTCTCTTTGTCTGTCTCTCTGTCTCTGTCTCTGTCTCTCTCTCTTCATTTCTCTTGTTTTTCTTTCTCTTTTCCTTTATTTTTGAAACCAGTCAAACAAAATAAGAACCGGTACGCTCTACCGGCTACTGATTTTTCAACCGGTATTTTTATTCTCAAACCGGTAAAATACCGGTAATTTCCGGTTAAATTCATCCCTGTTATATCCTTAATAGTTTCGGAAATATTCAATGTCAAAATGTGCCCAAGACTTTTGGAACACCCTGTATCTACAGCACCAACAACATCTATATCATGTGTTCGTAGACTTCAAGAAGGCTGGCATGCAGCTCTGTGGGCAACCATGAGAGTGTACAACATCAGCCCTAAAATTATTGAAGTCATCAAAAGCCTGTATGACAAGGCTACCAGTGCAGTCCTCCATAACAACGCCATTGGAAAATGGTTCAGAACAACAATTGGTGTGCGTCAAAGATGCTTACTCTCTCCAACACTCTTCAACATCTTCCCAGAGCGCATTATGTCAGATGCCCTTGCAGATCATGAAAGCACAGTCAGCATAGGGGGTAGAGCAATCTCCAACCTTCGTTTTGCGGATGACATTGATGGATTGGCTGGAGAGGAACAAGAACTTGAGCAGCTGGTACAGAGGCTTGACTCCACCTCCAGAGCCTATGGAATGGAAATAAGTGCAGAGAAGACCAAAATGATGACCAACAACACCAATGGCATCAAGGCAGACATCAAAGTCCAAGGTCAATTCCTTAACACAATGCATAGCTTCAAATATTTAGGAGCCATCGTATCAGACAGGAAGTCCTCTCCAGGATGGCACAAACAACTGCTGCCCTGGCAAGGTTGAAGCCCATTTGGAAAGACAGGACCATCAGTCTACATTCCAAGGTAAGACTGCTTCACTCCCTTGTCATCTCCATCTTCCTATATGCATGCGAAACATGGACCCTCACAGCAGATCTACAACAAAGAATACAAAGCATGGAGATGAGGTGCTACAGAAGACTTCTGGGCATTTCCTATACTCAGCACATCACAAACGACGAAGTCCGACAGACCATCACGCAAGCCATTGGACAACACGATGACCTGCTCACAGTGGTGAAGAAACGGAAACTCTGATGGTATGGCCTGTCACCAGATCATCAGGCCTTGTAAAGATCATTCTGCAAGGCACGGTGCAAGGAAGTAGAAGAAGAGGGAGACCGAAAAAGAGGTGGGATGACAACATTCGAGAGATTTTTTAAACCATCAAGAAAGTGTTTTAGATCATAAAGGAGGTTGATGGCGCAGAGCAAGCTCATGAATTTTGTCTAATCTCAATATGACAATTTTCCCTATTCCAAGCTCTATGATGTGAATAAGTTCAATAAAGTATCATATTTGTCTACCAAATATATGGCCTTTAAGTTTTCTTGAGTTATTGCAATTCAATTTGTGACTGACCAACCATGCACCACACACCAACAGAAATGTTACCATCTGCCTCACTACCATCATGTTGTTCCAATGGAAAGAAAGGCTGCTAGTTAATACAGTCTGACGCAGCCACTGCTCTCACCAAAATTGTCATCCTGCTGTGAAGCATCATCAGGGAGTATGCGAGGTACACCTCGCTCTCGTCGCCTATTGGAATCCCAGCACGCTGGATGCTGACACAATGGGCCACATGATGTCTCATCTTCACATTTATGCTGCCCCGCTGACATCATCACCAAGCGGTGAAAATCCAAAATTTTAGAGATGTCCATTTCAGAGGTATTCTGAAAAAACAAAAACAAAAACAGTCAGTAGCAATGCTTACAAATGCTGGAACACAAAGACCAAAGGTTTGTTGCCACCATCGCCTCTTGTCTGGGATTACAAACTGGGATAATCAAAGTTGCAAATAGTTACAGTAGCATGTCATTTCAATGTTCAATGCATTTTTATTCTTCCTGAAAGTATGAAGTTTATGTTTGCTTTGTCTGCTTTAATTTTAAAAAAGGTAACTATGATAAGCTCAGGCAGATGTTGGCTGAGGTAGACTGGAGTAGTATAAATGGTATAACTAGCGTTGAAAAAAGCTGGTTGTTAATTAAAACAAATATTATTGCAGCTATGAAGCAGCATATCCCCAGGGTAAAAGGTAAGGTACAGATAAAACTGAAACCCACATGGTTCAGTAAATTCTGCCTTTAGAAGAAAATAAAGAAAAAGTATGACCTTTATAAAAGATACTTAGTGACCCGTGATGGGTTAGACTACCAGCGGTATATTAAGGTGCGGAATGAATGCAGAAGAGAGGTGAAGAAAGCAAAAAAGAACTTTGATAAAAATATTGCAATAAATTGTAAAAATAATCCAAAAGTGTTTTGGAAATATGTACCTCTAAAACAAAAGCATTTTTGGGTATCAGCCCACTGGTGACAAAGGATGGAGGCATAGCTAGCAGTAAGTGATGCTGATAAAGCAGAGGTATTAAATAAGCTTTTCTCTAGCGTGTTTACACAGGAGGATCTAAATAATTTACCATTGCATCTAGATCAGACAATGTTACTTTAACTGAAGTTCTTATAACCCTGAAAGCAGTTCAGGAGAAGTTGAGCAAGTTGGACCCAAGTGAGGCTTTTGGCCCAGATGGTATACCATCCAGAGTCTTAAAAGAAGCAAGTAAAGAGTCATCAGTACTACTTTGCCAACTTTTTAATCAGTACTACTTTGCCAACTTTTTAATAAGTCCTTAGAAGATGGAGTTGTACCATCGAGAAGAGCCAATGTCACCACCTTATTTAAAAAAGGCAGTAGAAGTGATGCAGAAAACTATAGACCTATCAGCTTAACTTGTATCCTATGTAAAGTGCTTTAATCATTTGTCAGGAATGCTATTGTTAACCATATGACTCTTTGCTCTCAGTATGCAAAATGCCAGCATGGTTTTCGTAAAGCTAGGTCATGTGTGACACAACTCTTGCAGGTAATGGAAGACTTTACGAAAATGGTCAACAGTGGGGAGAATTTTGACGTGCTTTACTTGGACTTTGGCAAGGCATTTGACTCGGTACCTCATGCACGACTTTTAGTTAAACTAAAATCTTATGAGATCACTGGACACATACTACAATGGATCAAGTACTTTCTGGAAGGAACAACCTGAGTTGGAAATGATTTCTCAGGTGATGAACCAGTTCTGAGTGGTATACCGCAAGGCAGTATTTTGGGTCCTATTCTTTTTACAATTTTATAAATTACTTACCTGACAAAGTATCTAGTAATTGTCACATTTTTGCAGATGACACTAAACTATATAATGTGATATCAAGTATGATAAATTACAAAAAGATATAACATTAACAGTCTTTTGATTTGGTCAGATACCTGGCAATTGCATTTTAATGTGCACATCAAAATGTAAAGAACTCCATATGGGTAAGAAAAATCCTAGACATGACAATTTGATGACGACAGACTGACCATAATATAGTGAGGAAAAAGATTTGGGTGTTATTTTTTTATATGAATGTAAACTTTGATAAACACATAAACAATGCGATTTCCAAGGCTAATCAAATGCTCGGTATCATACGCCAATCTTTTACTTACTTGGATAGTGATACCTTAAACCGCCTGTGCAAATCACATCTTGAGTATGCGAATGCGATTTAGCTTCCATATCTAAAGAAGCAGTTGTCTACCTTGGAGAGAGTACAAAGAAGGGCGACTAGGATGATGAAATCGCGGAGACAATTACCATACTCAGAGAGATTGAGAGATCTGGATTTGCCCTCTCTGAAATTTAGAAGACTGAGAGGTGATCTGATCCCAACTTACAAGATTTTTAATGGGATTGACAACATCGATGCTAACACTTTGTTTCAGTTGAATACTAACTCTAGAACAAGAAATTCACAGGACAATATTCTTATAAGACGTTGCCGCACAAACAAAAGAACATACTCATTCTCCTACAGAGTTGCGCCTGTTTGGAATAAATTGCCAGTTGATACTAAAAGAGCTAACAACCTGAATGACCCTTTAAAAATCTTCTGGAAAAGGTAATTTCCATACATGAATCCGAATTTGAGTATGTCATCTAATTAGTCATTCTAACTTTAGTATTCCTTGAACAACCACAAATGGAACCGGACAAAGGAAAAATATTCAAATAAAAGGGACATTCAAAAAGCCGCGAGGCCTAAAAAAAGTTCCTCTCAACTAAACAAACTAAACTAAACTAAAAACTTGAGACATTTAAATGAAAGAGAAAGAAGCCTAAGATAAATTTAAAATGTTTCAACAAGTAAGGAGGCACGGTGGTCTAATGGTAGTGCTTCGGCTTGCGGATCTGAAGGTCCCGGGTTCGAGTCCTGTCCGGGCCCTTGTGTTGTTTCCCTGGGAAAGACACTTAATTACTCCCGTTTCCTACTCCTTCGGATGAGAGTATAAACCGAGGTCTAGTCTGTGTCGCATGCACTCCATCATAACAGACTTTAAAGATCCTGATGCTCATGTCCTAGACGGGTGAGTGCCGGTAACACGAACATAACAAGCATTTGGCTGCAGAGTCCTCAATAAGCTGAGGGTGGCAGCCCAAGAAGAAGAAGAAGAAGAAGAAGAAGTCAGTGGACGCATTCTTTGTTTTGTATGCGTTACAATTCTGGCTTTTGTAATCGTGACACCCAGATGATCCAGCTGAGTTAAAATTGCACCAATTGTATGTTTACAAATGGAGGTGTATCAAATCAAGCAAATCAAAATTGTGGATATATGATTTTAGTGATGTATTTACAAGAACGTAATTTTTTACCGCTTTCCAGCATAATCTGACTTTGATGATATAGGATTTTCACATTTCGAATACAAACCAAAAACGTCCATCACACCGAATGACTGACAATAAGAACTGAAGGGATTCATGTTTCTGTAGGACTGCTCAGCTTGAAAATTTGACGCCATTTTGATAATCTTTCCCCTTGGCAACAAGGTTAATCCGGTGTAAATATCAGTCTGGTTGTTTTCAGTTTCAATATCTAAAACTATCAAAAATATGTGTTGAAATAAATTGTACCTTTTTAAAAAATTAGTCTCTGTGGGATATAGCTTATACATTATATTATCAATGTCAGTTTGTGCTGAGAAGCGGAAGTATTTAGAGTTCGGATAGACGATCTACTTTTTATTGATTTAGAATACGTGACAATCCTCCTCATCTGCATCAAGATGGATTTTAATTCAGTTAATTCTAAATTTAAGAAGTTTGCTGGTGAAGCCTCTACTGTTTTTAACAGAGCAGTGCAGGTATGTCTAGTGTCCATTGTTTAATATCTAAATTATGATATAAAAAAGCAAAAAAAAACCGTACCCTACGCCTACGGCTGCAGAGTATAGTACTGACAAGAGAAGAGAGTAGATGTTGCTTTTGTTGAAGTTAATGAATAACGTCACGATATGGTAATACATTGTTTTGTTGTTAGTTTTTACACAGTCCCCATAACTATAATCGGAAACCTAGCCCAAATCAAAGATTAAATAAATGAATGAAAAACTGCTACCTAGCCTATATATATATATAATCACATTCACTATGTTGACACTTCAGAGTTCAGTCGTCACTTGATCAAATGATTTGTGTAGGACTGATGTGTTTAATGGACAGTCCTCATGAAAAGCATTCCATATTCATACACTACAAATACTGAAATAGTACACAGAAAATGTACAGCATGAATTTAATCCGGTAGGATTTGAGTTAGCTGGCCCTAACTATCCTCAGGCCTGGGAATGGTACGCTTTTCGGCGTAATTACGCCGAAGTCACATTGCATTTACGCTGAAAGTGACCTTCTTACGCCGAAACCGAACTCTGACTAGTTTTGCGCATGCAATACATTTTGTCCGTTTTCCGTTCATAGTGGACAGTGTTAAGATGCACTGCTTTCGGTTTGAGACATCCTTCGTTCGATACTTCCAGATTTGTGTTTCAGAATGCAGGAAATGTGTTTTAAAGGCAGTAGGAGAGGCCAGATTTGTGTTTCAGAATGCAGGAAATGTGTTGGCGGCCGGGGCGGAGCCCCGGACCCCGCTGGGGGAGCTTACGGCGCTCCCCCAGAACCCCTAGACCGCAAGGTGCTTCGGCCCTTCGGGCCTCGCCTCTGTAACTAACTATCTAGTGCCGCGCGTCCCGATATACGGTACGCCCAAACCACTTTTTCTCATTCCCAGGCCTGATCCTATCCTGTCCCATAACCCGAAGGTCGTAGGGGCACCACAGATGATCGTTTAACCAGCATACTCCATCTTTCTCTGTCCTCAGCAGCCCTCATGGCTTCGCTCAGTGTCAAACCAGTCCATTCTCGAATGTTGTCCTCCCACCTCTTTTTCGGTCTCCCCCTTCTTCTACCTCCTTGCACTGTGCCTTGCAGAATGGTCTTTGCAAGGCCTGATGATCTGGTGACGTGGCCATACCATCGGAGTTTCCGTTTCTTCACCACTGTGAGCAGGTCATCGTGTTGTCCAATGGCTTGTGTGAATGTCTGTTGGACTTCGTCGTTGGTGATGTGTTGGGTATAGGAAATGCACAGAAGTCTTCTGTAGCACATCATCTCCATGCTTTGTATTCTTCGTTGGAGATCTGCTGTGAGGGTCCATGCTTCGCAAGCATATAGGAAGATGGAGATGACCAGAGAGCGCAGCAGTCTTACTTTGGAATGTAGACTGATGGTTCTGTCTTTCCAAATGGGCTTCAACCTTGTCAGGGAAGCAGTTGTTTGTGCGATCCTGGAGAGGACTTCCTGTCGAGACCCATTGTCTGACACAATGGCTCCTAAATATTTGAAGCTGTGCACTGTGTTGAGGGATTGGCCTTGTACTTTGATGTCCGTGTTGATGCCATTGGTGTTGTTGGTCATCATTTTGGTCTTCTCTGCACTTATTTCCATTCCATAAGCTCTGGAGGTGGTGTCAAGCCTCTGTACAAGCTGTTCAAGTTCTTGTTCCTCTCCAGCCAATCCATCAATATCATCCGCAAAACGAAGATTTGGCCCTAACTCGGATCCTAATTTAATTTTATTTGATTTGATAGTCACTGGAAGGTGCTGATAATTCATGCTGTCCTAGCATGCTCAGGGAGCATATAAAAAAAAAACACGGGGTAAAGACAGACAAAATATAGGGGACGATTTTGATTATCAAAGTTAAAAACAGGTGAGTCTTCAGCCAATGCTTGAATGAATCCTTTTTGTCACCTGCCAGCAAAGACTGAGGAAGACCATTCCACAGACAACGTGCTGCACAGCACATTCTTCTTCTTCTTCTTTCATTAATCTGCCAACTTCATCGTTGTGAAGATACTGCAGATTTGGGGGGTTGATGCAATGGCGCTTGTTTGTGTGTCGGTTTGGGTTTCGGGTGCTGCCCAGATAAACAGCCTTGGGGGGAGAAGGGAGAAAAAGCGGAGGATGAGGAGGTAGGGGAGAGATGGGCATCTGCCGGGAGCTGGTTCCACTCTGCAATTGTGCGGGGAAAAAGGTCTGCTTTCTGTATTGGGTTCTGCAGGAAGGAAGCTGGTAGTGCTCGGGTGGACGTGACGGGTTTGTTTTGCATGAGGGGTGGGTGTAGGTTTTCTTGAAGAAACTTGTAAAAAGTGATGAGGCGGGCTGGACGGCGGCGGTCCTGCCGGTTTGGCCATTGCAGTCCCTCCAGCATAGCGTCCACACTTGATATTTGCCGATGGCAATTGACCACCCAGCGGGCTGCTCTGCGCTGAACTGCCTCAATCTGCCTGATGTCTTTGTCTGTGGTAGGGACTTGCATAGTGTGAAGTATGCTCGCTGTTTGAGTGACTGTGGACCTACTTGCAGGTTCCTTCTGAGAAAGCTGAGAACTTTGTTTGCCTTGTTGATAATGTTGGTGACGTGACTGTCCCACAGAAGGTCGCTCTTGATGGTTACACCAAGGTACTTGGCCTCCTTGACGGCGCTGAGTGTGTGGCCATGGAGGTGGTATGCGCTTTGAAGCGGTTTCCTCTTCCTGGTTACTTGGAGTGTCAGACACTTATCCAGCTGGAAGGACATCAGCCACGTTTGCTCCCACTCAGCAAGCCGGTCCAAGTCAGCTTGCAGAACATGTTGGTCATCTTCGGTGCTGACTGTCTTGTGGCACAGTGTGTCATAGATCTGCAAAAAGGCGAGCCTCTGCGGACAGTCCATCGGGGAGGTCGTTGATATATAGTAGGAAAAGACTGGGGCCCAGGACAGAGCCTTGTGGCACACCGGATTCTACTGGGATTGGTTCGGATGTGGCGCCATTGACGACCATGCGTTGCTGCCGGTCAGTAAGAAAGGCTTGTATCCAGGTCAGCATATCTCTTGTGATGCCATAGTGTTTCAACTTGTGAATGAGTAGGGAATGGCAGACCTTATCAAAGGCTTTGGAGAAATCCATCACCATGATGTCTGTCTTTTCCCCTTCTCCAGGTCGTGAGAGACCACATCCACAAGGCCTTTGAGCTGGCTTTCGCAGGAGCGGTGGCACCTGAATCCGTGCTGTGCTTCGCTGAGTAGGTGGTGTTCCTCCGCGAAGCTCTTGATGCTATGGGTGATAATGTGCTCCATGATTTTGCATGGAACACTAGTCAGAGAGATTGGGCGATAGTTTTCAGGAAGATATCTTTCACCTTTCTTAAAGACTGGGGTCACGTTAGCTGTTCGCCAGTCCTGGGGGACTGCGCCGGTTTTCAACGAGCTTTGATATAGGAGAGTCAAGGCTGGGGAGATTTCATCAGCTAGGGTTCAAATGATCTAGCACCAAGGGTTTTCTGCCTGTGCCTTTCAACACTAGCCACCCGAAGCCAGAACTGTGAGGCTGAGCGTAGTCCACAAGAGGGAGCATACTGAGGGACGAGCTCTTGTACTTGTAGGTAGGCAGGTACAGTGCAGTTGATGCAAGCATGTACCAGAGGTAATACCTTGTGGTCCATTATTTTTTACACTGGAAGCCAGTGCAAGTCTCTCAAGACCGGTGTGATGTGGTCTGATTTCTTTGTTTTTGACACAATATTTTGAAGTCTCTGCAACTGGCGTTGTGGAAGCCCCCATAGTCCAGCTATTTGCATAATCTAACCTTGACAAGATCATGGATACTGCAACAGCATTGGCAGTCTTTTAATTCAAGTAGGAGTGCAACTTTCCAAGGGCACGCAGCTGGAAGAAACAAAACCTCACAACAGAACTCACATGGGGAACCATTGTCAAGTCACTGTCAGTGATAAGTCCTAAACCCATCACTGTGGGCAGACAATGGAATCTCTGAAGACCCGATCTTGACAAATTCAAGGGTCACCTTTTGACAACTAGCATCAGAGCTAAATAATATGGCCTCTGGTTTGTCTTTATTTAGTTTGAGGCGATTGGCTGCCATCCATAATCTTGAACTCAATACAACACTGTTTAACTGCCTGCACTGTGGCTGTTGCAGATTTTTCATTTGGGTGGAAACTCTTATAAAGTTAGAGTCATCACTGCAGTGAACAGCTTCCGGTCAACACCATAGCTTTTAATTATATCTCCCAGCTGGGTTGTGTATACATTGAGAAGAGCAGGGGCCAAAGACAGATCCTTGAGGAACACCACATACAGTCTTACAATGCTGCTTGTCAATTCCGTATGGTATGCACTCCGTGATCATTTGGGTGCAGCGGTTTCTTGCACGCTGGATTTGAAGAAAAACAAGCCAGTTTCTCTCCAGCGCTTCTCAGACTGCCGGCTCACAATCTTCACATCATGAACAGCAGAACAATGCCAAACAGTATCAGGCCTTTTAGAAAACAGTTATCTTCAAGAGGGCATAACTGTCCAAAAGGGAAGCAAATGTGGAATTGTACAATGACATTAGTTGTTCTACATCCTCAGACACCAGTTGTTCTACATCCTCAAATCCTAACCCATACCCTAACCCTCAAGCAAACAGTATGTCGCAGTAAATGACAGTAGCTCTGATGGGATTGGGATTATATCTCACAAAGGACGTTGGTACTCTATTCATATATTTTAGTAATGACATGCCCAGTGATGTGGAATGTGAAGTTAAAAAGCTTTCATTCATACAGTCTTACAATATGGCAATTCCGTATGGTATCCTCACGTAAGAAAGCACATTGAGTTGGGATTCAGAGATGCTTCACTAAGAAAATAGCAGGAATGAATGATCTATAAAATTTTGAACGATTGAGGTCTCTGGAACTTCCTAGTCTGAAATACTGATGATTGGGGGGGGGTAGGGGGGGCGGGTACTGATTAAGGTTTTAAAAATTGTGCACCAGCTCTATGATGGAACTAATAAGCAGTCGGAGTGGGTGGTCAAGCTGGATGGATCATGGAGGTCGAAAGAGATGAGTTTTGAAGGCAGAGCGTGTAGGCTTGCTGTGATCATAAAAATCATAACCTGTAATAACCTACTGACTAAGGCTGTTGGTGCAAGTTGACTGAGTGCCTTTAAGAAACATCTAGATAAGCACTTTGGTAGTTATATTTACTGCCCACAAACTTGGACGTTGTTAAAAAACAGTATTCAAAATTGATAGGACGGTAACTATGGTTAATGGGTTAACTACCCTAAGAATTACAATGATGTCTAAACTAAAGGCTTTTTAGCCTGCGTGCCATGCAATGCTATGCTATGCTATGCTATTCCCATTCCATAGCAAACACTATACCACATAATACGATACTATAAGTACTTAGCCTACAAAAGAAAAACAAAAATTTAAAAAAAGTGGCAATTTATTTTTCAATATAGTCTCCTTTTAGTTCGATACACTTGACCCAGCAATGCTCCAACTTCTTTAACTTCTCTGAAAAATACGTTTTCTCGAGGTCTGCAAAGTAGGCCTCTGTGGCGGCGATGATCTCATCATTCAACTCAAATTTCTGCCCGGCGAGTGACTTTTTCAAGTTTGGAAACAAAAAGAAGTCGCACGGGGCCAAATCTGGAGAATATAGTGGATGGGGCAGCAGTTCGTAGCCCAAGAATCAAATCACTGACCTATATTGCTTTTTTTCCATTTTTCTAAAATCCGCGGACATGCCCTCTTCCACACGCTGTCAAAATAAAACTACGAATCCGATCCGGCTGAAATTTCGACCGTAGCCGTCTACGAGAATGTACTACACGATTGTAGATTGCTCTTGCAATACTGCCGCCATCGGGCTAAGTACTTATCGGACTGCACTCGTAAACATATATCACAATAAGAGATTACTATTTCTTATACTTAAATATTCATACTCTTTTTGTGTCTAATATACATTTTGAGAAATTTACCTCTAAAAGTTTAACAATATAACTTCAAAAGACTTCACAAAAGTATATAATTCAATTTTAATCCAGCTGTTTCAAGGAATGTGAAATTTTTAAAAAATAAATTTATTTTCAAGACAGTACAGTAAAGTATGCCTGTGCCTTTTGATGGAGAATGGTGTAGGTGCTCTGTGGATTCAGGCACTGAATAGAATAGACCCAACGTTTCCCGTTAGAGGCGACTAACAGGGGTTATGTCAGCACGGCACCACTGGGCAAAAGCCTTCTACACAGAAGTCACCGGCCAGGACGGAGGAACCTCACATTACTAGAGGTTTAATGACCATGTGCTCGGGCCAAGGCGAGCCACACTGTACTCGTGGGTTTGGCTGTGGCCAACAGCCTGAGAGGATTGGGTCTACCAGGTCTTTCTTGCCCAAGAAATTTGTGTGAGGTGCTATAAGAAAACTTCTGGGCATTTTCTATACCAGCGCAGCACCAACAACAAAGTCCGACAGATCATCAATCAAGCCATTGGACAACATGATCACATGCTCACAGTGGTGAGGAAACGGAAACTCGATGGCATGGCCACATCACCAGAACATCAGGCCTTGCAATGACCATCCTGCCAGGCATGGTGCAAGGAGAAGAAGAAGAGGAAGACAGAAAAAGAGGTGGAAGGACAACATTCGAGAATGGACTTCAAAGTACTATGAGTGAAGCCGTGAGGGTTGCTGAGGACAGAGATATGCTTGTTAAACGATCATCTGTGGTGATGCAACGACCTTCAAGTTACTGGATAGGATAAGATAGGTGTAGAAATGGTCCTAATAAGATCATATTGATCTATTTTCAGTTTACAGAGGAGAAGCTTGGGACTGCTGAGAAAGACGGAACTGGATGCCCACTTTGACAACCTTTTACAGCGTGCTGAGAAAACCAAGCTATGGACAGAACAAATCAAGAAAGGGACAGAGACTCTGTAAACCAAAGTGATCCAAGTTTGTATCCATCAATGTTTGGTCTTCTATGTGGCTGGGGAAAGCTGATGGCTACAGTGTGTCACAAATGTGCAAGAAGATTTTAACAGCATGTGATGAAAGGGCTATAGTAAAAGAAAGTGATCAAAGTACTAGTAGTAAAAGAAAGTGATGAAAGTACTATAGTAAAAGAAAGTGATCAAAGTACTATAGTAAAAGAAAGTGATCAAAGTACTATAGTAAAAGAAAGTGATGAAAATACTGTAGTAAAAGCACATGATGAAATTACTGTAGTAAAAGAAAGTGATGAAAGTACTATAGTAAAAGAAAGTGATGAAAGTACTATAGTAAAAGAAAGTGATGAAATTACTATAGTAAAAGAAAGTGATGAAAGTACTATAGTAAAAGCACATAATGAAATTACTGTAGTAAAAGAAAGTGATTAAAGTACTGGCTCTTTGCTTTGCAAGATTTGAAAGAATGTGTTTCTCATACTTGTCAAATTACTGGGTTCCTGGAATGCTGCAATAATTACATTGTCATTTAGGTTTGGCTTGACATACTGACCCTCATTGCTGATCTTACACTTAGTTGAAGTACAGTACTTCGCTCACGGTGAAATATTTCAGTTTATTTTTAATTTATTACCTATTTTTGTTGAGTGTTGAAATTTTTTTGGTTCACAGATCAGCGCATGGAAGATATTGTCTATGAAAAACTTGAGAAGAGGAAGAAGGATCGCATGACAAACTACGAGACACTGGGCAACCACATGGTGGATGCTGGACATGAGTTTGGACCAGGAACCTCTTATGGTAATGCCTGACCTTTCACTTCATGTAATCAGCAGGTTGCTTTCGTATTTGTTACGAACATGCACATACACACACATAAACTTATACACACACATACAAGTATACACATACACGCACATACTCACACACACTCTCACACCCACACACATGCATACACACACACACACACACACATATATCAGAGATGCACACGGTACTCATCGAGTGAAAATTCCCCTTGGGCAATATTAAGTGTGCAGCTCACTGGCCTGACAGGCAGCCTGATTTATCATCCCTTGTTTGTGTAGTGACAGAAGGGTAAAAAACATCTCTGTGGGTGCGTAGTTGATCTGTCACAAATTGAATTCTTTTGCTACAGTTTATTATCCCTTTCTATCGGGAAACGGGCCGCCTCCCCCGGGGAAGGCGTAGTCGCAGCCAGTGGCGCGCAGCAAACCCTACCTACCTAACATTTTGATTTGTGAATCTATCAATGTTAAAATTTTTGATCTGGGGAAATACTACAACCGGTAGTGCACCAAATCCAAACTTAATTTAGACTAGAGAACAGTGAAAATACTGAATCAGTAAAAATAATAAATCATTGAATAGCCACTGTGCTGTTCAGCCAACTCTTGCACCAGTGCATGAAATGCACCTTGCTGGTGCCTTTGCAACACATAGGGAAGTGTTGCCTTTTGCTTTCTTTCTCTTTCTGCTGCCCCTTCGTTCTCGCTTAGGACATACAGCGCTAGAACAACGCCAAAATCTTCTGCAGTTTTCCACGATCGAAGGCCGCCATTGTTGCTAACGTAACCTTTGGTTTTTATGTATTTCGACGCAGCTAAAAATAGACCCAGTTCAGAAACGAGAGAGCTCGCCGTGACGCCCGATCTCCTGTCTCGTCTCGGCTGGTCTCGGGTAGACCCAATTAAGAATGAAACAGCATTTTTGACCTTTGGTTCGCCGAGAAAAGTTTCGGGTTTGTCTCGCCCAGTTAAGCTTAGGCTTTAGGATTGTGTTCTGAGCATCCGACTGTGTACCCAAAGCAAGGCGGCTGGAGTTAGATCCTGTATTGGCCAGCGTCTTGATTTACTTTTGAGCTGAAAAAGCGCTCTATAAGGATTATACAATAACAGTCATATAAACCTTGATTTTACTTTTGATTTTTCTGTGACAAAGAGGAACAGCCATATAAACCTTGACAGAGAATAATCCTGTAAACCTTGGCAGAGAACAGTCCTATAAACCTTTGACAGAGAACAGTCCTATAAACCTTGATTGAGAAGAACAGTCCTATAAACTTTCACAAAGAAGAACAGTCCTATAAACTTTGACAAAACAGAAAAGTCCTATAAGCTTTGACAAAAAAGAACAGTCCTATAAACTTTGACTCAGGAGAACATTCCTATAAACTTTTACAAAGAACAATTCTATAAATTTTGACTCAGAAGAACAGTCCTATAAACTTTCACAAAGAAGAACTGTTGTAAAAACTTTGACAAAGAACTGTTGTATAAACTTTGATAAATAAGTACTGTCCTATGAACTTTTACAAAGAAGAACAATTCTATAAATTTTGACTCAGAAGAACAGTCCTATAAACTTTGACAAAGAAGAACTGTCTTATAAACTTTGACAAAGAACTGTTGTAAAAACTTTGACAAAGAACTGTTGTATAAACTTTGATAAAGAAGTACTGTCCTTAGAACTTTAACAAAGAAGAAAGGAGAACTGCCTATGAACTTTGACAAAGAAGAACAGTCCTTTAAACTTTGGCAAAGAAGAACCGTCCTATAAACTTTGGCAAAGAAGAACAGTCCTATAAACTTGAGTCCACTGTCAGTAATTTGTGGCTGTGCAGGCAATGCTCTTGTCAAATGTGGACAAGCTCAGATTCAGATTGGAAACGCTGAACGTGAGTTTGTGACGTCTGCTGTGAACAATTTCCTGACACCTCTACACAACTTCCTGGAGGGTGATATGAAAACCATCTTGGTAAGTTGACAGCTCCCTTTCTCTTTTATACACCAGACACCGCAGGAACATTTTAGTTGGTCATTTAGAATGGTAGAGCGTTCACTAGGCACGCCAATGACCCATGTTTGGTTGTTTTTCACTGTCCGTCATAGCAGTGATTGCAAGCGACAGTGTATAACTGGGGTAGTAAGAAGTGACAGTGTAGAACTGGGGTAATAAGAAGTGACAGTGTATAACTGGGGTAATAAGAAGTGACAGTGTATAACTGGGGTAATAAGAAGTGACAGTGTAGAACTGGGGTAGTAAGAAGTGACAGTGTAGAACTGGGGTAGTAAGAAGTGACAGTGTAGAACTGGGGTAGTAAGAAGTGACAGTGTATAACTGGGGTAATAAGAAGTGACTGTGTAGAACTGGGGTAATAAGAAGTGACAGTGTATAATTGGGGTAATAAGAAGTGACAGTGTAGAACTGGGGTAGTAAGAAGTGACAGTGTAGAACTGGGGTAATAAGAAGTGACAGTGTATAATTGGGGTAATAAGAAGTGACAGTGTATAACTGGAGTAAGAAGTGACAGTGTAGAACTGGGGTAATAAGAAGTGACAGTGTAGAACTGGGGTAATAAAAAGTGACAGTGTAGAATTGGGGTAATAAGAAGTGACAGTGTAGAACTGGGGTAATAAGAAGTGACAGTGTAGAACTGGGTTAATAAGAAGTGACAGTGTATAACTGGAGTAATAAGAATTGACAGTGTAGAAATTAGTAAAAAATAATAATACATGGATTTATTAAGAGCACTTATCTCACACCAAGAAGAGTGATTGAAGGGGCATCAAATAACAAGTGATGGTGTATTCCTGGGTTATCAGTGAGTGTGGTTTGTGTGTATTCCTAGGTTATCAGTGAGTGTGGTTTGTGTGTATTCCTTGGTTAGCATTGAGCGTGGTTTGTGTGTATTCCTGGGTTAGCAGTGAGCTAGCGTGGTTTGTGTGTATTCCTGGGTTAGCAGTGAGTGTGGTTTGTGTGTATTACTGGGTTAGCAGTGAGTGAGCATGGTTTGTGTGTATTACTGGGTTAGCAGTGAGTGTGGTTTGTGTGTAATACTGGGTTAGCAGTGAGTGTGGTTTTTGTGTATTACTGGGTTAGCAGTGAGTGTGATTTGTGCTGCAGAAAGAAAAGAAACTGCTGGAAGTGAAGCGACTGGACTTGGATGCCGCTAAGAGTCGCTTGAGAAAAGCCAAATCACAGACCACTCAGCAACAGGTGAGCTCCTCGGTCCTTTTTTCTTTATTGTTTATTTTTTCTTCGGCTTCTTTTGCTGGTTGTATGTCTAGACTATTAACATGGTGTCACAGCATAGGACTATTAACATGGTTTCCCAGCATAGGCCCGTTAACATGGTGTCACAGCATATGACTATTAACACAGTGTCACAGCACATGACTATTAACATGATGTGTCAGCAGATGCCTGTTAACATGGTGTCACTGCATTAGGCCTGCTAACATGGTGTCACAGCATTGGCCTGTTATGGTGTCGCAGCAAAGACATGTTAACATGATGTCTCAGCATAGACCTGTTAACATGGTGTCTCAGCATAGACCTGTTAACATGGTATCACAGCATAGGATTGTTAACTTGGTGTCACAGCATTGGGTTATTAACATTGCTGTTTGTTGGGTGCAGAAGTCTAGGTTTTTGCTGTGTTCACCAGGTTGCTGCTAACCTAAAAACCACACATACAACAAACAAAACAATGTCAAAGATATTGAATATATTCCCACTGGAGCCTATGAGTCATGTGGGTGTTGCTGTGGTTAAGGTGGAATTTGGCGTACTTATCTTTACTTTTCATGATTTTACAAAACCTTCCCTTGAGTACACCACCAAATCAATCTTAGTCCACAAATGCTCAGTTGCTGTCTGTGTAGCAAAGGGCGGAAGTGAATTACTGGGACCCTATAGCAGCTATCCAAACTGAACTCAGTAGGGTGGTGTATCCATAACAGACATGCCTATTGTTACAATACAGCTGTATTTATTACGGAAAATCAATAATATAAACAGAACATTCCGGAAGTATTCTGGATTCTATTTGCCTGTTCAGGTCAGCAAATTTTCCTTTTAAAAAAACAACGAATGTCGCTGATTTTGAATGTCAGTCGGAGCACAGAAAGCACATTTCCCTTCCAGTTTGCCGAGAGTGGTTCCCCACCTCTGTAAAAGATAATCCGAGTTAGTGAGCATTCGCATTCTAATTCATAATGGATGCGCATATGCAGAGTGGCTTCTCTGAACTTCCAGAGTTGGCCTGCTAGGGGTAAAGATGATGGCTACCAGACAGCATATATCTGTGGAAAAAGAGGAAGCGACAGAGAACAAACACCTCCAAAATGATGTAGAAAAACAAGCGAAGGATTCTAAAGGTTAAACAGGACTACAGAAAAAGTGACCACGTCTGGTGGTGGGCAACAAAGAGGAGACATTTTGTTTGCACCACATGTGATGCTCTTCCTATCCTATCATATCCTATCCTATTCTATCCTTTAACTCGGAAGTCATTGGGGCACCAACCACAGATGATCGTTTAACCAGCGTACTCCATCTTTCTCTGTCCTCAGCAGTCCTCATAGCTTCACTCAGTGTCAGGCCAGTCCATTCTCGAATGTCATCTTCCCACCTCTTTTTCTGTCTCCCTCTTCTTCTGCCTCCTTGCACTGTGCTTTGCAGGATGGTCTTTGCAAGGCCTGGTGCTCTAGTGATGTGCCATGCCATCCCAGTTTCCAATTCTTCTTACTCATTGCCAAATTCAGGCCAGGTGAGATCTGAAGAGTGTCTAATATAGAGCCCTTCAGAAACAACAGTAACCGAAGAAGACATTTCAGCATGTACTTAGTGTAAATATGAAGTACTTTCATTACATATTAATGCCCGGAAAATCTTGGCCTATCCCGTTGTTTTTTTCTTCTTTTTTTGTTGTTCTTGAAACTTACTTTTTGGGATAGCCATGTCTGCCATTGGGTGGTGTATCCATAGGGGAGGTGTATCCATAGGGGGGGAAGGTGCATTCAATGGCTGGTGTATCCATAGGGGGGAGGGTGTATCCATATGGGGGTGTATCCATAGGGGTGTGTATCCATAGAGAATGTGCTACAGAAGACTTCTGGGCATTTCCTATACCCAGCACATCACCAACAATGAAGTCCGACAGACCCTCACACAAGCCATTGGACAACACGATGAGGTGCTCACAGTGGTGAAGAAATGGAAACTCTGATGGTATGGCAACGTTACCAGAGCATCAAGCCTAGCAAAGACCATCCTGCAAGGCAAGGTGCAGGGAGGCAGAAAAAGAGGGAGACAGAAAAAGAAGTGGGACGACAACATTCGAGAATGACATTCAACACTGAGCGAAGCCCGGAGAATTGCTGAGGACAGAGAAAGATGGAGTACACTGGTTAAACGATCATCTGTAGTGTCCCAACGACTTTCAAGTTACTGGATAGGATAGTATAGGTCATGTGAAGGTCAAGGTCAGTGTTAGCTGGTGGAAACCTTTGCTTTAGTTTATTTGATATTTGTTGATGGTCCTGTGGAGGTGGTCATCTCAAGGTCAAAAACAATATTTCTGTAAGCAACTTCATTTTAGTTTTTAAACCTTCATCCATACTGGGCACTCCCATTGTCATGTAAAATATTAATAATGGATCCCTATTGGAGCTTGTGTCATATGGGCATGGCCCTTCTAGTTTTCTCTATTCTGTAGGTGGATTTGGTTTTGTTTTTTGTTTTGGAGGAATTTCAGTCAATTGTGTTTTTTCAGGTCAAAAGATGTCATTTTGTAATGATGATACATTTTGAGGGCAACAGAGGGCACTGCATATAATGAACTGTAATTGAGCCTTGATGGCCAGCTTGTTTTGTAATGTTTATTTAACATTGTCTTTGTTTCTCTCTCCCTCTCTGTACATTTCTTTGTTTCTGCTGCATTGGGAATGTAAGCAGCAAAAGCTGGATCTGTCACCAATGTCCAGTCCCTATGCAATGGGGTTGACTGCTGAGGTTGGACACTTTCCTTCTGTCTGTTGTAAAAAAAAAAAGGCATTGATTTTAGTTAACGGGGCTTTTATCACTATTGCCTACACTGACACACTTGCAATTCAAGTTGAGGATTAAATAGTAACATTGCACAATGCCTTTTTTGCAGCAGATGAAGCGTGTTAGATGTAGATACATTGGTTATGTAGACTAGCTGAACAATATGCTGACAGATGATGAGCAACCCGGACATTACTTATACATAGCATTCTCTACAACAACAACATTCCGCACATCAATCATTGTAGAAAATAAAGCTGGTTGTGTTGATTAGTTTTTACAGTGGCCGTAGAACCTTACTTCATTGCACTTCATTTGACAGTGTGAGCCAGCAGTAGATCAATCATTTGACAGTGAATCAGCAGTAGATCAATCATTTGACATTGTGAACCAGCAGTAGATCAATCATTTGACAGTGTCAACCAGCAGTAGATCAATCATTTGACAGTGTGAGCCAGCAGTAGATCAATCATTTGACAGTGTCAACCAGCAATAGATCAATCATTTGAAAGTGTGAGCCAGCAGTAGATCAATCATTTGACAGTGTGAGCCAGCAGTAGATCAATAACAATAATAATCACAATTACAATCCTTTGACAGTGAATCAGCAGTAGATCAATCATTTGACAGTATGAACCAGCAGTAGATCAGTCATTTGACAGTGTCAACCAGCAGTAGATCAATCATTTGACAGTGTGAGCCAGCAGTAGATCAATCATTTGACAGTGTGAGCCAGCATTAGATCAATCATTTGACAGTGTCAACCAGCAATAGATCAATCATTTGACAGTGTAAACCAGCAGTAGATCAATCATTTGACAGTGTAAACCAGCAGTAGATCAATCATTTGACAGTGTAAGCCAGCAGTAGATCAATCATTTGACAGTGTCAACCAGCAGTAGACCAATAACAATAATAATCACAATAAAAATAATCATAATCATACTGGATGCACAATGACTTTGACTGTCACACACAATGACTTTGTCACACACAATGACATTGACTTTCACGCACAATGACTTTGACTGTCACACACAATGACTTTGGTTGTCACACACAATGACTTTGACTGTCACACACAATGACTGTCTCACACAATGACTTTGACTGTCACGCACAATGACTGACTGTCACACACAATGACTGCCACACACAATGACTGTCACACACAATGACTTTGACAGTCACACCCAATGACTTGTTCTGCCACACAATCAAGACTTCTGATTGTGTCAAATGTCAATATGTAAGACAGACTTTGATGTGATTTCTTTCATTCACAGCTCATCATTTCAAAGTTTGAGTGAATGAAGTGAGACAAGTGGAGTAGGGTTAAATGAAGGTGAAAGTCCACAGTGTAATAATAATAATAATAATAATACAGGATGCTATACGCGCCTTTCCCCAAATCATTCAGGCTCAAAGCGCGGCGATCTATACCAACATACACGCTCACCTGTCTCATCCACCCTCACACACACCAAACACACATCCATCACTCAAACAGGTGGTGTAAAGGCAGGGAGATCGCTATTAGAAGATGGAAAGAAAATCGAATTTTTATTTTTGAAATTTTTATATTGACTGCATCCTGTACCATTATTGAAGTGTAACATCTGTCAGCATACTATCAGCAGTTTAGTGCTTAGCACCCTAACGCACCATGTGTAGACGTTGCATACATTACTACAGTTGTCTTTGGTTAACATTCAGGAATATGGCTTGCTTTTGTTTACCTACTGTACTTTAGTAGAACAGCCAGTCACCTTGCATAGACACTGTACAACAGCCAATGAATGGTTCAAGGTGTCTGGCAGGCTTGGAAAGAATCGGGCAAAGCTGGGTATTGCTGTCATTCAGCTCTGACCTGCTGCTGTGCACTTTGCTTGATGTGAAAGAAATGCCAAAGGGAAACCAGCAAGATGTAATAATGTATGCATTGAACACTTTATCTAGTGAAGTTACTGACAGATTTCCCCACAAATCGCTTTGTGTTTGTGTGTGTGTGTGTGCGCGCGAGCTTGAATGTGTGTGTGTGTTTGTGTGTGCACATAAAGGTCAATCATACCTTCTGATATTGCCTCCTGTTCTGTCAGCGTTTGTACGTCTGATCCTTTTGTAGTAGACAGTGAAAACTTGGGCATGCACAGAGCTCTTGGCTTGCAGTCGTCAAATTCGTGTTAGCTAACATAAAATAGACCTTGATGAAATGTTGACATTACCTGCAAATGTTACATATTACATTACCTGCAGATGTTACATATTACATTACCTGCAGATGTTACATGTTATTAATCTGCTCATTGGTTAACGCTACTTTTCTCTTTTATTATGCAAATGATTTTTAATAGTTTGTTAAAGTTTTACTTTCATACAGATGTTAAAGTGGCATACATATGAGTACTTTGAAGAGACCTTGATCCTAAACTATGAGAGATATAAAGTCCAAACTCGGTTTATGTAGAGATCATAGGTTGATTTTTTTATATGTGTTCTACTTTTGCATTGATCTTGAAAGTCAATGCCATTTTAGGCCTCACGAAAATCTTAAAAACTTGTCATTGTACAGCTAACTGTTTCTTTATCTGACCCACATTGTGCATCAGAATTGGTTTACTTGATCTTACATGAGCCTTAGAGGGCATGTAATGGTCAAGATCATCCCAAGATCAAGGTCCTCTCAAGATCAAACCCAATATTACTTTGTTTTAATGCAACAATTGCACAAGTGTTATTTTTCTTTTTTTTTCTTTTTTTTTTTTCAACTTAATACATACTTAGCACTTGTTGTTAGGTACACTATTGTGAATAAGTTCCCAAAGGGGCGTGTGAAGCATATGGGCTGTGCCTTTATTATAATAATAATAATAATTATTATTATTATTATTATTATTATTATTATTATTATTATTATTATTAACATTTACCTTTTACCAAGGTCAGTTATATGTGTGTAATTTTGTTCCCAATGTAGCAATTGTTTGAATGTTCTGATGGTGTGGGTACATTGTGAGCCATAGTTTAGCTTTACTAATGGAGTTACATCCTTATCCGTTCATTTGTTAGCAAATTTATGAGGGAATGATAAACAGAACTTTTCCGTTACGGAATTCTAAGTTAGAGTTTTGCTGGATGGCAGTCAACGACCAACTTGGGTCTTCCAGATGCTCAAGTCAGTTGAAGTGCCAGGTTGTACAGAGAGCGCCCGTGTTTTAACGGTCAATGCCCACGCCACTTCACACACAGCCTGGATGGTTCAGTGCTGGTGAAGATGCCAGTACCAGTACACTAAGACATACACAAGAGTAAATGATAGCATTATAAACCAACTAATGTAGGCAAAATACACACATACTCTTCTGCATCTTAGTGCAGGTTACTAACCTACTCCATTCTATTCTTTATCAAGCTCATTTATAAAGGACCTCACTTTATCCTAAATACATTTTCCCAAATTATTTCCCTTTATTATCATTGGAAAAAATAATTTTCCTTTGCAACCATTTGAAAGCAACTGATCAAATTCCATTGATAGATTATATCTATTTCCTTAATTATCGACAAAAGAATCTTTTTTATTAATTCATGTACATTTTACTTCTCTTTACAACGTTAGCATAGAATCCAAACTAATCATGTATAAATTAGTTCTCTTCACAAACGTTGAAAATAATTATCGAATATACATTATTTATTTCTCTGCATACAAAAGCATACTTTCTTTACAGATATTTTCCTCCATTCAAAATATAAAATATTTACATGTTTATACAAATATGTTTGCACACCCGCAAAATGGCCAGCTAGGGATCACTTGCAGGTACCTACACTACCTGTGACAAGACCACACAACACACAGAGAACACAAGTCCCAGTGGTCACACTATTGCATGCAGCTCTCTTCTTTTCCATCAGGACATCAATTCCTCGCAGGAGCGTCACAGGAGGACGACTTATTGCTTGAGATTGGCAGCAAATGGACAAACTATGCCCGCTCAATCCCCCCTTGAAAACGCTGCTGGCTCTAGAGAACTTATCTATCTCTACCTATATCTATATCTACCTCTCTGTGACTGATCAATTCGGCTCAATTCAGTTCTATATCTACCTCTCTGTGACTGATCAATTCGGCTCAGCACAGCAGTTTTATTCGCTTGCACTCTCTAATTAGGTGCGCACATCGCTCAGTGCAAAACTTTCACTGCACGTGATAATACACTCCTGCCCTCATACCCATATAACGGCAATCTTTACCAAGTTAGTGGGAAAAGGAACACTAACACCACAATGCATTTGTTGTAATGACACTATTTGCAAACTTAACAATAAACTTTCATTTATTTTGTCTCCCTCACCTTCCATCCTCTGTAACAGGCTTAGAAACCCTATCATCACAGGTTTAGAAAATCCAATCGTGACAACCCTCCACAGCCGTCCTTTTGGCTATTCAGTTGTTATTTTACGTTTGTTTGTTGTTTTTTTGTCACGGGGTTGCCTTCTTTGCATTGAACATAGAACCCACATGGACATAGGTATCAAAACTGCAGAAAGTGTCCAAAGTGAGCGTGAAAAACAATACTAGAAAGATTGAATGACCCCTTCTTTACTGTCTCAAGCTCCTTTACCAATTGGCAAGGGAGACAAACATTCCTAGGAAGTAGTGGCCAGGCCTGAAGAGATGGACATGGCGTTGAAATACTGTGTCTGGGACATAACCTTGACTTGACGTCATCCTCCCAGGAGTAAGTGAATCATAGGAAAGATCGGTCTCCCATTTTCAAACTGCCAGTGGTTTTAGTTTGTGAAATTGTGGCATAGATATAGAAATTGTGGCATAGATATAGAAATTGTGGCATAGATATAGAAATTGTGACATAGATTAGATATGGAAATTGTGACATAGAAATTGTGACATAGAAATTGTGACATAGATTTAGAAATTGTGACCTAGATATGGACATTGTGGCATATATTAGATATGGAAATTGTGACATAGAAATTGTGACATAGAAATTGTGACATAGATTTAGAAATTGTGACCTAGATATAGAAACTGTGACATATATGTAGAAATTGTGGCATAGATATAGAGATCGTGGCATAGATACATAAATTGTGACATGGATATATAATTTGTGACACACACACACACACACACACACACACACACACACACACACATATATATATATATATATATAATATATATATATATATATATATATATATATATATATATATATATATATATATATATATATATATATATATATAAATTGTGACATAGATATAGAGATTGTGGCATAGATATAGAAATTATGGCATAGATATATAAATTGTGACATAGATATAGAGATTGTGACATAGATATATAAATTGTGAAATATAAATATAGAAATTGTGGCATATAGCTGGACTTTTTGCTGTGTTCTCAGCTCATCAATGTGTATATATATATATATATATATATATATATATATATATATATATATATATATATATATATATATATATATATATATATATATATATATATATATATATATAAATTGTGACATAGATATAGAGATTGTGACATAGATATATAAATTGTGAAATATAAATATAGAAATTGTGGCATAGATATAGAGATTGTGACATAGATATATAAATTGTGAAATATAAATATAGAAATTGTGGCATATAGCTGGACTTTTTGCTGTGTTCTCAGCTCATCAATGCATCAGCTGCTAAGCAGAAATTAAGTGACTTGATTCCAATAGTTTGAGATGTCTGGCTGAAGTCCTTTTGGGAAAGCATCTTCCTGCAGAAATAAAGTATATCCAGAAATTGACAAACGGGAAGCGAAATATGAGAAAGTCACTTTTTGAAAGAGAATTTGTAGCAAAAACTATTTCTGTAATGTAGGGTTGCAGTGTTGGTAGATGCAACAGTTATACAATGTAGGTTTGCTATTCAGTAGATGTAACAGTTGTACAATGTAGGGTTGCAGTGTCAGTAGATGTAACATTTGTACAATGTATGGTTGCAATGTTGGTAGATGTAACAGTTGTACAATGCAAGGTTATAGTGTTGGTGGAGGTAACAGTTGTACAATGTTGGGTTGCAGTGTTGGTAGGTGTAACAGTTTGTTATGAAGACAGTGACTGTTGGACAGTTAGAACACGGGAGACAAGAAGGCTTAGGTAGTAGTTTTGACAAGGCGCTGACCGATACAGGATCTAACTTAAGCCGCCTGACATGCCAACATGCTGCATTAGGTAGGTGTGTTGTCTAAATTTCCAGACAACATTCTGCCTTAGGTAGGTGTGTTGTCTAAATCTCCAGATAACATTCTGCCTTAGGTAGGTATGTTGTCAAAATCTCCAGACAACATTCTGCCTTAGGTAGGTGTGTTGTCTAAATCTTCAGACAACATGCTGCCTTAGGTAGATGCATTGTCTAAATCTCCGGACAACATGCGGCCTTAGGTAGGTACAGAGTCTAAATCTCCAGACAACAGTCTGCCTTAGATAGGTGCATTGTCTAAATCTCCAGACAACATGCTGCCTTAGGTAGGTGGGTTGTCTAAATCTCCAGACAACATGCTGCCTTAGGTAGATGCAGAGTCTAAATCTCCAGACAACATTCTGCCTTAGGTAGATGCATTGTCTAAATCTCCAGACAACATGCTGCCTTAGGTAGGTGCAGAGTCTATACCTCCAGACAACAGTCTGCCTTAGGTAGGTGCAGAGTCTAAATCTCCAGACAACATTCTGCCTTAGGTAGGTGCAGATTCTAAATCTCCAGACAACATTCTGCCTTAGGTAGGTGCAGAGTCTAAATCTCCAGACAACTTAGCACAATCGTGGGTGGGGGAAGAGAGAGAGTGTGTTGACGTAATTGGCACTCGCTCATCTAGGACATGAGTGTCAGGATCTTTACAGTTCGTGCGATGACATGTATATGCGTGCTTAGACTAGAACTATGACACACAAATTCAATCTCCACAGAGGCCAAACCCGCAACCTTTGACACTGAAAACCACAGCTCTAAGTTAAGTGTGCTACTAGGCCATCCCTAACATACAAGTTGTGAAGTATAAAACCATGTGAAGAGACCACTTAAAGCTTACAGCTGTGTTGCTAATGGCTAGGCATTTCTAAACAACAGCTGTGCAACAACAATATGGCAGGCCATTCAAACATGTTCATATATGTATAATGCTAATTGCTATTGTTATTTTAAAGGCACATTCACATCCATAAACAACATAGTCAAACCTAATATCCTGGAAACTATTAAATGCCTTAAGGGAACATAGAGCTTGGGTAGCATGAAATGCCTTGAGGGAACATTGGGTAGCATGAAATGCCTTGAGGGAACATAGAGCTAGAGCAGAAGAAAACAGGATCATTCATGCCAATGATGCCTTTCTCTAACTGACTGTTGTTTTGTTTTGTTCTGCACACATTGACACACAATGGCTGTTGCAACAATACCAGGATGATGCCATTGCTAAAGTGAGTTTGTCATAATATGCTGTACTTGTGTCTGTGCACATCTTCTCTCTAGTGTAGTGCTTACATTTTGTTTTCATTGGTCTGAGAAAGCTTGACCTTAGCTTTTAGTGGAATGGTTTTACCGTTTGTAACGGTGTGTGATGTTATTGATGCGGCGTCAGTGTTGTGAGATAAATGGGAACTGTGTGTGATGTTGTTGATGTGGCGTCAGTGTTGTGAGATAAACGGGAACTGCGTGTGATGTTGTTGATGTGGCGTCAGTGTTGTGAGATAAACGGGAACTGCATGTGATGTTGTTGATGTGGCATCGGTATTGTGAGATAAACAGGAACGGTGTGTGATGCTGTTGATATGGCGTCAGTGTTGTGAGATAAATAGGAACGTTGTGTGATGCTGTTGATGTGGCGTCAGTGTAGTGAGATAAACTGAGCTGCTAATGAAGTATTGCTGATGGAGACAGTGGCCACCCTAGCACTAGCTACAACACAGAACAAAAAATGGGGTACAGAGATGCCTTGCCATTAGACATACTATGAGATGACATGCCATGAGACATATTATGAGGTGACATGCCATGAGACATACTATGAGATGACAAGCCATGAGACCTACTATGAGATGACATGCCATGAGACCTACTATGAAATGACATGTCATGAGACATACTATGAGATGACATGCCACGAGACATACTATGAGGTGACATGCCATGAGACATATATGAGATGACATGCCATTAGACATACTATGAGGTGACATGCCATGAGACATACTATGAGGTGACATGCCATGAGACATACTATGAGGTGACATACCATGAGACATACTATGAGATGAAATGCCATGAGACCTATTATGAGACGAAAAGCCATGAGACCTACTATGAGATGACATGTCATGAGACATACTATGAGATGGCATGCCACGAGACATACTATGAGATCACATGCTCTGAGATACTATAAGATGACATGCTGTGAGACATACTATGAGATGATATGCCATGAGACATACTATGAGATGGCATGTCATGAGACATACTATGAGATGACATGTCATGAGACATACTATGTGATGACAGGCCATGAGACATACTGAGATGACATGTCAGACATACTATGAGATGCCTTGCCATGAGACATACTATGTGATGACATGCCATGAGACAATACTATGAGATGACATGCCATGAGACAATACTGTGAGATGACATGACATGAGACATACTATGGGATGACATGCCATGAGACATATTATAAAATAATATACCATGAGACATACTATGAGATAACCAAACCATATCAAACCAAATGTTGGTGGTAGCTGGGTGTTGATGGTATACTGTTCATAGGCAAGATAGACTCAGCTAGGCTGTCAAACTGCAAAGCCAAGCATGGATGCAGAAACAAAGGGAGACATTGTGTCACTGGATGATAATGGTCATAGCTATATAGGACAGGGTATTTTGTCATAGTCAAGTCATATGAAAACCACTGAAGTCGGCATCATAAATGACACTTTCCAGCATCAGACATGGCACATTACAGCATCAGAATTGGCACATTTCAGCATCAGATATTGCACATTGTTATAGTAACAGGAGACAGCTTTCCAGCATCAGACATGGCACATTTTATAGTCAGTCATATGAAAACTACAGGAGACAGCTTTTCCAGCATCAGAGGATGGTTCAATGTAAGCTCATGTTGAACATCATTGGTGTAAATAGGCCTTAAATTGTGTGCATGTTGATGTTGTGGGTTGTTCCTGTCGGTGTACGGAACCAGTGTAGTGTATGTGTTGTGTTGATTTGTCAAGGTTTCAACTTTTTACCAGTCCATGTTTAACCAGTATTATGATTTGTGTAGTGGTGGCATTTCAGACAAATGATTGTTGTGTTAGAGATAACTTGCCAAATAATATCAACCCACTTGCCCTGTTTGTTGTTATGTACAAAGCGTATCAACACTGACCTGTCAAAGACCAGTATTATCTTCATAGTTGCTGGTCTCGTAATAGTCAAAGTGGACAGTGTGTATTAGAGGTACTAAAGGTTTTCTCACACCCTCTTAGATTGTTTTTTTTTTTTTAGAGGAGAACATGTTCTCAAGTCTAGTTTTTTGGTGGTGGTCCCTGCATTGACAGCAGAGTGGGTGGAATGTTGTTGTGCAGTGTTGTGGTTGTTAGTGGTAAGCAGGCCCAGCACTAGGCTATTGCACCACCAAGGTAAGGGACCTGATCTGAGTCCCTTGTGTAGTGTATGACTGTTAACATGGTGACCACGCAGGTTACTGCTGTTAGTAATCTGATGTGTGCCCACCTTTCTCTCTCCTGTTGTAAGCTGTCAGTTGGAGATATGTGCTGTTTCTAATGTTTTATTTGTTTCAGTTTTCTTTGATTCATGTATTTTGGTATTCTGGGATTAGTTTTTTAATTTTATGCTTGATTGTGGCTGAGAAATTACTGTGGAGGTTTTTGTGGGGTTTGTAGGTATGTGTGTTTGTGCGTTTGTGTATGTGTGCGTGTTGTGCTGATTGATATTTGTTCACTGGGATATGGTTTTATTGGCATTTGCATGCACAGATGATGCAGCCAGCGGTGGCGCAGTGAACACTGACACCGTGGTACATTTTGATTGTCTTCCTTGTTTTGACTTTGCATGGGAACTATTCACATATAGTGCATGCTTACAAGTACAGGTGGTGTTGTACAGTATATTATGTGATGTTGTTCACTATTATGTGACGTTGTTCAGCGTGATGTGAAGTTGTACATCATATGTGATGCCATATTGATGTAGGCTTTATTTATGACCGTTTATATCCATGTGTACACTGATTTTCTTGTCTTTCAGTGGAACCCTTTTCCACGACCAGCCTAATCAATGTAATAAGTGTTTGATACTGTGTGATAGTGGCCTACTTTTCACACTGTCAGCACAGAAATTGGGGGACTTTTGTATGGCCAGATTCCCTTGTAAAGGGCTGGGGCACATCCATTGTGTGACAAAAAGATCTTTCAACTCTTGTGTTTGGCTGATTTGGTTTTTTTTACACACAGTTTGGACGTTATCTCTTTGGTTGTGGAAGCTTGTAAATCTTGACTTAACAAACCTAATGTATATAATAAATAATGATATAATATAAAATGTCGTCTATACTGCAAAATGACCCCATGACAGTAAGAAGCTCGGTGTATAATTTGGATGATTTTAACATCTGTGGAGAGGTGCACAAAAAGACTCACAAGGGCTAATGTAGTCCATACTGAAGTCAGTGCACACAGGGGCTAATGTCGTCCATACTGAAGTCAGTGCATTCAGGTGTTAATGTAGTCCATACTGAAGTCAGTGCACGCAGGCATTAATGTAGTCCATACTGAAGTCAGTGCACACAGGTGTTAATGTAGTCCATACTGAAGTCATTGCACACAGGTGTTAATGTAGTCCGTACTGAAGTCAGTGCATTCAGGGGTAGTTTTGGATTGTTGTTAATTGTATCTTTGTTTTCAGGCAGAAGCTGATCTGCGCTCAGCACAGTCTGAGTTTGATCGTCAATCAGAGATCACCAAGATTCTTCTGGAAGGCATCAATAGCACCCATGTGAGTTATTCTATTCATCACAGTTATAAAGCAAAACACGCGTCCAACGAACAACACTTTTAGCCAATGAACAAAAATCCCTGCCAGAGTTGTTCTTATTTATTACTGAGAACTTTCTGGTTACAACGAACATGGTTACAACATAACTTCTCTTACACACAATGTATTTTCTTATTCCAGACACCAAATTCTGATGGATATAACCAAGTTGAAATGATGTAAATTCTCTGAAATGACGTACAATACTCATCAAATTTTGAGGTCATTCAAGTATCTGTAGAAAAACTCTTTTTAACCCTTTGAAGACATCATTTTGCAAAGTAAAAAACCCAACAGATGTCATTTTCAGATCTGGCTAGTGACAAGAAAAAAAAAGCTTATCAAGAAATTTGAAATTCCATTTTCAACGCTAAGCACCTTCACTCGGAATACAGAATACTGATTATTCAATCAAATGCCAACAGTTACATAGCATAGGAAAAATTGCCTGTTACATTGCCTATTGAAAATTGCCCTGATGTTGGGAAACAGCAACACACACACACCCACACACACACATAACCGCACCACAGGCAAATATTCCTACAGTCATAGATCTCACTCACAAAACACTTTATAATTCTTCAACTTAAAGACAGACACCATAGCATCATTGGACACAATCACACTTGACACAAAACACTTTATAATTCTTCAACTTAAAGACAGACACCATAGCATCATTGGACACAATCACAATTCACACAAAACACTTTATAATTCTTCAACTTAAAGACAGACACCATAGCATCATTGGACACAATCACACTTGACACAAAACGAGAAACTTACAAAAAAAACATAACTCTCTCTCTCTCTCTCTCTCTCTCTCTCTCTCTCTCTCTCTCTTTCTCTCCCTCTTTCTCTCCCTCTTTCTCTCTCTCTCTATCTCTCTCATGGACACTTCCACAGAAAACGATATAAGCACACCTACTTGGATGACCATACACAGGTAGACACATACACCTCACACTTTTGAGACCAGAAGTCTAAATCTCTTTCTCTCTCTCTCTCTCTCTCTCTCTCTCTCTCTCTCTCTCTCTCTCTCTCTCTCTCTTTCCCCCTCAAACCCCTCCACTTATTTGGCCAAAATGTTTATCTCTCTCCCTCTCCCTCTCCCTCCCCCTCCCCTACATCTTTCCCTCCCACTTCCTTTATCTTGCAAAAAACTTTAAAATCAACCCCTTTTGCAATAACCTGTGGACAAGGAAAGTTAGTTCTGCCTTAGACCATGCGGCCACAACGCTCGCTATTGCGGTATGTGCAAAGTTCATTGTAGCGTGTTCGACTGTAGTCATAAAACATATTGCCATTTGTGCAAAAAGCGTGTTCGACTGTAGTCATAGAACATATAGCCATATGTTCGAAGTTTGTTGTAAATGTGTTCGATTGTAATCATAGAACGTATTGCCATGTGTGCGAAGTTCATTGTAAGCGTGTTTGACTGTAGTCATAGAACATATCGCCATACATGTATGTGCGTTGTTCGTTGTAAACATGTTCGACTATAGTCATAGAACATATTGCCATACAAGCTAAGTTACATCTGGATGTTTATCACAAATATATTCACTTATGTGGACATAGAACATCTTGACACATAGGCTAAGTGACATAGGCTGAAATTTTTATAAAATGTATATGAATGCTTACCTTGGGAATCTGAAGTTTGCCTAGATTTCCTGATAGTTGTTGACCAGGAATGGAGGTTTATTTGATAGAAGGCCAGTCAAGGTTTTGGGTTCACTCTTTCAATGCCTGATCATACATTTTTGTTAAAAAACTGTAATTGAAAAACAAATTTAATGATCTAAAATCCTAAATTTGGGAAAACAAAATTTGGTGTTGTTTAGCATAATTGTGACAGGCATGCAGGAAGTGTGAAGAGAGAGTGCATAAAGTGAGATAGTGCACATCCTGGTGGTGGAAGAGGTATATGTCAGGCGGTGTGCACAGTCTGGTGGTGGAAGAGGTATATGTCAGGCGGTGTGCACAGTCTGGTGGTGGAAGAGGTATATGTCAGGCGGTGTGCACAGTCTGGTGGTGGAAGAGGTATATGTCAGGCGGTGTGCACAGTCTGATGTTGGAAGAGGTATATGTCAGGCGGTGTGCACAGTCTGGTGGTGGAAGAGGTATATGTCAGGCGGTGTGCACATCCTGGTGGTGGAAGAGGTATATGTCAGGCGGTGTGCACATCCTGGTGGTGGAAGAGGTATATGTCAGGCGGTGTGCACATCCTGGTGGTGGAAGAGGTATATGTCAGGCGGTGTGCACATCCTGGTGGTGGAAGAGGTATATGTCAGGCGGTGTGCACAGTCTGGTGGTGGAAGAGGTATATGTCAGGCGGTGTGCACATCCTGGTGGTGGAAGAGGTATATGTCAGGCGGTGTGCACATCCTGGTGGTGGAAGAGGTATATGTCAGGCGGTGTGCACATCCTGGTGATGGAAGATGTATGTGTCAGGCGGTGTGCACAGTCTGGTGGTGGAAGAGGTATATGTCAGGCGCTGTGCACAGTCTGGTGGTGGAAGAGGTATATGTCAGGCGGTGTGCACATCCTGGTGATGGAAGAGGTATATGTCAGGCGGTGTGCACAGTCTGGTGATGGAAGATGTATGTGTCAAGCGATGTGCCCAAGCTGGTGGGGTCAGGCGGTGTGCAGTCTTGTGGTGAAAGATGCGTGTGTCAGGCAGTGTGCACAGCCTTATGGTGGAAGATACGTGTGTCAGGCGGTGTCAATACGCCATGTGTTGTTTTGACAGGCACACCACCTGCGCTGTTTGAACGACTTCATTGAGGCGCAGACCAAGTACTTTGCACAGTGCCAGCAGTACATGACGGACTTGCAGAAACAACTGGGCAGGTAATTATCTCCCCTTTCATTTACACACCACTGCTGATGATTTATCCCTAAGAATATCTTCTTGTCGTCTCCGTATTTTTTTGTTGTTTTTGTTGGGGTTTTTGGCTTTTTTTACCTGTGAATTTTGCAGGCGGTTAGGTAGTGACTGTTTCAATGTGTGTTGTATTTTTCTGTGTAGCAGACAACCCTTGACATAGTTCATTCTGCCTTGCTGTCCATGTAGTATTGTCTATCAGTCTTCATGTATAGTACAGACAGTACTGAGTGTTGATGTACATGATAGACACAGTACTAAGTCTTTCAGTGTTGATGTGCATTACAGACGCAGTACTGAGTCTCTCACTGTCAATACACATTACGCAGTTCCAAGCCTGTTACTGTTGGTGCAGCCAGTGATCATGCACGTTGCACAGTTATGAACTATAGTCAGGCTGGCCAATGCAAGTTGCTGGGTACAGTAATGGGGAGCAAGCAGCCCTAGCTCGTTGTTGTTGTTGTTTGTAGATTATAGTCACACGACACTTTCGCATATAGGTGACTACTGGACCGATTTATACTGACACCAGCGGGCCAGTTGTTGGTAAAGGGGAAAATAATATGATCACACGTTGACCAATCTGGGATTCGAACCAGCGACCTTTCGGTTACTAGCAAGACGCTCTTACCAACTGAGCTACCCGGCCCCTCTGCCCTAGCTCACAACTGCTTCCACTTTTATACTTGGTGCAGTCAGCAACAATGTTTTGTGTTTTCGCCATTCAGTTGTAATAGGATCCAAGAAGTGTGACTGCTGTATCTTATGAAATGTGACTGACATCTCACTCCTATTAAATGTGACTGACATCTCACTCTTATTAAACGTGACTAATATCTCACTCTTATTAATCCTTTTAACTCCTAAGGAGGAATGGCAATAAGTTACAACCATATGCCAGGCAAATCTGGTCACAATTATACAAATTTACAACAAAATCTAGCTTGAACATTGTTACAAATAACTGAGTAACAGTCTTGATTTTCTACACAAATATGCTATTTGAAAAAAACTAAACAGTTGTATTTTAATTTTAAAAAAAACTAGATGTATATATATATAATTTTTTTTTTACATTTAATTTTAGTTGAAATTAGAGGAGAAAGAGAGAGAGGGAGCAGTTGCGTTGTCTTTTTTTGTATTTTTTAAGTGTGTGTGCGGTATTACATTCCTTTGACCTGTTTGGTGCAAACATCAGCTTTGTGGGCTTGTGAGTAGGGTGGGGCTGAGGGCCTGGGGTGAATGGCCACCAGCCAGTGAAACTCATCAATGTTAAACGGCTAATGTTTTGAGCTTTCCAACTGGTGCGTGTTTGTGTTGCTGACCACTTAACTATAAGAAATGATGTTGATGAGATATTGGTATTACAAGATAAGTTGTCATAAGCAGTCAAGGGGTTAAATTTAATTTGAGTTTAGTGTTGAACCAGATTGACCAGGTTGATTCTATTCTTACTGCCCTTGTCAAACTTTTCTTAAAGTGATTGAAAACAGCAGAATGTTTTTTTGGGAAGGGCTTTGGCCGTCACATTAGGAGGCAACATTGCACTGGTTCTAATGCTGCAGCCTTGGGGGCTGATTGGCTTTCCGGAATCATTCCCAACGCTGACTATCCTAATAGCCCTTTTTGGCTGAGAGTGGGGATGTACCCTGACAGTAGTTGCCTCCTCTGCTGTTCAAGTGGTCATAGTTGGAAATTGCGGTCTAACATACATTGGTATCACCTCAGCAATGAAAGGTCAGTGAAAACGGGGAAGGTAGGAAAATATTTTACATGGGTGGAAAAATAGTTGTTTCCAAGAAAAGCCCAATAACCTGATCATCCCTTCCTAAGTAAACAGTTGCTTGGGATCAACAACTCTCACTGCTATGTGGTAATAGTGCATCAGCAGTGTTCCAGCCGCTTTGAAGTTGTTACATTGTGCAACATGGCGCGTCAGTTATTACTGGGAACCTCTTTAAAGTTTGTCTACTTTTTAAATATTCTACTCCGAAAACGAGCTTAATTATATTGTGATTGAGTGTGTTAACATTGCTATTTCCTTATTAGTGCTAAGGCTAAATGTGGCTAGCAAGATACTGAGGTAGCTAGTCATTTGAGTAGGGGAATGTATGCAGACAGGATGGTTTGACTAGGACAATGAGATTCAAATGGATGACCCTGCATGTTTCACTTCTAATGTGATGGTGGATGCTGTACTTAGCTGTGTGACCAGTATTCTATGACCATGTTGCTGTACTTAGCTGTGTGGACAGTGATGCTGTACTTAGCTGTGTGACCAGTATTCTATGACCATGAGGCTGTACTTAGCTGTGTGACCAGTATTCTATGACCATGAGGCTGTATTTAGCTGGGTGACCAGTATTCTATGACCATGTTGCTGTACTTAGCTGGGTAACCAGTATTCTATTTCCATGAGGCTGTACTTAGCTGTGTGACCAGTATTCTATGACCATGAGGCTGTACTTAGCTGGGTGACCCTCCATGTTTCAGTTATAATGTGAACGCCAGTGGCACTTCAGCACAGGGTGGTGGTGGTGGCGGCGATGAAGCTAGTGTGAACAGTAGTGTCCCCTTGCGGCCAACTGCACCCCCTGCCATACAGGTCACTGCACCTTCACCCACAGAGAGAAAACAAGCCCGAGTGTTGTATGACTATGACGCTGCCAGCAGTTCAGAGTTGTCACTGTTAGCCGATGAGGTAAAGTAACAACTCCTCCCACCATAGCGCACTAACCTGTCTGGCTTTGGAAACTTGCTTGTCAATGCTCTGTCTTCAGTACTGCCTCGCTGTGGTTGTAACACATCCAAGCTGCTGCCTGTTGGTTTGTTACGCCACGCAATGCACTAGTCAAAGTCATTTACACGCAATGCACTAGTCAGTAATTCACACACACAATGCACTAGTCAGTCATTCACACACGCAATGCACTAGTCAGTCATTCACACACACAATGCACTAGTCAGTCATTCACACACACAATGCACTAGCCAGTCTTTCACACACTCAATGCACTAGTCAGTCATTCACACACACAATGCACTAGCCAGTCTTTCACACACTCAATGCACGAGTCAGTCATTCACACACGCAATGCACTAGTCAGTCATTCACACACACAATGCACTAGCCAGTCTTTCACACACTCAATGCACTAGTCAGTCATTCACACACACAATGCACTAGTCAGTCATTCACACACACAATGCACTAGCCAGTCTTTCACACACTCAATGCACTAGTCAGTCATTCACACACACAATGCACGAGTCAGTCATTCACACACACAATGCACTAGCCAGTCTTTCACACACTCAATGCACTAGTCAGTCATTCACACACACAATGCACTAGTCAGTCATTCACACACACAATGCACTAGTCAAAGTCATTCACACACAATGCACTAGTCAAAGTCATTCACACACAATGCACTAGTCAAAGTCATTCGCACACACAGTGCTAATCAAAGTCATTCACACACAATGCACTAGTCAAAGTCGTTCACACACAATGCACTAGTTAAAGTCATTCACACACAGCGCTAGTCAAAGTCATTCACACACAATGCACTAGTTATAGTCATTCACACACACAGCGCTAATCAAAGTCATTTACACACAATGCACTAGTTAAAGTCATTCACACACAGTGCTAGTCAAAGTCGTTCACACACAATGCACTAGTCAGAGTCCTTCACACACAATGCACTAGTCAAAGTCATTCACACACACAGTGCTAGTCAAACAATGCACTAGTCAGAGTCCTTCACACACAATGCACTAGTCAGAGTCCTTCACACACAATGCACTAGTCAAAGTCCTTCACACACAATGCACTAGTCAACGTCATTAACACACAATGCACTAGTCAAAGTCATTCACACACACAGCGCGAGGCAAAGTCATTCACACACACAGAGCTAGTCAGTTATTCACATACACATATCGCTAGTCAAAGTCATTAACACAAAGCGCTAATCAAAGTCATTCACATACAATGCACTAGTCAAAGTCATTCACACACAGAGCTAATCAAAGTCATTCACTCACAATGCACTAGTCAAAGTCATTCACACACACACACAATGCACTAGTCAAAGTCATTCACATACAGTGCACTAGTCAGAGTCATTCACACATACTAGTCAACGTCATTAACACACAATGCACTAGTCAAAGTCATTCACACACACAGCGCGAGGCAAAGTCATTCACACACACAGAGCTAGTCAGTTATTCACATACACATATCGCTAGTCAAAGTCATTAACACAAAGCGCTAATCAAAGTCATTCACATACAATGCACTAGTCAAAGTCATTCACACACAGCGCTAATCAAAGTCATTCACTCACAATGCACTAGTCAAAGTCATTCACACACACACAATGCACTAGTCAAAGTCATTCACATACAGTGCACTAGTCAGAGTCATTCACACACACAATGCACTAGTGCCGTCATTCACACACACAATGCACTAGTCGAAGTCATTCACACACAATGCACTAGTCAAAGTCATTCACACACACAATAAACTAGTCAAATTCATTCACATACAATGCACTAGTCAGTCATTCACACACACAATGCACTAGTGCATCATTCACACACAATGCACTAGTCAAAGTCATTCACACACACAATGCACTAGTGCGTCATTTACACACAATGCACTAGTCAAATTCATTCACACACACAATGCACTAGTGCGTCATTCATACACAATGCACTAGTCAAAGTCATTCACACACACAGCGCTAGTCAAAGTCCTTCAAACACACAGTGCTAGTCATAGTCATTCACACACACAGCACTAGTCAAAACCATTCACACACGCAGAGCTAGTCAAAGTCATTCACACACTATGCACTAGTCAAAGGCATTCACATGCAATGCACTAATTAAAGTCATTCACACACACAGCTCTAGTCAAAGTCATTCACACACACAGCGCTAGTCAAAGTCCTTCAGACACACAGAGCTAGTCATAGTCATTCACACACACAGCGCTAGTCAAAACCATTCACACACGCAGAGCTAGTCAAAGTCATTCACACACTATGCACTAGTCAAAGGCATTCACATGCAATGCACTAATTAAAGTCATTCACACACACAGCACTAGTCAAAGTCATTCACACACAATGCACTAGTCAAGTCCTATTGTCATTTACACACACAGCGCTAGTCAAAGTCCTACAGTCATTAACACACACAATGCACTAGTCATAGTTATTCACGCACACAGCGCTAGTCAGTCATTCACACACAATGCGCTAGTCAAAGTCATTCACACACACAGTGCTAGTCAAAGTCATTCACACACACTGCACTAGTCAAAGTCATTCACACACACAATGCACTAGTCAAAGTCATTCACACACACAGCGCTAGTCAAAGTCATTCACACACAGAGCTCTAGTCATAGTCATTCACACACACAGCGCTAGTCAAAGTCATTCACACACAGAGCGCTAGTCATAGTCATTCACACACAGTGCTAATCAAAGTCCTACAGTCATTCACACACACACAGTGCTAGTCAAAGTTCTGCCGTCATTCACACACACACAGTGCTAGTCAAAGTTCTGCCGTCATTCACACACACACATACACACAGCGCTAGTCAAAGTCCTACAGTCATTTACACACAAACAGTGCTAGTCAAAGTCCCACAGTCATTCACACACACAGCGCTAGTCAAAGGCCTACAGTCGTTCACACACACAGTGCTAGCCAAAGTCATTCACACACAGCTCTAGTCAAAGTCATTCACATACAATGCTCTAGTCAAAGGCATTCACACACAACGCTAGTCAAAGTCATTCACACACACACTGCACTAGTCAAAGTCATTCACACACACAGCGCTAGTCAGTCATTCACACACACAGCGCTAGTCTTATTCATTCACACACACAGCGCTAGTCAAATTCATTCACACACAGTGCTAGTCAAAGTCCTACAGTCATTCACACACAGGGCTAGTCAAAGTCCTACGGTCATTCACACACACACACAGTGCTAGTCAGAGTCCTACAGTCATAACACCCTCATGATCAACCCACCCCTACCTTCACTTGTGTGTGTCAGTGCAATTTTATTTTTGTGTTATATTTGACATTTGTGCTAACAGTTCTACCCCTTCCTGCTGCTGCTTGTAACTGCTAGGCCTGTTAACTACTACTTACACAGTGAAATGGCATGCACTGCCAGTCACTGATTTTCACTACATGCATTTTGTTAACTCTCCTGTGACTTTTTATTCACTGCAAAAACCCAAATTTGTCACATTTGTTAAGGGCAGACCCCTCAAGAATAAAATGTTCACAGTTCATTGTAAAAACAAGCTTTCTCATAGGAGAAAATGAGTAGTATAATATAAAAGACACTGCACTTAGTTTGGTGAATGATAGGTTGTGGACGGTAGCTGAAAATGTGTTGACATTCACCCAAAAGTGCCATATTTGAGGAAACTGATACTTTGATATTACATTAAAGGAAAAAAAAAATTTCAAAAATCAACTAATGGTAGGTTGGTTTTGCTTTTTTTTTTTTTGCAGTTTATTATCCCTTTCTATCGGGAACCTCTGGGCCGCCTCTCCCCGGCGTAGTCGCAGCCAGCAGCGCGCCTAAACCCTACCTACCTAACATTATTTGTGAATTTTTGAAATTTTTGCTGGGGGAGCAAACCGGAGTACCCGAAGAAAACCCCCGAGACGTTGCCCGAGTCGAAAATAAATAATATTGGGAGAAACATAACGCCCAGATGCTGGCTCGAACCCACACCTGTCACGCGTGTGAACATAGTCTGTGTGGACATGTGACCTATGTTTCACTCACAAACAAGCTCTTGGAAGAAATAATTATGATGAATTGGAGAGACTGAATATAGCTGTCCAAGGTGGTGGTTGTATGTCTGCAGTTGCTGTATTCACACTTTTCTGCTATCCTATGCACCAACGGGAATCCCCTCTATGAAAAATACTTCCGTTTTTTTTTTCTTCGCTTGTTTTAGTGAGTTATTTCCAAATATTCAAGAATAATAACATGTGTCACTGGCCACCTGTATCGTACCCTCACATATTTTTTTTTTTTTTTGCTGCAGTTTATTATCCCTTTCTATTGCCAGTGGCGCGCCTAAACCCTACCTACCTAACATTATTTGTGAATTTTTGAAAAATATTCGGAAAAAAGATGCTGGCTCGAACCCACACCTGTCAGGCGCCATTGGTTTCTGGCTTGTGGACAAGGCAAGATAGTCCCGCCTTAGCCCACTTGGCCACAACGCTAGCCTAACATATTCAGTTACTTTGTGTTTTGTGAAGGTTGCGACGGCGAAGCTATGGAAAATTACAAGAGTTTTCAGGTCCCGTTTCACTTTCTGTCGATGATCGACGCACCTCCGAAGTCGCCACAAATACAGGCCTCTACGATTGTTTTTTGCATTCTTTCACTGAGCATGTACTTCCTCCACCGTTTTTATACTTATCCCACTCATTTTCTGGCTCTAACAATCGTCGTTTTCGGCAATTTGCCATATTTAAAAGTCACGCATCAAGCTTTGATAAAAGCAAAACAAGCAAAACCGGAACTTGGTTTCATATAACCTCGTTTTAATTTATAATGGCGATACCCACGAGTTTTTATGAGAGGTGCCGGAAAGTTGTGAATAGCTGAGAAGGTTTTGAGAAGAAAAGGAGCTGTGAGGTTTTGAGAAGAAAAAGAACTAGCTGTGAGGTTTTGAGAAGAAAAAGAACTAGCTGTGAGGTTTTGAGAAGAAAAGGAACTGTGAGGTCATAAGAAGAAGTGAAGGACCTGTGGAATTGTGAGACGAAGAGGAGAAGAGTAAAGAAGAAGAAAAGCAGACAAAGAAGACAACAGTTGAGAGGAGAAGTAGATGAAGAAGAAGACGAGAAAAGAAAATGAGAGATATGGAGTTAGAAGATGGTGATGAGGATGGTGAGAAAGAAGGAACTGGAATGAAAGGATTGTTAAGTTGAGAGAGGACATGAAATGAGATCTAAGTACTGTGTTACGTGACCCACTTTTCTGTTCTGTTTGTTTTATGTTTATTTGGATTGTGTGTGGCTGGATATTTGGTGTTTGGGGATTATCTTTGGTGAACTTGGAAATATTGAACCTGTATTGGATATTTTGTGTTTGGGGATTATCTTTGGTTAACTTGGAAATATTGAAACTGAATGTGTGTGATTGGATATTTTGTGTTTGGGGATTATCTTTGGTTAACTTGGAAATATTGAAAATGTATTGGAAATGTTGTGTTTGGGGATTATCTTTGGTTCACTTGGAAATATTGAAACTGAATGTGTGTGATTGGATATTTTGTGTTTGTTGTCTTGTTTGTCTGTTGTTTATCTCTTTCTATATTTACCACTTTACATCTGTACAATCATCACACCAATTAGTCTGTTGTGAATGGTTGATTGTAGTCAGTCTGTGGTGTGACAGGTAACAGTGAAATAGAATGACTGGTGAGGTAGTGCTAGCAGGCAATGGCTGTTGAAACACTTCTATGCTGTCCTCTTTCCCCACTCACAGGGCACTGTACATTAGTTTCCTAACCTATTCTGTCTTTGCTAACACATATACAGTGGGCCTTAACCTATTCTGTCTTTGCTAACACATATACAGTGGGCCTTAACCTATTCTGTCTTTGCTAATACATATACAGTGGGCCTTAACCTATTGTCTTTGCTAATGTACAGTTGGCCTTAAACAACTCTGTCTTTGCTAACACATATACAGCTGGCCTTAACCTGTTCTCTTTGCTAACACATGTACAGTTGGCCTAAACCTATTCTGTCCTTGCTAACAAATATACAGTTGGCCTTAACCTATTCTATCTTTGCTAACACATATACAGTTGCCTTAACATGTTCTCTTTGCTAACACATGGACAGTTGGCCTGTTACTCCTGTCACTAGAGTTTCAGTCCAATTGTCATCAAATGGATCAATACTCATTTTGTTCCAGTGGTGTTCATGTCCGTGAAAAAGTATCTAACAAAATATTTACATTTTGCAAATCTTCACTGTCGCCTAAAGAGAAAATAACCCACATATTAAAATTGAATTATAATCTTTGCCCTTTAGTCAAGCTCAAGGTCACAGCAAATGAAATTCACCCTTTGACCAATGTATATGTAATGTGTGTGCTAGCATGGTGCAAAAGTGCAGGTAGTGCATGTAGGTTTAGCCCTAATTTATTATTCCTCTTTATTTAAACAGCAAGGTCTCAAAGGATAATTATTTTAGATATTTAATCAGCCTTTCACTGAAATCGAAAATGTGCATTTTTGACATGTTTGGATGGCCATAGATTACAAGTGATAACAGTAGTAAGAGGAAATGTTGGTCTACCCATCACAGTCAGGTTTTAATATTATTATTATTTGAACTTTTCTTTCTCACCATTCTTGTTCTTTGTATCCAAATAATCAGTCCTTAGTATGTATAGGCCGAACATATTTTGGTTCAATACCTTTCAAAGAGATTTTTAAAATATGCAATGGTCAACACTTGTTTCAATTTTTACATGATGTTGGTTTGTTTTATCGCATATAAACCATGTTGTTTTGTTTTGGATTTTATTGGTAAGACTGAATTTAGTGATTTGATTGAGGAAAGAGAACGTATTTTTAACACATCAGTTTTAAAGAAGACTTTTCAAGAGGTGTCAGGTGAAAGTGTTTTTTTTTGAGTATTTAAGAGTAACAATTCTATTTTTTAAGATTTGAACCACTTTATAACATTTTAAGATAAGGTCTCTCTGGTCCTGATTTGGCTCGTAAGAGTCCGCTGGACCTAAAGCAATAATAATGTAATGTAATGACTACCTATGACTTCATGTCAATTTTACATTCATGGAGGTTAATGAACCTTTTTTTTTAAGATTCTCAGATCCTGATCCTAGGTTCCTAAATCATTTGGACAAAAAAAGGTTGGTGATCCTCCACTAACCTTCCAATTAAGACAGGCTATTAAGCCTTGCACCTTGTACCCAGTGAGCTACAGTTTGTATTGGGGAAAGCTAGCCCTCTGCGCTGGGACTTAGCAAGGCCAAGACGGGCTGGCCAATGCAAGGCAATGTGAACAGTGCTACCATGATGGCAAACATGTCCACAGCAGTTCCATCTGCTGCTTAGTTTAATGGAGATTACAAAATTGAAAGTGTACAGAGAGAAGCAAATGGCAAAAGATGTCAGCTGTTGCTTTCACAGCCTTACCTATCAGTCACATGACCCCTGTGCTGGAGCTGAACACTGTCCCCCTACTCCTTTAGTGGAGGTTTTCACATGCGTAGCTCCATTGAAAAATACTTTTAAATAAGGATATGACGTGACGGTGAATTTCTGTTTCAGCTAATCATGATCTACAAAGTCCAAGGCCTGGATCCTGACTGGTTGATGGCCGAGCGTGGCACGCAACGGGGGAAAGTTCCTGTCACTTATTTAGAAATTTTAGAGTAGAAGCTTTTGTTTAGGGATTTGCATCAGGCTGTGGGTCTTTTCTGACATTTTCAACAATTCAAACTCACTGTCGCTCTGCTGTTTGTACTCATTCCACGGCTGTTGTGCAGGGTCCAGTGGATGGAAATATTCATAAACGTTCATCACTGATGTGGAGTTGTGACTGACAAACTAACATGGTGGACATTGTTAATGTTGTATGTACCACAGGCACATCACATGTTACACAGTTAAACTTGATCATGTACAGTGACTGGCTCACCTGTACACTTGCCAAGTGCAGTTGCTACATGTGATGTGCCTGTGCGAGCTCATTCAAAGTGAACAGTGACTATTTTACTTGGTCATGAATAATTATGTAACATAAGCAGTATCCAGTGTTCAAAATGGTTTACTTCATTGCAAGCTTCTTTCAGTGTGTGACCTAAACATCAGACCATTTCTTAACATTTAAAAAATGTTAAAAATATTGACAGAAATTGAATGTATTAAAATATTTTTTGTGCTTCATTTACAGTTGTATATTCATCCAGTCATTTTTTTCTTTTCATTGGCATTTATTTTTATTTTGAAAATAAATCTAAGCTTGTTATCAGTACTGCGGGTTTAAAAACAATCTTTTAATATTATTACTATTGTTGATGGACAGTTTGTATGTTACCATGTTAGTTTGAACATTTAGATAAACAATGGTCTAAGTTTAAAATCAAGTAACATAAAAAAAGTTATTGACCGGCTGTCTGAAAGACATGCAAAGTTATTGGCGGACTATCTGCACTACAGATGGAAAGTTATTGATCAACTATCTGAATTGCAGATGGAAAGGGTCTGAAAAAAATGTTATTTCACAAGCTACTTGAAGCTTTGCGCAAGTTTGCAAAACAGGACATCTTTAAAGAGAATAATATTATGAAAAAGTGTAGAGATGTAAAATATATTAACTATTTACCTTGGGCATGGCTTGGCAATTGACCTGTAGTTTTGTCATCATTGACCTCCAGGCTGTTAAACCTACTTAGTTAGTGAAGCCGTTTTACATGGAGGATATGTTTTGTGGTGTACACAAGACTGTTAAACCTACTTTGTTAGTGAAGCCGTTTTACATGGAGGAAATGTTTTGTGGTGTACACAAGGATGGCTTGTGACTGCAAGGTCCTGCTTGCTGTGGACTTAGCTCTATTGTTTCTCTGTGATGACTCTCACATTCACATCATCAGTCACTGTACTCACCCAAAACATCTTTCTGGAAGTCTGTCTACTAAATAGTCCTATAATTGTTTAGTATAAATGTCCGTCTATGCAAATATATAAATATATATATATATATATATATATATATACAATTTTTAATAAATTCTCTCCAAATGGTTATCACCGTACAGCAACCATTAAGGAGCAAGGGCTAAAACAAGCCAAGGGAGGCAAGTTGATTTAAATATCAACAAAAATAATTATCCTGCTCTCAAAGGTGGACATTGATAAAGCCTGCTTCTCGGACTTCTCCTGACACCTTTTGATCTTTACCAAAAATCTCGTCAGGCCAAGGTCCCCCGTTGGGGTGCCGGGGGTTTCAGTATAAATAGTATCCCCACTTTCTGGAAATTTAGTGCTTTAAATTCCCACTGTCGCTGTCTTTCTCATTTGCTCTTTTTCATTCCTGCTCTGTTCTATCAATCTGCTATACTATCGTCTTCTTCGCTAGACCAGTCTCCTACCTTTTTTCTTGAAAACTCTTCCGGGACAAGACTCCTTGTTTGTGTATGAGGTCTGTTGGATCAGCTTGGGAATATTGGACGCTTTCTGCCAGGTGGTCACTAGGGCTTCCTATGATGTTATTATTTAGCAATGTAGGCATTTTATATGTATGTGTTTTGTTGATAATTTATAATGATGCTTGTATTCTATTTTGTTTTTGTAAACGGGGGGTTCGATAAGTTGGGGTGAAGCCTCAGCCGTCCCCTGCGTGGGATGTCTTTATTTTAAAGTGACTGGCTGGTGGAGGGCATTCAGTTTTCCCACTAGGGTTGTTTCAGCAGATCTTTTATGCGGATTGGGGGTTGTCCGGTCCTGATTTGGCTCGGAAGAGTCCGCTGGACCTAAAGCAACAATTATGTAATGTAATGTAACGTCAGGCCAAACCTCCTCTGATAAGATCTTTGGTAAAGATCGAAGCACGTTGGGCAACCAGGCTTTATCAATGCAATTGTACTGCTTTTGAGCTCTTTTAGCTCAGGCAGAAGCACATTGAATTGAAAGCCACTATGTCGCACTTTTTGTACACCTTTGAGACCAGGATAATTATATATGTATTTATGTATGTGTAAACTCCGATGGTATGGCCACGTCACCAGATCATCAGGTCTTGCAAAGACCATTCTGCAAGGCACAGTGCAAGGAGGTAGAAGAAGAGGGAGACCGAAAAAGAGGTGGGTGGACAACATTCAAGAATGGACTGGTTAGACACTGAGCGAAACAATCAGGGTTGCTGAGGACAGGGAAAGATGGAGTATGCTGGTTAAACGATCATCTGTGGTGCCCCTACGACCTCTGAGTTAAGGGATAGGATAGGATGTATGTGTATTTATATATATATCAGTTAATAGTGACTGGCTTTTATGGCCAGTTCACCTTGGTCCTGCACTGTCACTTGCTTGACCAATTGTAATGCTCATCTGAGGCATCTGCCAAAGCAAATTGAATCTGATTTGACTGGAGATGGCGTTAGCACTTGGTTGTTTGAGTTTAAACTTTGAAGTCAAGGTCAGTGTGACTTTGTCCAAAGGTGTTACAAAGAATTGGGATAGAGCCTGTAGGTTTACCTGACCTATTAAAAATAGTGCTGTGGTTGCATCATCCACCTCTTTCTACAGTAGTATTTCCTGGTGAAAGTCATGTGAAGGTCATATGAAGGTCAAAGTCAGTATCACTCTTTTGTTTCACTTTTGTAAACTTATTTGGACACTTTTTAATGTTCGTGTACAATAAATGTAATGTGTTCTGAGCGTGTGAGTGATATAAACATTATTGTCTGTTTTGTGTGTGGATGTATGCAACATTGATGTATTGATCTTGAAGGTCAGGATTATTGTAATTTGGCCTTACAAAAACTATCCAATGTATCATGTACAGGTGAATCTTTATCATTGTACAGGTGAATCTTTATCATTGTACAGGTGAATGCCTCAATTTTTGTGTGCGCATGCATACGTAAAAGTCAAGGCCATCTCAAAGTAATATCAAGGTGAATTTGTTTTTTGACCTAAAGCTGCTAGTGCATTAGACTAATTGATCATAAGTGAGTTTTGAAGGTCTGTTGGATGTGGAGGTGTTTTCAAGGTTGATGTATTAAAGAAACTATGTCATACCTTTATTTTCCTTCACCGTTACTCATTCATGTTCATGTACAATATTGTGCATGGATTCCCAAAGGACCATGTGAGTCATATGAGCTTTGTTTGGCCAGCGAGTAGGTGGATGTTTTTCTTTGTAATACAACCTATGGATAGCTGACACTTCAACATTAGAGAAGGTCACAGTTCAGTGTGTCTTAAGTAACAAGCAACAAGGAGGCAATGCTATATCAATAGTGACGGAAACCCTTTTTTTAACGTCCACACAATAAAGTTATGATTCAGCTCTTTGCAGTCTGCTGGACCCAATAAACAATGACAACTAACTAACATTATCAATGACAACTAACTAACATTAACAATGACAACTAACTAACATTGTGATGCCAAATTGAATGTTCTTTTTCCTGTAACAAATTCACCATCACACTATTTCACCTTGGATTTGGATTTGTGATGAGCGTTGACCTAGTAGTGCCATATTATTTGACTGCCAAGGTCACATGCAGGTCAAGGTTCAACTCGAGGCTACTGATGCATAATAGGACCTTTGCTCTCTCTCTCTCTCTCTCTCTCTCTCTCTCTCTCTCTCTCTCTCTCTCTCTCTCTCTCTCTCTCTCTCTCTCTTAAGAATGTTGTGTTTCATTATGAAATACTTACTGTATAGAAATGTGAATGTACATTAGCAAAGTAATTTTGTTTGTAATTTGATAGTTTTGTATAATACAGGAGCATGACATATGGTGTACTTTGTGGTCCTGCACTGATAGTGAGATCGTTTACAGGTAGCTGTTCATAAAAGCAACACTTTTGGGGCTGCTTTTTGAAGTAGTAGTAAAAGTAAAAGCAGCAGCAATAGTAGTAGTAATGGTAGTAAGATCAGCAGCAGCAATAGTAGTAGTAATGGTAGTAGTATCAGCAGCAGTACTGGTAGTGGTATCAACCATCCTGCATTAGCAACATTCTGCACTCCTTACAAAGCACTGTAGATACATGTTCAATCCCATAGACGTTGGGAATTTATGAAAACAATATACTGTGCACGAGGTTTATATTCTAGTCTTATTGGCCATGTTTGGACAATGCTAAGCTGTGGGCATGTATTTTGTATTCGCCAGCGCTGTCTTGCACTTTGTGATGTGTAAGTTATTTGTAACATTGAATCCAGTTAAGTTCTTTTTGTAAGAAATGAACCAATAAGTTACAAAGGGGCAAGTCAAGTCTATAACTGTACACTCTGCCCTCAAAAACATGCAAAGGTGAGACTAGCAATCATTATTTGGGAGAGGTTGATGTCTTCCTTTGTTGTGATGACTATAGTAAAAATGTGTATTGTGTTCAGTAGCAATTGATTGGTCTCTTTTTGCAAGTTTTATTATGGCTGAATTACGCCTGTGACCATGTGTTGCCATAAAGAAGTTTTATGTGTCATCATAACTTTTGTGTTGCATCACAATGGACAGGACTGAACATCTTTGGGTCGGCTGCATGTGTTTGGTTGCTTATAGTTAATCCTTTATAATATGCATCTTGTTCAGGACAGATGGTGCATATAGAGCTACTGCAATAGATGAACGTTATAACATTGTTCAGGACAGATAATCTCATGAAGCTGCAATGTAATGCAGACGTTAGTAACATTGTTCAGGACAGATGGGCTGTAAAAGCTACTGCAATAGATGAACGTTTCACAGTTTCAGGACAAAACAGCGTCTGAAGTTAGAGGCCTAAGTTGTTTATTGTATGCAAATAAAAGTAGTTCTTTCTACCTACCCAATTTCATTAATTTTTTTATGCAATGTTGGCCCATATGTTACAATTTATTTCATTTGGCTTTTGAAATTTGCTTTTTTTTTCGTTTTTTCATCTTCAGAAGCCTCTTTATCAACATTATCATTGTTCTAATCTGTCATTGGTTGTAAAAGGCTCTTTATCTAGATTATCATTGTTCTAATCTGTCATTGGTTGTAAAAGGCTCTTTATCAACATTATCATTGTTCTAATCTGTCATTGGTTGTAAAAGGCTCTTTATCTAGATTATCATTGTTCTAATCTGTCATTGGTTGTAAAAGGCTCTTTATCAACATTATCATTGTTCTAATCTGTCATTGGTTGTAAAAGGCTCTTTATCTAGATTATCATTGTTCTAATCTGTCATTGGTTGTAAAAGGCTCTTTATCAACATTTTTGTTCTAATCTGTCATTGGTTGTAAAAGGCTCTTTATCTAGATTATCATTGTTCTAATCTGTCATTGGTTGTAAAAGGCTCTTTATCAACATTATCATTGTTCTAATCTGTCATTGGTTGTAAAAGGCTCTTTATCAACATTATCATTGTTCTAATCTGTCATTGGTTGTAAAAGGCTCTTTATCAACATTATCATTGTTCTAATCTGTCATTGGTTGTAAAAGGCTCTTTATCTAGATTATCATTATTCTAATCTGTCATTGGTTGGTAAAAGACTGTTGAGCACACACATAAAGGAAAGTCAAAAGTGTTTAGTGTTGTGGAGCTATGGACTGTTGCCTTTACTATACATAGGCCATTGGTGCTTTGCATGGCAGGGAATGGCAGAGCAGTTTATATCGGTATTACCCCTTGGGGTCATGAGCAATCTTGCCACTGTAGATTGTTCTAACCTATAAAGGGAAAAGTGAAAGCCCCGGTTGAAAACCTGTCTTGCCCGCCCTTGTAGGCATGACAGATTCACTGCGGCAACAGTAGTTGAGTGCCTAAGGGGGTTTCAGTATAAATAGTATCCCCACTTTCATGGAAATTTTTTTAAATTCCCATGTTGCTATGTTCCTCATTTACTCTTTCATTCCTTCTTTTGACTGCTTACTATTTCTTTTCGCTAGATCAATGACCTATTTTTTCTTGAAAACTCTTCTACAAGACTCCTTGTTTGTGTAAGGCTGTTGAATCACTTCAGTGTTCTTCTGCTGGGTGTCACTGCTCTATGATGTTAGTATTTGTAAAAGGCTCTTTATATGTATATGTTTTGTTGATGATTTGTAATGATGGTTGTATCTATTTTGTTTTTGTAATTCATTGAGGTCAATCAGTCATCTTTATTGTAAAGTGACTGGCCGGTAATCAATTTTACTGGTTGTTTCAGCTCTTTATCGGATCTAATGTCCGGTCCTGATTTGGTGGAAGACTGTTGAGCACACACAATAAATCAATCAATCAATCAATCAATCAATTTTCCCACTAGGGTTGTTTCAGCAGATCTTTTATGCGGATCGGGGGTTGTCCGGTCCTGATTTGGCTCGGAAGAGTCCGCTGGACCTAAAGCAACAATAAATCAATCAATCAATCAATATGTCGGTATTATTTTTCATAAACATTGTCTGTTGGTGGCTTTATGCTTTGGCCAGGCAGATGACACTTGTTGATCACATGCCCTTGTGTCTGTTGGACGAGATGATGATTTTCTTACCACATGGATATTGTGTATGTCAATAGCAAGGTATCCTAATAATATATCACTTGGGCCATACAGCTACTATTTTCTGCCTTCGCATACTTTAAGTTAGTGATAAACGTGTGTGTATTGGTGATAGAAGGTTAGTTCAATTTGCCTTCTGCATCAGGCCGATACTAGTAATGTTGGGACATTATTAGGGTAAAGGAAAATGTAGATAATGATACTGCCATTACGCCATCATCAAGCACTGCCACACCATCAGACACAGCACAGTTGGATTTTCTGCGCTTGGAACACAAATGGATTTTACACTTTTGTGGCATAGGGTATTTTATTTTTTGATGATTTGGTTAGGATGAAAATGATAATAATAAATAATTGTTGAGAAAATGCAGGCGATACGATTCCATTCATTTTGTTTTCTTGTTTTGAATAAATTATCAGTAATACTGTATCCATTGCAACATGTAATGTTATTTTATGTCTTGATGTCATAGTATGTTGACATCGTAATGTCATCTTATGTGTTGACCTCATAGTATGTCATCTTATGTGGTGAGCTCATAGTATGTCATGTTATGTGGTGACCTCATAGTATGTCATGTTATGTGTTGACCTAATAGTATGTCATCTTATGTGTTGACATCATTTTGTATAGATCTTTTCTAAGAGGTGAATTTCTTTTCTTCTTAAACAGAAATAAATAAAATTAATGTGCTGTTTTGTTTCCCATGTGCACAGTAGATTGTCTTTCCTTCATGGGGTTAATGTGCAATTTGGTAATACATTTATGTACAACAATTTGACTTTGTCTTGTTGTCCTACACTATGTGTATATATATATAGTATGTATAGTTATATAGTATGTGTAAATGTGATTGGTTACATTCTGATATGTGACACCCCCCGTTGGGGTGCCGGGGGTTTCAGTATAAATAGTATCCCCACTTTCTGGAAATTTAGTGCTTTAAATTCCCACTGTCGCTGTCTTTCTCATTTGCTCTTTCTCATTCCTGCTCTGTTCTATCAATCTGCTATACTATCGTCTTCTTCGCTAGACCAGTCTCCTACCTTTTTTCTTGAAAACTCTTCCGGGACAAGACTCCTTATTTGTGTATGAGGTCTGTTGGATCAGCTTGGGAATATTGGACGCTTTCTGCCGGATGGTCACTAGGGCTTCCTATGATGTTATTATTTAGCAATGTAGGCATTTTATATGTATGTGTTTTGTTGATAATTTATAATGATGTTTGTATTCTATTTTGTTTTTATAAACAGGAGTTCGATAAGTTTTAATGTAAAGTGACTGGCTGGTGGAGAGCTTTCGGTTTTACCACTAGGGCTGTTTCGGCAGATCTTTTATGCGGATCGGGGGTTGTCCGGTCCTGATTTGGCTCGGGAGAGTCCGCTGAACCTAAAGCAATAATAATGTAATGATATGTGTCAATGTGTTTTGTTGTTTATGTGTACATGTGTTTTGTTACATTTTGTTTTGTATGTGTACATGTTTGTTTAATTAAGTCATTGATAAAACTATGATAAGAGGGAACGTTCTCTCTCTCTCTCTCTCTCTCTCTCTCTCTCTCTCTCTCTCTCTCTCTCTCTCTCTCTCACTCTCTCTCTCTCTCTCTCTCTCTCTCTCTCTCTCTCTCTCTCTTTCAGAATAAATGTGCGAGCGAGAAATACAAATCAGACGATGGACATCCTTACAAGACATTATATAGGTTTTGTTTTGATGCACTCATGTTTCAGTTGAAATATGCATGTATAAATACAACTACTTGACAAAACGCACATGAATAAATAAAACAATTTGACAACGCACGCATAAATAAACACATGTACAACTGTTGTGAGAGGCATCAAACAGTTGTACAAGGGTTTGTACATCGTTTCGTGAAATAGTTTTAAATGTGTTTATTCATGTGTGTGCTGTACAAATACAACTATTAGACAACACACGCACGTACAAACAGGTGTGGCTGCAAGTGGTGTGTATACATGAATATTAACACAATATAAGCTACATAGTGGTACATGTATGCAAATCTACCTTCATTGGTAAAAATACACGCGCTTTGTATGTGTTACAAAAATAAACCGTTCAACATTTCCCATAAAATATATTTTATTCCTTGCAAATCTGCAAGAGAAGGAGTCCGAAAATGACGTTTATAAAATGTCCGCCATCTGTTTAGGAAAACCAGAGACTATAGAGGGACAACCACAGACTGTAGTGGGACAACCAAAGACTACAATGGGACAATCACAGACTATAGTGGGACAACCACAGACTATAGTGGGAAAACTGAATAGTGCAAGATTAGCTGTCTACACCACAAAGTACTTGAAAACTAGTTGTGAATGAATTACCTCCCTTCAATCCCTACATACAAGTTTTGAAAGTTGGATCTCTCGTTTCAAAGTACCAATATAAATAATATGAACTAATCAACCTTGACCTTGGAGCGAAATTGACCCAGCTTGCGTGGCATGTGTAGCTAATGGGTAACATCAACAATAGCAGGACCAATAAGTTGTCCTTTTATTGTTACACTGTGACCTTGACCTTAAAGTGAGGTCATTCAATATGAATAATTTTTTAGATCTAATGGGGATACACCATCCTACCAAGTTTGGTTTAAAGAGTTGCAATATTTTCCGAGCATTTAATAACGTTAAGTTATCCTCTGAGGAAATACAAATGAACGGACATTGGATGGTGATGTCCAATTGTAGTGCCCAGCCCTTGTCCTTGCTCGCTACATGCTGAGGGCGCACAGAGGATTGAAAACTGGAACTGGGGTGGGGAAAGGAGTAGGAGAGTTGGTGCACAGCATGGAGAGATGGGGTTGGGGGTATGGAGGGTTGGGGTGGCCCAGCAATGAACAAGCGTTGTGTCCGCGTGGTCTAAGACGGGACTAACTTGCTTTGTCCACAGGCTGACAGGTGTAAGATCGATCCTACCTCTGGGCCTTATGTTTCTCTAAATATTATTTACTTTGGACTCGGGCATCCTTTCGGGGGTTTTCTGCAGGTACTCCGGTTTGCTCTCCCAGCAAAATGTTTTTTTAAAAACAATTTAAAAAAAACACTATTGGGTTTGGGCGCGCCACAGGCTGTGACTATGCCTTCCCCAGCAAAGGCGGCCCAGACTTTCCCGATAAAAAGGAGTGTCAAAAATAAAAAGATTTAAAAAATCCAAGTCAAAGAGATGTCTTCAAAAATACACCTCTTGCTGGCCATGGGGCAACATTTCTCTCCAACATCATTTTTGGACATTTTGCTTAGGGCTCATCTCGCACATATTTGCAAAATTGTAGATAGCTTAAATAGGTGCCGAATACTACATTCCACTTTTTTTACACCAACGGACAGACAGACATTTTCTCCTGACTATACCTGTTCCATCTATTTAGGACTCTTCTTGTGTACATTTTGAAACATCTGGAATATAGACTTGGTGACCCAATGCTACAGGCATGTGGGTTATCACATGATGTAATGTTCATTGTTCAACACATGACGTAATATTCACTGTTCAACACATGATAAAATGTTCCTTGTTCAACACATGACGCAATGTTCACTGTTTAACATATGATGTAATGTTCACTGTTCAACACATGACCTAATGCACAGTGTTCAACACGACGTAATGTTCACTGTTCAACACGACGTAATTTTCACTGTTCAACATGTGGCGTAATTTTCACTTGTTTATTAAATGACCTAATGTTCATTGCTCTGCACATGACGTAATGTTTACTGTTCTACATATGATGTAATGTTTACTGTTCTACACATGACGTAATGTTCACTGTTCTACACATGACGTAATGTTCACTGTTGAGGATTCAACATAAAATTTGGCGCATTATAATGGACATTACGTAATCATCATTGACAGTAAAACTGTTCAAATGCCATTATGCACAATTCGCTATTTACAAATGACTACTTCATTCTACGGTTGTGTCTAGCATGCCAGTGGACATTGAGAAGGCTGCAGAGTCATAGCTTACACCCTCTATAACATCTGCAGCTGTTCCACTAACCTTTAGCTCTTAGAGAAAGTGGCGTTTGAACTTTCTCTGGGCCAGCTTCATGAGGATAGTGCCCATCTCTTCTCCCTTGCTGCCCTACCTTCCCCGATTCCAAACGTTGGTATCCATTCACAGCTGAGTGGGCGCTTGTTTCACTGTATATGTGTTGTGCCATGGGCGCTTGTTTCATTGTACATGTGTTGTGCCATGGTCGCCTTCCAAGCATGGTCACCCATCCAAGTACTAACCATGTTCAACGTTGGACATTTCTAACGTGTGCCCAAGCCACTACATTACAACGCCACCCCATAGCACAATGTGCTTCCCTAAACTACATTACCCCATAGCACAATGTGCCTCCCTAAACTACATTACCCCATAGCACAAAGCACCACCCTAAACTACATTACCCCATAGCACAATGCACCACCCTAAACTACACTACCCCATAGCACAATGCACCACCCTAAACTACACTACCCCATAGCACAATGTGCTTCCCTAAACTACATTACCCCATAGCACAATGTGCTTCCCTAAACTACATTACCACATAGCACAATGTGCCTCCCTAATCTACATTACCCCATAGCACAATGTGCTTCCCTAAACTACATTACCCCATAGCACAATGTGCCTCCCTAATCTACCTTACCCCATAGCACAATGTGCTTCCCTAAACTACATTACCCCATAGCACAATGCATCACCCTAAAATACATTACCACATAGCACAATGTGCTTCCCTAAACTACATTACCACATAGCACAATGTGCCTCCCTAATCTACATTACCCCATAGCACAATGTGCTTCCCTAAACTACATTACCCCATAGCACAAAGTGCCTCCCTAAACTACATTACCACATAGCACAATGTGCCTCCCTAAACCACATTACCCCATAGCACAATGTGCTTCCCTAAACTACATTACCCCATAGCACAATGTGCTTCCCTAAACTACATTACCACATAGCACAATGTGCTTCCCTAAACTACATTACCACATAGCACAATGTGCTTCCCTAAACTACATTACCCCATAGCACAATGTGCCTCCCTAAACTACATTACCCCATAGCACAATGTGCCTCCCTAAACTACACTACCCCATAGCACAATGCACCTCCCTAAACTACACTACCCCGTAGCACAATGTGCCTCCCTAAACTACACTACCCTATAGCACAATGTGCCTCCCTAAACTATATTACCCCGTAGCACAATGTGCCTCCCTAAACTACACTACCCCATAGCACAATATGCCACCCTAAACTAAATGTTCCACAAAGCACAATGCGCCACCCTAAACTACACTACCCCATAGCACAATGCGCCACCCTAAACTACACTACCCTATAGCACAATGTGCCACCCTAAACTGCATTACCCTGGAGCACACTGCTCCACCCTAAACTGCATTACTCCATAGCACAATGTGCCACCCTAAACTGCATTACCCTATAGCACAATGCTCCACCCTAAACTACACTACCCTATAACACAGTGCTCCACCCTAAACTACACTATCCTATAGCACAATGCACCACCCTAAACTACACTACCCAATAGCACAATGTGCTACAAGGTGTAGATTTGACCCCACTGCACTAGTTATCACAGAGTCAGCCTTGTCAGTACATCTCCGCCAACATCTCAGTTATACCTCCACCATTCATAAAAATCAAGTTTTTCGTGTATCCAATCTAAGTAACTGGTTACTCTGGTAAAAACGTTAGGGAATCCTCGTGCAGAACCAGCTCATCACGCCCGTGATGTAGAATCGGCCGTCCTGTTCGCACATCAAGGGACCGCCTGAATCACCCTGCACAAATATAATAAAGTCAGAAGTCCTGGGTTCACATATACAGGGAGAAACATAGACCTGCTATCGCTACAGGCTTTGTAATGAAAAGAAGACTAAACAATGTGCACTTTACAGTATAAGCCAGCATCGTGCTGTAAGAAATTAACCTTTTTGGAACTTTGAAACTTTATTTTTTAATTTCACATAACATGATTGATTTAAATATACAAAATCACAAGAGGCTCATAGCCATGGGGGCTGTATAGCCAAAAATGGGAGGTTGAGGGGGGGGGGAGATTGGGATACACATAGCATTCGTACCATGAATGGCATTGTATAACACTACAGCTACACTTATAGCAACTGGACTGCTCGCCGTCCTCTATATGCGAAAGTGTCAGAGGACGTTAATCTACACAACGAACTGGACTGCTGTAGATCAGCATAATACATTAAGACAAACACTAAGGAATTTATAACACAAAAATAAATGTGGCAACAAAATAAATACACAGAACGATACCAATTCAACATCATACCAAGACAAATAACAAGTAAATCAGACAAAATGTAAAGTAAAGAGTCAGCATATTGCACTTTTAAATTCTGGTTATAACCAAGAAGAAATGGTTATAACGAAGAAGTAGGCAACCGAGAATTTTCCAAGGATACTCCAGCTTCCTCCCTGCAATAATGGTATTGGATGCAGTCTATCTAACCTAACATTGCAGTCTATCTAACATTTCAATAATGGTATTGGATGCAGTCTATCTAACATTGCAGTCTATCTAACATTTCAATAATGGTATTGGATGCAGTCTATCTAACATTTCAATAATGGCATTGGATGCAGTCTATCTAACATTTCAATAATGGCATTGGATGCAGTCTATCTAACATTTCAATAATGGTATTGGATGCAATCTATCTAACATCTCAATAATGTTATTGAATGCAGTCTATCTAACATCTCAATAATGTTATTGGATACAGTCTATCTAACATCTCAATAATGTTATTGGATACAGTCTATCTAACGTTTCAATAATGGTATTGGATACAGCCTATCTAACATCTCAATAATGGTATTGGATACTGTCTATCTAACGTTTCAATAATGGTATTGGATACAGTCTATCCAACATCTCAATAATGGTATTGGATGCAGTCTATCTAACGTTTCAATAATGGTATTGGATACAGTCTATCTAACATCTCAATAATAGTATTGGACACAGTCTATCTAACATCTCAATAATAGTATTGGAAGCAGTCTATCTAACATTTCAATAATGGTATTGGAAGCAGTCTATCTAACATCTCAATAATGGTATTGGATGCAGTCTATCTAACATTTCAATAATGGTATTGGATGCAGTCTATCTAACATTTCTATAATGGTATTGGATGCAGTCTATCTAACATTTCAATAATGGTATTGGATGCAGTCTATCTAACATTTCAATAATGGTATTGGATGCAGTCTATCTAACATTTCAATAATGGTATTGGAAGCAATCTATCTAACATCTCAATAATGGTATTGGATGCAGTCTATCTAACATCTCAATAATGGTATTGGATGCAGTCTATCTAACATCTCAATAATGGTATTGGATGCAGTCTATCTAACATCTCAATAATGGTATTGGATGCAGTCTATCTAACATTTCAATAATAGTATTGGATGCAGTCTATCTAACATTGCAGTCTATCTAACATCTCAATAATGGTATTGGATACAGTCTATCTAACATTTCAATAATGGTATTGGATGCAGTCTATCTAACATCTCAATAATGGTATTGGATGCAGTCTATCTAACATTTCAATAATAGTATTGGATACAGTCTATCTAACATCTCAATAATGGTATTGGAAGCAATCTATCTAACATCTCAATAATGGTATTGGATGCAGTCTATCTAACATCTCAATAATGGTATTGGATGCAGTCTATCTAACATTTCAATAATAGTATTGGATACAGTCTATCTAACATCTCAATAATGGTATTGGATGCAGTCTATCTAACATTTCAATAATGGTATTGGATGCAGTCTATCTAACATTTCAATAATGGTATTGGATGCAGTCTATCTAACATTTCAATAATGGTATTGGATGCAATCTATCTAACATCTCAATAATGGTATTGGATGCAATCTATCTAACATCTCAATAATGGTATTGGAAGCAATCTATCTAACATTTCAATAATGGTATTGGATACAGTCTAACATCTCAATAATAGTATTGGATACAGTCTATCCAACATCTCAATAATGGTATTGGAAGCAATCTATCTAACATTTCAATAATGGTATTGGATACAGTCTATCTAACATCTCAATAATAGTATTGGATACAGTCTATCTAACATCTCAATAATGGTATTGGAAGCAATCTATCTAACATTTCAATAATGGTATTGGAAGCAATCTATCTAACATTTCAATAATGGTATTGGAAGCAATCTATCTAACATTTCAATAATGGTATTGGATGCAATCTATCTACCATTTCAATAATGGTATTGGATACAGTCTATCTAACATTTCAATAATGGTATTGGATGCAATCTATCTAACATTTCAATAATAGTATTGGATACAGTCTCTCTAACATTTCAATAATGGTATTGGATGCAATCTATCAAACATTTCAAAACAAAAATTTGATATCTATTCTGTCTTCTAAAAGCGATTTGCCTTTTCACCACATGTTTGAGTGATGAATGTGTGTATGTTGTGTAAGTAACAGCGTGTAACGTGTGAGCGTGTATGTAGGGTAAAGATCGCCGCGCTTTGAAATAGGGAGTAAGGCGCATATAGCACCGTTTTTAATAATAATAATAATAATAATAATAATAATAATAATAATAATAATAATAATAATAATAATAAGTAGTAGTAGTAGTAGTATGAACTTACATAGCAAGCGCCAGTATCGCCATAGCCCACACACAGCTGATGGTCCAGGACGTGAATGCCCACTCTCAGCCACATGGAGGCACAATCCCCGTTGTCCAGCAGACGTACCGGCAATTCGTTCATAGCGTTTTCTATGCCACCTGTCCCTGCAATTAATGTATATGGTTAATGCATGTGTTTCCAAACTAAATGTATGAAAACAGGCCAAAAATCTGAAAACAGGCCAAAAGTATGACAAGGTCCAAAAGTATAACCACAGGCCAAAACTTTCTTGAAAATAATTGTATATTAAAGGGTTTCAAGCCGAAGAGTTTGTTATTTGTAGAAAAGGGGTTTAGCCTAACATTGGCATAGTTGTTACATTACACAGTTGTTACATTACACAATTGTTACATTACACAGTTGTTACATTACACAGTTGTTACATTACACCGTTGTTACATTACACAATTGTTACATTACACAGTTGTTATATTAAACAGTTGTTACATTACACAATTGTTACATAACACAATTGTTACATTACACAGTTGTTATATTAAACAGTTGCTACATTACACAATTGTTACATTACACAAGTATTACATTACACAGTTGTTATATTGCACAATTGTTACATTACACAGTTGTTACATTACACAAGTGTTACATTACACACTTGTTACATTACACACTTGTTACATTACACAATGATAAAGTGGGCTTTCGTTGCTCAAACCGGCTTGAACTTTTCATTGTAGTTCTGACAGGGAGTGATTGTCCACGTTTAACTGTACACCAATACCATGGCCCTGTGACCTTGGACCCTATTTCTGAATTAACCACGTGTCTTTGTGTGTGGGGTAGGGTAGGATAGGGTAGGGTAGGATAGGATAGGATAGGGTAGGATAGGGTAGGGAAGGATAGGGTAGGGTAGGGTAGGGTAGGGTAGGATAGGGTAGGATAGGGTAGGGTAGGATAGGATAGGGTAGGGTAGGGTAGGATAGGGTAGGGTAAGATAAGGTAGGATAGGGTAGGGTCTACTGTATCAACCTAACACGAACAACCTTACCGAACACCTTTGTGGTGGGTTCTGCATGTTACTGGTTTTGGTAGACGCTATTTTTAGCGCAAGAACGGTGTGTCTAGCGATTGCTATTGATAGGCACAAAACAACGCCGTAACTCAAGTGGCAGAGCGTTGGTCTGGCACACCGCCGTAACTCAAGTGGCAGAGCGGTTGACCTGGCACACTGCCGTAACTCAAGTGGCAGAGCGGTTGACCTGGCACACTGCCGTAACTCAAGTGGCAGAGCGGTTGACCTGGCACACTGCCGTAACTCAAGTGGCAGAGCGGTTGACCTGGCACACTGCCGTAACTCAAGTGGCAGAGCGGTTGACCTGGCACACCGCCGTAACTCAAGTGGCAGAGCGGTTGACCTGGCACACTGCCGTAACTCAAGTGGCAGAGCGGTTGACCTGGCACACTGCCGTAACTCAAGTGGCAGAGCGGTTGACCTGGCACACTGCCGTAACTCAAGTGGCAGAGCGGTTGACCTGGCACACTGCCGTAACTCAAGTGGCAGAGCGGTTGACCTGGCACACTGCCGTAACTCAAGTGGCAGAGCGGTTGACCTGGCACACCGCCGAAACTCAAGTGGCAGAGCCTTGGCCAGGCCACCCATGACACAGGTTCCAATCCGTGGAGGGTGAAATAAAAAGCGGCCATTTTTCCCTGTCTGTTTTAGCAGTATGATTTCTGTGGTGGTTCAGTGTTGGCTTAGCTCTCTACCCCTTGTTCCCCTGGCTGGTTATCCCCGTCTGCCCTAGGGGTGTAGACGTTAAGCCTCAATGTGTAGACGTTAAGCTAGGGGTGTAGACGTTAAGCCTCAACGTTCAATCATAGAGTTTATTGATTTAAAAACGAACAATATTTTCAAAAGTGGTTTTTATTGTTGTAGGCTTGTTTTTTTTAGTGGTGCGACATTAACTGTGAATGTTAACAGGATGTGACGAGAGGGTGGTCACAGTGGATCTTTAAAGTCTTTGCCAACATATTTAGATGTTAAAATAAAATAAAATGTAGTTATGGAGTTTCATTCCAATGTACTGGTTGGTCCTTGGTAAAAACGTCAACAACAAAGACAATGACACTGACTAACCTTTGGTTTCTCCCCAGCCGCTAATCCAGCAGTGATTGTAGTCGCGGGTTGAAGGAGAATCTTGGTCTGGCAGACACGCCACCTGAACCTCTCCTGTACTGAGATCCACACCTTCCTCCAGCTGTAGCAGCGCCACGTCGTTTGGAAAGTTGCTAGTGCGGATGTACCCGGGGTGCTGCCATAATATTTCCTCAGATGTCAAATAATTACATGGACAGTGCAATAAACCACCACAGTTTCTATCATTCTAGTTTGTTTTTTCTCGTTTCTAATCTATTCTGTCAATCTACTATCTTCTTCACTAGACCAGTCACCTATCTCTCCCCAAACTCCTCATTTCTGAGTGCGGTCAGCTTGGGGATATTGGACGCTTTCTGTCAAGTGGTCAATAGAGCTTTCTATGGTATTATTATTTACCAATATAGGCATTTTATATGGATGTGTTTTGTTAATATTTTATGATTATATTGTATTTTGTTTTCGTAAACGGGGGTTTCGATAAATTAGTATACAGCCTCAGCGTTCTCTTCATGGGATGCCTTTATTGTAAAGTGACCGTGCCGGCTAATGGAGTGGCTTTAACCCACCACCAATTGTTATTGAATCCCACATTCTCTGTCATTCTTCTTTGAGCAGTTGCCGGCTGTGAGGCGGCTCCGGTGTTTAAAGTGCCGCACGGTGCGCTATCGTTCTTGTTTTCTACCTACAGCAATGACTTTGATCCATTCAAATACTAAAACAATGTTGATGGCTCCGCTGTGGACTTCTCGTTAGGGTCAACACTGCATAGCACGTGTGCTTGCGTGTGTGCGTGTGTGTGTGACCTATCCTATCCTATCCCGTAACTCGGAGGTCGTAAGGGCACCACAGACGATCGTTTATCAGCGTACTCTATCATTCTATGTCCTCAGCAACCCTCATGGCTTCGCTCAATATCAAACCAGTCCGTTCTTGAATGGTGTCCTCCCACCTCTTTTCGGTCCCTCTTCTTCTACCACCTTGCACTGTGCCTTGCAGGAGGGTCTTTGCAAGGCCTATCTGGTGACTTGGCAATACCATCGGAGTTTCCGTTTCTTCACCACTGTGAACAGGTCATCGTATTGTCCAATGGCTTGTGTGATGGTCTGTCGGACTTCATCGCTGGTGATGTGCTGGGTATAGGAAATGCCCAGAAGTCTTCTGTAGCACCTCATCTCCATGCTTTGTATTCTTCGTTGTAAATCTGCGGTGTGGGTCCATGCTTCGCAAGCATATAGGAAGACAAGGGAGCGCAGCAGCCTTACCTTAGAATGTAGACTGATGGTCCTGTTTTTCCAAATGGGCTTCAACCTTGCCAGGGCAGCAGTTGTTTGTGCGATCCTGGAGAGGACTTCCAGTCGAGACCCACTGTCTGATACAATGGCTCCTAAATACTTGTAGCTATGCACTGTGTGGAGGGATTGGCCTTGGACTTTGATGTCCATGTTGATGCCATTGGTGTTGTTGTCATCATTTTGGTCTTCTCTGCACTTATTTCCATTCCATAGGCTCTGGAGGTGGTGTCAAGCCTCTGTACCAGCTGTTCAAGTTCTTGTTCCAGCCAATCCATCAATGTCATCATCAAAACGAATTGGGTGTGATCTGCGAATAGCATGTGACGCACACCGAATTGGAGATTGCTCTGACGCACACCTTATGATGTTGTGCTTCGTGATCTATGGAAAATCATGGAAGCTTTGATGCTGATGCAATTTTTGTGTTGAGTATTGTTGAGTTTCTGCAAATGCATTCTGAAACACTGATTGATAAGGTATTCGAGATGTTTTTCAGGAATGGGGATGTTAAGGAGATATGGCTGATGATTATCTTTTTTTGAAGAGTGATGATGGATCCTTGGTGCCGGCACGTGTATTTGTGTAGCCGGCACTCATGACGTGTAGTTTAAATTCATATGTGATCCGTAAGTGTATACACGGCTGTATTTATACTGTTTTCCTGGGCATATAAATAGCTGTGAATAGGTTTTTGCTAATTGTCTTTTTTGTCATTTGTGTACATAGTTGTAAATAGTATTTTTTTTATGTAATGTATTGTAAATATGTATTTATTGTGTGTATAGATGTTGTGAGTGCATGTGTATATATATGACTATGTAAATGGTGAAATAGGTCATAGGCTGGAGTACCCGCTATATAATCCGTTATTATTATTATTATTATGTCCATGTGAAATGTCTGTACTGACTTCACCTTGGTTTATACTCTCATCCTAAGGAGTTGGGCGCAGTGTATCAGGGGAAGTTTTAAATGTTTATTTATTTATTGATTTATTTATTTATTTATTTATTTATTTATTTATTTATTTATTATTACTATTATTATTATTATTATTATTATTATTATTATTATTATTATTATTATTATTATTATTATACCTCAGGCCGTCAAAGGGGTTTGACCCACTACCTGTTCGTTTTCGTAAAGCTGTTCATGTCGGTAGGTGTTAATTTTCGTCGAACTATTTTGTCTCGGTTTTAAGCAAAATTAAAACATGGAATGTTTTTGCCATTATTTGAACTATGTGCAAGGAAAAATAGGCAAAATGCATCAAAATCTTTTTAGCCAAGTTTGAAATATAGCATAAAACGTGTTTGCAAAATCGTGGACCCCAACGACCTTAGCCTTTGCTCCAAAAGGTTCAGTAGTAGTTCAGTGTCTGCATTGTGGCAATGATCAACATCAGGCCATACGCCGCCAAATATACACGGGTATAAAACAGCTAAGGTCAAAGTATAGCCTACCCCGGGTATAAAATGTCCTACGACGGACGGACGAACTGACCGACCGACATCTAATTCTAGACTATTACAAAGTATTTCCAGATTATTCGATTTTAAACGCAGCTGGACACTGCACACAATTCTCCTTGTGAATGTTTATGACTTTATTTATGTTGTATATGCATCAACGGCCTGCCAAAGGCAAATTTCTGGTTCTGATCGGATAATAAAGTTAAGTTGTATTGTATTGTATTGTATTGTATTGTATTGTATTGTATTGTATCGTATTGTATTGTATCGTATTGTACTATATTGAATTGTATTATATTGTATTGTATAGTATTGTATTGTATTGTACTATATTGAATTGTATTATATTGTATTGTATAGTATTGTATTGTACTGTATAGTATTTTATTATTATTATTATTATTATTATTATTATTATTATTATTTTTTTTTTTTTTTTATTATTATTATTATTATGACGCCTAATCTAAACAAAGCCCTAGGCGTTTACAAAGTCAAAAATGTACAACTAATCAAAAAGAAAACATACAAAACAAGAAAAGAAGATAATTTTTTTCACTGATAACCACCATCTGCAAAACACACACACAGACACACACACACACGCACGCACACATAATCACTTATATAATAAAGAAAACAAAAAATTAAATTAGTCACTGCGAGAAGCTTAAGCACACCAAACATACTCAAAAACAATCAAAATTAAAGACTATGATGGAAATAAATAAGTTTTGAGATGTTTTTTGAAGGTTGGCAGGGAGGGTGAATGACGGATGAAGTAGGGGAGCTGGTTCCAGGTAACAGGGGCTTGATAAGAGAAAGACCTTTGGCCAAAAGTTTTTGTCTTGACAGTGGGGATCGTAAGATACGAGAGTCTGCAGAAGAACGAAGCTGACGGGATGGGGTGTAGAGATGGAGTAGGTCAGATATATATTGTGGGCCAGAAGCATCAAGGGACTTATAGCAGAGTGTGGCAGTCTTGTGAGAAATTTTCTGTTGAACAGGAAGCCAGTGGAGAGAGTGGAGGAGGGGGAGATGTGGTCAAATTTAGAAGAGCGAAAGACAAGCCTAGCAGCATGGTTCTGGACCCTTTGGAGCTTAGAAATAAGATAGTTAGGACAGCCTGAAAGAATAGCATTGCAGTAATCTAAACGAGACAGTACGAAGGCACAGAGAAGAGTCTTAGTTGAATCTTCAGTAAGTAAATGACGGATGGATGAGATTCTACGAATTTCGTAGAAGCAGGTTTTACAAATATTAGCTACATGCGTCTGAAAAGAGAGGGTTTGATCAATATTGTATTGTGTGCTATTGTATTGTATTGTGTGCTATTGTATTGTATTGTATTGTATTGCATTGTGTTGTATTGTATTGCATTGTGTGGTATTGTATGGTATTATATTGTATTGTGGTATTATATTGTGTTGCATTGTATGGTATGGTATTGTATTATACAGTATTGCATTGCGTGTATTGTATTGTATTGTATTGTATTGTATTGTATTGTATTGTATTGTATTGTGAAAGTGTGGAAATGCAAACACAACTTACACTAACGATTCTTGCAACACGTCGGTAGATCTCCCTTCCTGATTCTTTTTCTAGATTTTCTTCCGACATGACGACACGCCAGTTCTTCACGTCGCCGTAGAATGGCCTGAAGTGAAAGGCGAGAAATGGATCAACAAAGATAAAGAACGCATAATGTATATTGAAATTAAGAACGTACAATGTATAGCGAAGAGCAATTAGGAAAATACAATGTATAGTGAATAGTAATTAAGTACGCAGTGAATAGTAATTAAGGACGCAGTGAATAGCAATTAAGGACGCAGTGAATAGCAATTAAGGACGCAGTGGATATTGATTAAGGACGCAGTGAATAGTAATTAAGGACGCAGTGGATATTGATTAAGGACGCAGTGAATAGTAATTAAGGACGTAGTGAATAGTAATTAAGGACGCAGTGGATATTGATTAAGGAGGCAGTGAATAGTAATTAAGGACGCGGTGAATAGTAATTAAGGACGCAGTGAATAGTAATTAAGGACCCAGTGAATAGTAATTAAGGACGCAGTGAATATTGATTAAGGACCCAGTGAATAGTAATTAAGGACCCAGTGAATAGTCATTAAGGACGTAGTGAATAGTCATTAAGGACGCAGTGGATATTGATTAAGGACCCAGTGAATAGTAATTAAGGACGTAGTGAATAGTCATTAAGGACGTAGTGAATAGTCATTAAGGACCCAGTGAATATTAATTAAGGACCCAGTGAATAGTAATTAAGGACGTAGTGAATAGTCATTAAGGACGCAGTGGATATTGATTAAGGACGCAGTGGATATTGATTAAGGACGCAGTGGATATTGATTAAGGACGCAGTGAATAGTAATTAAGGACGCAGTGAATATTGATTAAGGACCCAGTGAATAGTAATTAAGGACCCAGTGAATAGTAATTAAGGACGCAGTGAACAGTAATTAAGGACGCGGTGAATAGTGATTAAGGACGCAGTGAATAGTAATTAAGGACCCAGTGAATAGTAATTAAGGACCCAGTGAATAGTAATTAAGGACGCAGTGAACAGTAATTAAGGACGCGGTGAATAGTGATTAAGGACCCAGTGAATAGTAATTAAGGACCCAGTGAATAGTAATTAAGAACGCAGTGAACAGTAATTAAGGACGCGGTGAATAGTGATTAAGGACGCAGTGAATAGTAATTAAGGACCCAGTGAATAGTAATTAGCCTAAGGACGCAGTGAATATTGATTAAGGACGCAGTGGATAGTAATAGGAAAACGCCTGTTTCCCCAGGTCTTCACTACCACAACATTAAAGGACAATAACAGTCCAACAAGTGATGCACCATTTTCCAAATGTTGGCCTTTTTTACATATAGGCTACATCGGGGTGACAACACCTTACAGCATAACATCAATCACACACACTAATAGTAATAATAATAATAATAATAATAATAATAATAATAATAATAATAATATAATAATAATAATAATAATAATAATAACACTATACTACTACTACTACTAGAATGAATGAACATTGAGGTTTAACGTCTACACCCACCATTGGCGATATGGCAGACGGAAATATCCCTCCCAGGGAAATAGGGGTATGGACCTAAATCAAAACTGAACCACCAGAGCAATCATACTGCTGAAATGGACAGTGAAAAATGGCCACTTCTTTTTTCGCCCACCACGGGATTCAAACCTGGGTCATTGGTGTGCCAGGAGAACGCTCTACCACTTAAGCTACTACTACTACTACTACTACTACTACTACTACTACTACTACTACTACTACTACTACTACTACTACTACTACTACTACTAACAACAACAACCACAAGTGCTGGACCCTAACGGGTGCAGAGTTCCCTCGCGTTCTCTCTCTCTCTCACACACACACACACACACACACGCACATACACCCACATATTTCAGAGAGAAATGTGCATAATAAATAACTAAATGAAAATAAAAATATTACGTCACCACGATGACGCCACTCGAGATACATAAGTTCTGATTAAGCCTCAATGCATCTGTACACTCATTAAATAAAAGTTTAAAGAAAACGTTTTTTTTTTTTAATAATAAAGGTGGCGTCATCAGGATTACATCACTCAATTTGCATAAGTTTGGTTTTACATTGGAGGCATAAGAAAAGTCTAAGTAAGCTTATATACCAAACTTGAACCAAATCCATCCAGTAGTTTCGGAGAAATAAGGATTAGACAAAGAAAAAAAACTATGACGTCACCATGATGACGTCACACGATGACCACACTCAATATACATAGTTTCGTTGAAGGCTCAAGGCATCTGTACATTCTAATTACATAGGAAGTTTTTTAAAATGTTTACACATTTCTTTTTAAAATTACGTCACATGATTACGTCACTCGATTTGCATAAGTTTGATTTTACCTTGGTAAAGTCTAAGTACATACCAAATCCCTCCAGTAGCTTGGGAGAAAATATGATTAGAAGAAAAAAAACAACGAATTAGGACGTCACCATGATATGACGTCAACCGATATGCACAATTTTTGTTGTCATCTTGTAGGGTTCACTATTTCCTAACCAAATAGCAAGTTTCAAAGGAAATGGTTCAGTAGTCTACGAGAAAAGTGAGCAAATATCATCTCCGGACGGACTGTGGACGCCGGAAGGACGGAAACAGCCCAAAACAATAGTTTCTAGAGCTTTACAGCTCGGGAACTAGCAACAATATGCAATGACGAATGGTGATAACACCACAGACTATACGATAACACCACAGACTATGTGATAATACCACAGACTATACGATAACACCACAGACTATGTGATAACACCACAGACTATGTGATAATACCACAGACTATACGATAACACCACAGACTATGTGATAACGCCACAGGCTATGTGATAATACCACAGACTATGTGATAATACCACAGACTATACGATAACACCACAGACTATACGATAACACCACAGACTATGTGATAACACCACAGACTATGTGATAATATCACAGACTATACGATAACACCACAGACTATGTGATAACACCACAGACTATGTGATAACACCACAGGCTATGTGATAACACCACAGGCTATGTGATAACACCACAGGCTATGTGATAACACCACAGGCTATGTGATAACACCACAGACTATGTGATAACGCCACAGGCTATGTGATAACACCACAGACTATGTGATAATACCACAGACTATGTGATAACACCACAGACTATGTGATAACACCACAGACTATGTGATAACACCACCGGCTATGTGATAACACCACAGACTATGTGATAATACCTACCCTTCTACGCAGTGTGCCGCTGTGAGGATCCAAGAGGGATGAATGAGAACGCCGCCACACCTGTGCCAAGGTGCCACAGCGGCGATGATCTGCAGCGACACTTGCCACGGCCATTGCCCTGCTTGTGACGGCTTTCCTCCAATGATCATAGGCCTCCCCATAATGCCGCAGTGTTCTAAAAATAGATACTCAAATTGTATTCCAAATTCATGGGTTTGTCAGACTTCCAATCATTCTCGTTTTGAAAACGTTTAGTTACGGACTGAAACCCCGCTGTAGGCATACGTACTGATTCAATGCAAGGTGATCCGCATTGAATGGTATGTTACATACTTAAACCCCACTGTAAGCATACGTACTGATTCAATGCAAGGTGATCCGCATTGAATAGTATGTTACAGACTGAAACCCCACTGTAAGCATACGTACTGATTCAATGCAAGGTGATCCGCATTGAATGGTATGTTACAACGCATGCACTACTCTCTCAATGTCGCCTGTTACACTACTCTCTCAATGTCGCCTGTTACACTACTCTCTCAATGTCGCCTGTTACACTACTCTCTCAATGTCGCCTGTTACACTACTCTCTCAATGCCACCCATTCACATACTCCATCTTTGTGTTTTTTTCCTTTCCTGTCGTCTGTGTTACGTTTGGCGCCCGCTTTAGGCGCATTGAGCATTCATTACGAATGGATACCTGCGCAATACAAATGGGATTTCATCATCATCATCGTCATCATCATCATCATCCTCATCATCATCATCATCATCATCATCATCATCATCATCATCATCATCAAACGTGTTCAGTCTGCAGACTCGGTCATTAAATGCCACCCATTCTCATGTTTTACGGAATTATAATTAAGTCAATAGCTTAGCCTGGAATTCCAGTTTCGGACTCTTGGGTCTTACGTCGCTTTTAGCGGTAAATCATCACACCTTCATTGTTGCGTTGCAACATCAAATAACTGTGACTTTATTTTATCATACTTCAGCCGTTCTAATAAAAGTGTTCTCAAGGTCAATATTTGCGTTTTAATCCAACCATTTACTTTCTGTTTTGAAATACTGCATTGAACAGGTCCATGTCCACATTTGTTAATAGTTTTTCTACGGAGAAAATTGTTTAAAGGCTTTTCTGCAAAATATTATTTTACATACACCAATATTGAGATTTAAAACGCACACATACACACACAGGCACACACACACACCTACACCCAAACACACACATATACACACACCCACACATACACGCACCGAAAAACCTATAATAAAATGCTAAAGATCCAGGATTTTTCTAGGTTAATTCTGATTTCGCTCAGGACAAACATTAGGTCTATTTGTCACCGGAACAATGACAATCCAGTGCCATTGGGAATATAAGCTTACCTATTTTTTATTGGAATTTCCATACGTTCTAGGATGAACTGGACGAATAGAAATCGAGCGTTTAGTGCCGATGAGAATTCTAAAATTACACTGTACACAAAGTGAAATTTTAGGTACATTATTGCTAAATTCTTGGTCAAGCACTATAATTTGTGAACACTAATGGAACAAATGCTGAGAATGAGTGTTACTAGATTTCGGACACAGGTCCTTTTTTGGGGGAAGGGGATTAGGGGGAAGGAGGGGAAGGAGGGGGAAGGGGAAGGGTAGCAGAAACATATAGATCTCAAATCATTGTTCATTGTATGTTTGGCAATATCATTTTATATTTCTAGAAGAAAACATTCCCAACAACAACAGTCAGACTGTAATTAAAAATAAATCATCTGCACTAAATACCGGATTCTCATTCTTATTCGTTCTAGTAAGAATGGGAATTCTAGTTTACGCCAGCTTTCCCCCAATGTGGACTGGAATTCTAATTCATCTAAGGACGCATGGGAATTCCAGTAAACACTTGTTCGATTCTGAATCATATTAGATTCCCATTGTTCCTGTGACAGCTTGTACAAACATTTCCATGCACGTGTCACAAACCACGAAGTGCTAGTCACAAAAATCTACCATGGCAATACAAGGGCATTGTTCCTATTATAAGAATTACCAATAGGCCTATAGGTCTACGTTAAAAAAAAAAAAAAAAAAGTAAAAACAAACAAAGAAATAAAAAAGGATGGCGTTCGTCGCCAACACGCCAAACTAAACACACACTGTTCGCGGAGGAAGTAAAATTTAAGTTCAGGTCAGTTCAGTTCCCCTTTGAGCGTTTTCACAACTGAAAGAAAAACCGTCAGCCGAAAAAAGATCAGCGTAGGTTTCAGTGCCAAGTCTAAATCTACCGACCCTTTCTCTCCGCTCTTGCAGTGTCTAGCTGCTGCCACACATTTAACACCACATAGCCTGGCCCACATTTCACGAGTTGTTCCCAAATAAGAATAAAATGAAATAAACTTTTTTTCAACCGAACGGGTTTGATTTTAATCGAAAAAAATGATCGGTATGTTAGGAGTGTAATGATAAAGTTGGTCAGGTCAGAGATGATGATATCAATCAATCATCCTTGACAAATCTTACACTTTCAAACAATGAATGACGTCTACATTTCCCCACGAAAGTTTACCAGACCACTTCCCTAAAAACATTTTACCAGAACATGCAAGTTTACATCCCCGATCATGTTAAGCACCGGCATATGGAAAATGTAAATGTGATGTAGCTTATTTATTTAGTAAATTAGTTGATTAGTAAATAATTGTGTATATGGTCCAGCGGACTGCAAAGCAATAGCATGGCGGTAATAATGTCAAGACCTCGTGTTTTGCCTTCAAGACGTTTGTAAGTGGTGTTTTACCTCGTCTGTTCAGTGTTGTCATTATTTTGGGGGCGTCTTTGTTGCTCAAGCTTAACGTTTTGTCAGTTGAATATCCTATCCCGTAACTCGAAGGTCGTTGAAGCACCACAGATGGTCGTTTAATCAGCGTACTCCCTCTTTCTCTGTCTTCAGCAATCCTCATGGCTTCGCTCAGTGTCAAGTCAGTCCATTCTCGAATGTTGTCCTCCCACCTCAGTTGAATATGCAAGACCACATAATATGGCGCAGAGTTTTGCAACAGGGGTTTTGGAACCTCTTTTCTATGGGTCAGCTTGGTGATGGAGGTGCCCATCTATTGTAGCTCGCGGTCTTATCGGATCTCTTAAAACAGAGCCAGGTACCTCTTCGCTGCTTTTTGTGTTTTAGTGGTAAAATCCAAGTACTAACTGCGCTCCTGGATGTTGCTTTTTGCTTTTAGTGGTAAAATCCAAGTACTAACTGCGCTCCTGGATGTTGCTTTTTGTTTTTTGGTGGTAAAATCCAAGTACTAACTGCGCTCCTGGATGTTGCTTTTTGTTTTTTAGTGGTAAAATCCAAGTACTAACTGCGCTCCTGGATGTTGCTTTTTGTTTTTTAGTGGTAAAATCCAAGTACTAACTGCGCTCCTGGATGTTGCTTTTTGTTTTTTAGTGGTAAAATCCAAGTACTAACTGCGCTCCTGGATGTTGCTTTTTGTTTTTTAGTGGTAAAATCCAAGTACTAACTGCGCTCCTGGATGTTGCTTTTTGTTTTTTAGTGGTAAAATCCAAGTACTAACTGCGCTCCTGGATGTTGCTTTTTGTTTTCTAGTGGTAAAATCCAAGTACTAACTGCGCTCCTGGATGTTGCTTTTTGTTTTTTAGTGGTAAAATCCAACTACTAACTGCGCTCCTGGATGTTGCTTTTTGTTTTTTAGTGGTAAAATCCAACTACTAACTGCGCTCCTGGATGTTGCTTTTTTTTTTTGTGTGGTAAAATCCAAGTACTAACTGCGCTCCTGGATGTTGCTTTTTGCTTTTTAGTGGTAAAATCCAACTACTAACTGCGCTCCTGGATGTTGCTTTTTGTTTTTTAGTGGTAAAATCCAACTACTAACTGTGCTCCTGGATGTTGCTTTTTGTTTTTTAGTGGTAAAATCCAAGTACTAACTGCGCTCCTGGATGTTGCTTTTTGTTTTCTAGTGGTAAAATCCAAGTACTAACTGCGCTCCTGGATGTTGCTTTTTGTTTTTTAGTGGTAAAATCCAACTACTAACTGCGCTCCTGGATGTTGCTTTTTGTTTTTTAGTGGTAAAATCCAACTACTAACTGCGCTCCTGGATGTTGCTTTTTTTTTTTTAGTGGTAAAATCCAAGTACTAACTGCGCTCCTGGATGTTGCTTTTTGCTTTTTAGTGGTAAAATCCAACTACTAACTGCGCTCCTGGATGTTGCTTTTTGTTTTTTAGTGGTAAAATCCAACTACTAACTGTGCTCCTGGATGTTGCTTTTTGTTTTTTAGTGGTAAAATCCAAGTACTAACTGCGCTCCTGGATGTTGCTTTTTGTTTTTTAGTGGTAAAATCCAAGTACTAACTGCGCTCCTGGATGTTGCTTTTTGTTTTTTAGTGGTAAAATCCAAGTACTAACTGCGCTCCTGGATGTTGCTTTTTGTTTTCTAGTGGTAAAATCCAAGTACTAACTGCGCTCCTGGATGTTGCTTTTTGTTTTTTAGTGGTAAAATCCAACTACTAACTGCGCTCCTGGATGTTGCTTTTTGTTTTTTAGTGGTAAAATCCAACTACTAACTGCGCTCCTGGATGTTGCTTTTTTTTTTTAGTGGTAAAATCCAAGTACTAACTGCGCTCCTGGATGTTGCTTTTTGCTTTTTAGTGGTAAAATCCAACTACTAACTGCGCTCCTGGATGTTGCTTTTTGTTTTTTAGTGGTAAAATCCAACTACTAACTGTGCTCCTGGATGTTGCTTTTTGTTTTTTAGTGGTAAAATCCAAGTACTAACTGCGCTCCTGGATGTTGCTTTTTGTTTTTTAGTGGTAAAATCCAAGTACTAACTGCGCTCCTGGATGTTGCTTTTATGTTGCTTCATAAAACAATGGTAGCCAGTGTACAAACCTGACACTACGGCGTCCATTGACCAGCCAAACTAAACCAGCAGTATATCCTGTGTTGTTAACCAAGTTTTAACTGAAAACGGTACATTATACATATGTTTTTTATAAACCAGCAGCATATCTTGTGTTGTTAACGCAGTTTCAAACTCAAAACGGTACATTATAAACCTGTTTTAATTCCCCCGTTGGAGTTCCGGGGGTTTCAGTATAAATAGTATCCCCACTTTCTGGAAATTTAGTGCTTTAAGGATTCCCAATGTCGCTGTCTTTCTCATTTATTCTTTCTCATTCCTGCTCTTTTCTATCAATCTGCTATACTATCTTCTTCTTTGCTAGACCAGTCACCTACCTTTTTTCTTGAAAACTCTTCCGGGACAAGATTCCTTATTTGTGTGTGAGGTCTGTTGGATCAGCTGGGGAATATTGGACGCTTTGTGCCAGGTGGTCACTATAGGGCTTCCTATGTTTTTATTTAGCAATGTAGGCATTTTATATGTATGTGTTTTGTTGATAATTTATAATGATGTTTGTATTCTATTTTGTTTTTGTAAACGGGGGTTCGATAAATTAGAGTGTAGCCTCAGCGTACCCTGCGTGGAATGTCTTTATTGTAAAGTGACTGGCTGGTGGAGAGCTTTCAGTTTTACCACTAGGGTTGTTTCAGCAGATCTTTTATGCGGATCAGGGGTTGTCCGGTCCTGATTTGGCTCGAAAGAGTCCGCTGGACCTAAATCAATAATCATGTAATGTAATGTAATGTAAACCTGTTTTAATATTTATTGTACGCTGCGTACACCCGCTCCGTCACGAGGAAAGTCGACCACGGCTCTTGTGACGTAGATTACCCGCCGAAAGAACTACAGCGGGTGTCGAAATCCAGAACAAAAAATAGCAAATTCCAGGTAGCCATCGTCAATAACAAAAATAATACAAAATTAAAGCTACCATTGAAACCTAGTAACTTTAAAAAAGACATTTCCTCTCAGCAACCCCAACCCCACTATCCCCGACCCATTGAATTATTCTCTTCCACCCCTCTCCCTTCCTCTAACTCCCACCCCCACACACATATCACCCACCCCCACACACATATCACCCACCCCCACACACACATATCACCCACCCACCCACACATCATCCACCCCCACACACATGTTACCCTCACCCCCACACACATATCACCCACCCACCCCCACACATATTACCCACTCACCCCCACATATATCAACCCCCAACATACATATCACCCACCCACATATCACCCCCACACACGTATCACCCACCCCTATATCGTGAAAAGGATAGAGCGACGACTCGCAGGTCCAAAGTCCGCACCTATTCCTTGTGCAACTTCCGTCTTATCACGCTGCTGTAACCAGGACGTGGACGTTACGATGTACAGCGAAGTTTGGTAATAAACTGTTCTCTCATGCCAAGGGAGATCTAGTTCTTGGCCAATATCACAACGAGGCCAATCCGCCGAACAGCGTCTCAGATTTTGTTGTCTGTGAATGTTCCCCCACATAGGTTCGTGATGTCGTTTATATTTACACGCGCGCGCGCGCGCACACACACACACACACACACACACACATACTTGCGCAGACACCGTTATTTGGACTTTCCTCTATCGCCACATACGTTCTGTGGACAATGGGTCGTGCTACGACCCCGTTTTTAAGTACTTTAAAGTGTTCAAACCCTAACCCTAGCCCAACAACCAGCGGAAGGTAAGGATTTTACCCCTCCCCATGGTAAATTACCGGCAAGTATTGCCTTTCTGAATACGGCCCCTGGTGAAGACTGTGCAGTAAAGCGAGTCTATGTATTCACCAAAAGGCAAACCATCGTCTTTTTTTTTTTCCTAATTCTGGAAATAATTGTGGACGTATTGCAGCCATCCAAACCAAACTTTGTGTGATGGCGTGTATTTCAGAGAGCTTAACAATTATTAATGACATCACTTTAAGGTCAGGGTCACGGGGTCAACAACGTTAGTCAAATACTTTTTTTTTCCTCCAATAATTACCCTTATTAACAGTCGATTGATAAACGAGAGATATCAGTGAGACCATGAATGTTCAGTCAGCCTCGCTTCCAAATAAAGGTCAATGGATCTGTTCAAAGTCGGTTCATTAAAGTACTATGAAACTATTGTACTATGATACTGTGGTACTATTGCAGTATGATAATACGATACTGTGGTACTATGATAATATGGTACTATCGCAAGATGATAATACGATACTATGATACTATGATAATATGGTCCTATGACAGTATGATAATACGATACTATGGTACTATGATAATATGGTATCATGGCAGTATGTTTTACTGTTTACTGTTTATTGTTGTTATACTGTCCTTTATCGTCTTGTAACATTTATATCTGGCACCATGTGTGAATTTCTCTTTGATTGAGATAATAAAGTGATCGTATTCGTATGATAATACAATAATACTATGGCAGTATGATAATACAATACTGGGATAATATGATAATATGGTACTATGGAAGCATGATAATATGATACTTGGGTACTACGATAATATGGTAATAGGGCAGTATGATAATACAATACTGGGATAGTATGATAATATGGTACTATGGAAGTATGATAATACGATACTATGGTACTATGACAACATGGTACTATGAAATTACCCTGAACAAACTATATGAGATATAAAGTTCAAACATGTTCAAACAACGTGATTTAAACATACAGACAGCAAATTGATTAATATGAGCACAATGTCACTTTTGTTGTAAAATAAAGCTACTGATGATTAGTTCTTATTTTACGCTAGTTGTTATTATTGTTGTTGTAACAAGAGCCAAGATTTAAACACAGCCCTAAGCTGTTGCCTTGTTTAGTCAGTGTAACACAGTTGTACCTTGACGCAAGCGCAGTTAGTGACATCATCGCAGCTTTAGTGCTTCGATTTTACGTCCAATCGGATTTTACAGCCAATGAGAACACAGCTAGCTTAGGTAGAACCAGTTCTGGTTGATTCAAGCAGAGAGGAAGAGGGTCAGTCTAGGTTCAAACGCCGAGCAGTACACAGTTACGCTCTGACAGAAATCTCTCCACTGAGCAGACTTAGAAAGCAGGGCTTGTTGAAAATTCGATTCAGTCAAGTTATCCACGGCCTGATATTGTCAAAAAGGTAAATGAACATACTTCTGTTTCATCGTGATGTATTTATATTATTGTTAAATTATGTTTGTGAAATTTGCTATGCTTAAAATTGAATTGTTAGTCCAACGTTGCGTGACCACAGGGCCAACGCCGTGTTGTATACCTGACGGAACCACTGTTGTTTAACCTATGTATGCTTGCAGACCAGTTAGTGGCTATACCAGAGAATGTGTATAATATTCATTCTTTCTCTATGTGTATAGTTAGCCAAGATTTATATTTATATATGTATAGGAAATTAGAGTGAAGATTCCAGTGGACCACGGACTTAGCAGAATGTTCGTTGCTTATATATAGAGAGGTGGAGCTAATCACTGAGGGCTACTTCGGTCTTCAGTGAAACGTTCTGCACACACCTATTATACAGGATTGTGCAGAATTTCGTCTCATATGTTACAGACGAGCAGGCATTGTATCGTGAGCCCAACTCAGCAAAAGACAAGAACAAGTCATCGCTGAAAGTTGGTCTGCAGAGGCCTCTCTAGCAATGAGCAAAGAGAGCCCACCAGCCTAGCCACAAGGAGCACACCAACACAGCTTATCAAGGAAGCACCAACGACACAGTTCGTCGAAAAAAAACAGATAAGTGCGATCTAAGCCGTGCACCAAATCTGTATAAACGGACCACAGTAGTCCACTCTTCAAGAACTCTGATCATTAGGGCAGAAAGTATCCAGTGCCCTATGATGATAAAGTGGCTGCCTATAACTCTCAAGAGCGACCCATTCGCATTGACATTTGAACTTTTAAGTTAGTTTCGTACTTCAAAGATCGTGTATAGAGTAGAAGAAATAAATGTGTTATATTTACTGTTATCAAGTGGCTGGACTACATATGTTTCATAGCCGTGTGAAAGCTAGTGTGACAGTGATCTTTTACCATTTTTCTATCTATCTCTGTACCCCAGCCTTAACACAGACCAAGCTAAACAAATAAATGTATTAAGTTAAGTCACAGGGAGGTTACTAGCGATCCCCATAGACTAAAGACGAGTGGGTAATAGCATTCCATTGTGCAAAGCCCAGCAACAATAAAACCCCACGTCACAGTTGTTATGCCAAATTGTATTGATCATATGAACTTAAGTTGTACTGCTGAAATGCAAATGGACAAGATCTAGAGTTATTCATAGCTAATTATTCTACATACTAATAAATCAAAACATACCCGCCATCTGCTTTCTGTGAGCTAACTGCTTTATTGTGGTCATTGATGGAACACTGGTGGTTGGATATTGTGTCGTCCACGACTCCGTTTCAGCATTCGTCATTGTGGTCGTTAATGCCGTCGTCGTCGTCGCTATTGTCAGTTGTTGTTGTAGAGAGGATGGTGTGGTCAATGTGCTGTAGTCAGTGGTCAGTGTAGTGAACAGAGAGCCAGGTTCGTACGTTTGTAGCTGCATGGGATGTGGCGTGGTGGGTTTCCACCATTGGATAACATTAGGCGTTATTACAAATGGCTTCCAGTCATCGGTTCCAAACTCAACAGGAAGCTTGTTATTGTCTTGAGGAAATACTTTGTACAAAGGCCCCGGTGGTTGAAGTGTGTTGTGCCATTGACCTTCTTTAGGAGAAGTAGGTC